>LPNX011016019.1:458537-638343 GCA_001517045.1 Pseudotsuga menziesii
ATATCTTGGTGAAGATGTCTGCAATCTGCTCATCAGTTTGGCAATATTGCAGAATGATGGTCCTATCATGCACTAGCTCCTTGATGTAGTGCATGTGAATCTCTGCATGCTTGGTCCTCTGCCTAGTAACTGGATCCATGGATATATTAATAGCACTTTGTTTGTCACAAAATAGGATAGTGGACAAATTACTACCAAGATCAAACTTTGAAATAATGCCTTGCAACCAAACTGCTTGGATGCAAGCATTCACCGCTCCTCGATACTTGGCCTCTGCTGAATATAGTGCTATGGAAGCCTGCTTTTTGCTTGACCAGAAAATAGGGCCACCAACAAACATGAATACATATCTGGAAGTTGACTTCCGATCAATAGAATCACCCACCCAATCGGAATCTGTGTATCCAACCAGCTCTAGCTCGTAGTCTGTAGCATAGTGAATGTCGTAGGTCCTGGTTCCCTGAATGTACTAGAGGATCCTGTTGGCTACCTTCCAATGAATATCATGAGCCTGCTGCATGTATCTTTTTACACCATTCACAGAATAACAAATATCAGGCATAGAATGTGTCAAGTACAACAAGCTACCAATCAGCTGTCGATAGATAGTGCAGTCCATGGGAGGTGTGTGTTTTCCTTCTTCAAGGCTGATCCCTGAAAGGAAAGGGAATGGTGCAGGCCTAAATTCAGCCATGTTAAACTTTACTAATAGTTCTGAAATGTATTTTTACTGAGTGACCATAATCCCATCATAATTTTGCTCGATTTCGAGCCCTAAAAATTGTTTTAGAAGCCCCAAATCACTCATTTCAAAGGCATTGTGGAGAGCAGTTTTGATGGCTGAAATGGAGGCAATTGTGCTACTTGTGATCAGTAAGTCATCGACATATAAAAAAATTATAATTATATTACCATAATGCTGCAGTAAATACACATTTGGATCTGATCTACATCTCTGAAAGTTTTGCGAGAGAGGGAAGGCATCCATCTTGGAATACCACTCTCTTGGGGCCTGTTTTAACCCATATAGTGACTTATTTAGCTTGAAAAAAAAAATATGGATAAGTGATGTAGCCCTCAGGATACTTCATTTATATCTCCTCATGAATATCTCCATGCATAAATGCTGACTTAACATCCATGTGATGCACCTCCTAGTGCTTGGATGCGGAAATAGCCAAAACAAGGCAGATGGAGTCCATTTTTGCAACCGGTGCAAAGGTCTCATCGTAGTCCACTCCTTGGACCTGAGAGAAACCTTTTTCTATCAGAATTGATTTATATTTGTATTCTCTTCCATCATCAGCAACCTTTGTCCTAAACACCCACTTGCATTGAACCAATTTCCTTCCCAGAGGAAGAGAAACTAGCTCCCAAGTAGTGTTTTTCTGAAGAGAATTCATCTCTTCATCCATGGCAACTTGCCATCTCGGATCATTCCAAGCATGGTAGTAGGATTTTGGATCTGAAATAATCATCAAATAGAAATTTTTGGACAGCAAGTTATCATAACAAGAGAGCGCAATACCTGCTCTTTGGAAATCAGACCGGGTTCTCCTTGGATCATCCGGATTTCAAATGTTGTCTCCTGCGGAGGAGAGTGTCTGTTCGGCCTATGCAAGAAGATGATTTTGCACTTCAGGTTCTGATTCAGCATATGATTATTTATGCACACTGATATCATAAATAATAGGATCCAAATCAGGGTCATCACCCCCAATTTCATCATCCAAATATTCAGTGGAATAGGAAGGAAATTTAGCAGTTTTCTCCTTCACTAGTTCCACCTCCTGAAGAGGCTCATCGAACTTGACACTCCTCTCAATGATGATATATTTGGCCTTGATATACAGCAGCTTGAATCCTTTATATTCATCAGGATACCCAATAAACAGACATTCTATGCTATGGGGTTGCAAATCCCTTCTTTTATCAAGCGGAATCCGGGCCCATGTAGTGGACCCAAACACCCGTAGGTTCGACACATCTGGCTTGTGTCCGAAGTATGATTCGAAAGGAGTCTTTCCTTTCATAGATGAATGTGGCACCCTGTTTTGAATTTATGCTGTAGCATGCATGGCTTCAGCCCACAAATTTGCAGCAAGCTTCTTTGACTCCAACATACAGGTCGTCATGTCCTTGAGAGTCCGGTTCTTCCTTTCCGCTACTCCGTTCTGCTGGGGAGTGTAGGGAATTGAATGATGGACCTGAATACCACTTTGGGAGCATATGTATAGAAACTCATTACTGACATACTCCCCTCCTGATCCGTCGGACCTCAACTTTAGTGGCTTAAAAGTTTGTTGTAAAAGAATGCGTTCAACGGGTTAATTAATGGACAGTATTAGCTGAAATTAAATGCTCAGAACAGGAATGAAAACCACAACAATGATAGATAGATACAAGGAAGAAAACACAGAAACAGAGTCACAAATAGAAGTTGATAACAGAGTTCACCCCCTCCACTGGGCTACGTCTCTAGGTCCCTCTCCAATGGGTACCATTCCAATTAATGGATTTAAATGGTACAAAATAGTTCTAGCATCAACTTCATCATTTGTAGAAACAGAATGCTGGACAGGAATTCTTCAAGACCCCCTCTTTGAAACTTACAACTTGGACTTCAAAAGATAAAGAAGCCAAACTATAACAGAGAAATGGTCGAATTCTAAATACAAACAACAATCTGGATAAATGGCAGCAAAAACTCTCCTTCTATCCTCTATCTCTGTCAAAATTAACTACAGAAAACTGTAAAATAGAAGGCTAAAAAGAAAGTCTTCAAGACTCCTCTATGGAAATTACAATCTGGTCTTCAAAAGACAAAGAAGCCAACATGTAACAGAGAATGGTCGACTTTACACTAACAGCATCTGGAATAATTTTACAACCAACTCTCCAAGATTCTATAACTGAGAAAACGATGTACTGCGCTCTCAATGAACTGAGTCCCCCTTCTGGTCGCCAACTTCCTTTATTTAAGCCTCATAAGTAACGGATTTTTCTCATTATTTCCCATAGCTGTTACCATATGTTCAGACTGAATCGTGCCATTCGGCCAAATAGCGGCCCAAGCGTTTGACGTTTCCTATCCCCGACAGGCTGTTCATTTCCTTATCAACGTTACAATCATATGGTAAAAACTGAACCAAAGAACCAAAAACGTTTCCAATGCGTCTGTTCTATTCCCTGAAACGCGGCATCATGACTATGTACCAAACTTGAAAAACCATTTTGAAATGTCCCCGCGTGAACGCATTGCTGAGTATTTGAATCAGAAGCTTTAGTCATCTGCTCTTCCACCATTGTGGAAGAGTGATACACAATGGGCTCCGATATTTTCCTCTGATGAACTCTGTCGGCGGTCATCTGGTTTTCCATCGGTACGTCTTGTTACTTTGGTTTCCGCAGTTGTAGACGGCAGATGGCAAAGTCTTCTGATTTTGGCCTTGACTTTTTAAACCTTGCGTCATTGTTTGCGCCACTCTGTAAGTCTTGGGCTTCCACCGTTGCGGCTCCCGTTCCGCTATGACTTCCGATGTTTGCTTCCGATTTTTCACCTGCGGCTTCTTTGAACCATTCACTGCGTAGCCTTTTCACAACTGTTAAGGGAAATGTCACCAAGCTACGCAGTATGGTTATGCCTCACCGCCAGACTAACTGCGTAATGGACGTTATAAACGCTGGATGTTTTGACTGGACTGTGCACAAAACGTCGTAGGTGTTACCATTTAACCATTGTACCATATTGGGTCTTTAAAGAGGAATAATCCATCGGATAAATCCTCCCCATTGAAGAGCTTTTGGACCTCCAAAAGCCTAGATCATCCTACAGGAAGGTGAGGGTACCACTTCCTCACCATTTCGATCTCCATACATCCTGCCTTGCTTAGAATCTACATATTAGTCTCCTTGTCCATGACCAAAGGAGGTTCATACCATTTAAAATTCTTTGCATATGCGACTGGAGATAAGCTAAAACAGAAAGAATGTTTACACTTCTTTTCAGATGTCTCAAAATGATCATAAACAGAATTGAGCTTCTTACCTTTCGATCTTCCCTTGGTGATCTGCAACCAAACTTGCTTTTCAACTTCAAAAGGATGATGATTTTCATGTCTGGCTTTGCAAATTGCCTGGCTCGTCTCCTGCTGTTCTTGCACTATCTACTGTACTGCTTTCTTTGCATCATGATGTCCAACTCTAACATCTTATGTGCCGAAAGAAAAGTCCACATGTGACCTCAACAGATAACAAAAACAAGCCTCAAAAGGAGATTTAATGCATTGCATGTGCTGCAACTGTTCACCCTGAACCTTAGGATGTTCATCACAATAATTTTGAAGAAATTGAATAATCATCCGATTCATGCCAAGATTTGGAAAAGGCATTCTTTGCTGCAACTGCACTTCATGATGTACATCTCTATTAAGTGATAATCTTTCTGGTCCCTATAACAAAGCACCATACTTGGGAACACCTTTAATTAATTTAATTCCATGTTCCACCAATGATTCACCTTTAATAGCCATTAATGCAAACTTCTTACTAGCATTCACTATCATTTTCATTTGACTTGTAGAAACTAATGCTAGATTTGTTTTCATATGATGTGCACGAACAATGTATTCCACACCATCTTTAAAAAGATGATACTTATTCTGCTCTCTATAAAAGACTGCTTTCCGGTCATACAAATATGGACTCCCAAGTACAATTCCACAAATGTCAAGTGGCACTACATCCAGTTCTACCTCATCCATGAACTTTTCAGTGATTGCAAATTTCAAAATACATTTCTTTGTAACTTGCAACTGTGTATCATTAGTAACCCATCCAAGAGGATAAGTTTTTTCATGAGGACTAGTAACTAGATTAAGTTTCTTAACCACTTATTCCGATATCAAATTCACTTGAGAACAACTATCAAGCAATGTATCAATTTTTGTATGATTTGTAATGACATGAACATGAAACAGTTCACTTCTTCTTTTTTCACTTTGCATAGAAGTAGATAGCAGATTTGTACTTGTACTTGCACATGAATTATAACTTGAACTTGCATCAATGGAAAGAGATATACCTTTATCTTTACCTCGGATCCCTATTGTTGTGATCTTAGTCTCATCACCCGAATCAGATCCCAAGTCTTGAATTATTGCTGCAGTAGCTGCTTGATTATCCTTATCTTTGTTTTTATTTCTTCCCATCCATTTTGGCTTTAATTCTAGATGAAGTTTCCAGCCTATTGAAACATCATTCCCTTTCTGACAATATGAGCATGTGGGTCTCTCACCCTCTTCCATGATGGTAGCTGTTTCCTTTCCCTTATCTTTGCTTTTATCTTTGTTGTCAAATTTAGATGACTTCTTCATGAATGAATCATCATCATGCTTACCCCTAGCTTCTAAATGTGTAGCTTGAACACATACATCATCCAAATTACTGGGGTTAAACATCAACAAGGTATGTCGCAAATAAGAATGCATGCCACCAATATATTTAAGAAGAGTTTCATGTGTATCCAATGCAACATTCAATGCAATAGCCCTCTTTCTAAATTCATGAGTATATTCTTGAATGCTTTGTCCTTTAGCTTGTCTAAACATTTGCCAGCTCATTATTAATTGTTGCATATGACCTAAAGGATAAAATTGCTTCCTTAATACTTCAATGAATTCATTCCAAACTGAAATAATTTTACCATTCTTTCGAAGATCCTATTGAATCTTGCTCTCCCACCAAGTAAGATCCCTTCCACTCATCCTCAAAGTGGCCAATTGAATCCTGGAAGGGTCATCATTAATGCCCTGCACCCTGCAATATACTTCAAGCTGCTTGATCCAATTGTCTAATTTTTCAGCATCTACATCTCCATTATAAATAGGTAATTCAAATTTTACATCCAATTTGAAATAAGGCATATTAGGACTTGCATTATTTGAATGAGAATTATGAGAAGAAGAAAAAGTATGTTTAGTGTCAGGAGGATCACCATCACCTCCTACTCCTTTACCCTTTTCTTCTGGCTTCACTTCTGCATCTCTGGATGAAGATCCTTCTTCTTTCTTATTCCTTTCTACTCGCTCATTGAGTAGGATTTCCATCATGGCTTTCATGCTCATAAAATCCTCCAGAAACCCAGTTTCAAAAATGACAGGTTTTTCTCGTTCTGTATGTCCTTCTTCTTCCCCTCGTGGAGAAGACATGGTTCTTGAGAATGTTCTCCTAGAGCCAATCTCAGGATCTCCTTCAACTAATTCTCCTTCACCAAGCTTTAACTTGGACCTGGTAAGCATTCACAAACTTGCACAATAGTCAACTAGCTCTGATACCATAATATGATCCGTCGAACCTCAACTTTAGTGCCTTAAAAGTTTGTTGTAAAAGAATGCGTTCAACAGGTTAATTAATGGACAGTATTAGCAGAAATTAAATGCTCAGAACATGAATGAAAACCACAACAATGATAGATAGATACAAGGAAGAAAACACAGAAATAGAGTCACAAACAGAAGTTGATAACAGAGTTCACCCCATCCACTGGGCTACTTCTCCGGGTCCCTCTCCAATGGGTACCAATCCAATTAATGGCTTTAAATGGTACAAAATGGTTCTAGCATCAACTTCAGCATTTGCAGAAACAGAATGTTGGACAAGAAGTCTTCAAGACCCCCTCTCTGAAACTTAAAACTTGGACTTCAAAAGATAAAGAATCCAAACTATAATAGAGAAATGGTCGAATTCTAAATACAAACAACATTCTGGATAAATGGCAGCAAAAACTCTCTTGCTATCCTCCGTCTCTGTCAAAATTAACTACAGAAAACTGTAAAACAGAAGGCTGAATAGAAAGTCTTCAAGACTCCTCTCTGGAAATTACAATCTGGTCTTCAAAAGACAAAGAAGCCAACATGTAACAGAGAATGGTCGACTTTACAATAACAACATCTAGAAGAATTTTACAGCCAACTCTCCAAGCTTCTATAACTGAGAAAACATTGTACTGCACTCTCAATGAACTGAGTCCCCCTTTTGGTTTCCAGCTTCCTCTATTTAATCCTCATAAGTAACGGATTTTTCTCCTTCTTTCCCACAGCTGTTACCATATGTTCAAACTAAATCATGCCATTTGGCCAAATAGCGGCCCAAGCGTTTGACATTTCCTATCCCCGACAGGCTGTTCATCTCCTTATCAACGTTACAATCATATGGTTAAAACTGAACCAAAGAACAAAAAAAGTTGCCAATGTGTCTGTTTCATTCCCTGAAACATGGCATCAAGACTGTGTACCAAACTGCAAAAACCGTTTTGAAATGTCCCTGTGCGAACGCATTGCTGAGTATTTGAATCGGAAGCTTTAGTCATCTGCTCTTCCGCCGTTGCGGAAGAGTGATACGCAACGGGCTCCGATAGTTTCCTCTGATGAACTCTGTCAGCGGTCATCTGGTTTTCCATCGGGACGTCTTGTTACTTTGGTTTCCATAGTTGCGGACGGCAGATGGCAAAGTCTTCTGATTTTCTCCTTGACTTTTCAAACCTCGCATCGTTGTTTGCACCGCTACGTAAGTCTTGGGCTTCTGCCATTGTGGCTCCCATTCTGCTACGACTTTCGATATTTACTTCCTATTTTTCACCCGCGACATCTTTGAACCATTCACTGCACAGCCTTTTCACAACTATTAAGGGAAATGTCACCGAGATACACAGTATGGTTATGCCTCACTGCCAGACTAACTGCGCAATGGACGTTATAACTGTCGGATGTTTTGACTAGACCATGCACAAAACGTCTTAGGTGTTACCATTTAACCATTGTACCATATTGGATCTTTAAAGAGGAATAATCCACTGGATCACCTCCATTATCAAATCTCAAGATATTGATCTTAAGCCCAGAGGCATTTTCGATCAAGGCCTTCAATTCAAAAAAAAATTCACATACTTCTGATTTCTTTTTGAGAAAGAAAACCCATGTATACCTTGAAAAATCATCAATAAAAGTAAGGAGTTACCTTGATCCATTCATGGATGTGACAAGAATTGGACCGCTGATATCAGAATGTATCATCCCCGATATGCTTGTAGCTCGGTTTGCCTTCCCCCGATTGAACTTGTGCTCAAGGTGTTTTCCAATCACGCAGCCCTTGCAGACTCCCATGGTTTCCTTGATGATCGGGAGGCCTTCAACCATGGATTTTTTATGTATTTGCTGCAAATATTTGAAATTAATATGGCCAAACCTCTCATACCATAGCCTACTAACCTTGTTTCCATGAGTTAGCAGAGCGGTGGGCTTTGCATCTTGTTGATGCCTGGAAAATCGTAGGCGACAACAGAAAGGGATTCTCCCCAATCAACGTTCCCAACTAGCCCGTTGATTGTTTGGTATAGAGAATCCGTTCAGTTTTGCGGTCTGACTACTGTAGGTCAAAGTAACAAAACAAAGGGTTTACCGGTTGCGGCCCAGTCCACCGAGTTTTTTTGTATTTTTGACTTAATGTATGCAATGTGAATGCCTAACTAACAATGCAGGGTGATACAAATGTGAGGAACGGCACAATGTGTTGCGCAGGTTCTTACCTCTCATCTTAGGTTCACATACACCTAAATTACATATGCAGCCATGAAGTAAATCAATTAACTAACTAATAACCTATCTATTTATCTACCTATCCCCGGGGATCCAACTTGTAATTAATATATATGATTAATGTGGATGTGCACACATGATAAAAGGAATTATAGATAGCTGACATTTAATTTTACAGGCATGAACAAAGAGAGGTATTTCAACAACCAGATAGCTAGTTATTTATGATCAGCATACATTACTCATGGTGGTTATTTCATAAAATAAATCAGCAATCATTCAAACGAAGACATAGGTCGTAAAGTTAGAACGATCTCACGATTCATGGATACAATGCTGGAAAACAAAATTGTTCATCTTCCGACTATCCAAGGCAAAACATTGAAACCCCACCGATCTTCTTTCAACAGGCAAACTGTAAATTTTTATTGCAAAAGGAAATAGTTCTTCTTACAATACGTCATCACCAGTCTTACTGGGGAAAAAAGCCCCTTTTCTCTCTACGATTCCTACTTTTATACAAAAAGGAAAAATGGTTGGGCTTCCCAAAGTGACCTTTAGGCTTCCCAACCTTTAGTTTTCCCAATGCCTCATTTTCAAAAAGCTTTTACAAAAATTATTAAATTATTACAAAGTCGACCGGTCCTTTATGAGGAGGGTCCCGCCTGACCATCTAAGAACTTCTTCCACATTGTTGCTTGAATAGTAATGTATTCGAATGCACATGGCTCGAGGAACTGAATGTTGATTTTGAACTTTTCAATTTGGTTCTTGATGGCCTTGATCCTTGCTGGGCTCAACCGAAGCTGATCTTCTAGAAACTGCATGCTAACGGCTGCGTGGCCTACCTCGTTCTTCAGTACTAGGTCATCAATGGCTCTAATCTACTGATTTCTGGCCTCTGCATCTTGATATATTTTCTGTAATATTTCCATAAAGGCCTCATGTTCTAGGAACTCTTCAAGCCTATGCTCAGCCTCTATTTGACATCGATTGTACGTATTCAGAAGCCTTCTGAAATACTTTGAGCATGCTCCCTGCGTCTTTTTTACAGCCTTCTTGAAGTCTTCTGTAGTACTGATGGCGAACTCTATCAGGTTGTGATCTCTCCTAAGGGATTGATGGTATTTTGCTGGTAGCCCTTCTGGAGTCTCGGCATCATCTTCTGGCCTTGCCATTCTGGCACTCAAAACCTCAAGAACCTCCTGAGACTGATCAACGAAGTATGAGGAAGTTTCCATGATCTCTTCTAGACTTCTGTCAATCTGAAGGACTTTGCACCTCTCTTCTTCCAGAGCAGTCTGCAGTTGTAGCATTTGATCCTTTTGAGCCAGGATATATTCTTTAAATGGCTTCACACTTTCTTGCTGTTCCTTAGCCACCTCCAGATCAGCAGTCAGAGAATCTAGCTTCTCTTTCAGTTCTTTGGTGTATGAATCATTGGACTCATAGATGATCTTCTGCTGCTCTTCCAGATCTATCATCTTTGACAGTAACTGCTACTTCTCCTTCCTTAGACTTTGTGCTTCCTGTTGTATGTTTTCTAGGGACTCCTGTGCTGTTCCCTTGGCTTGCATCTCCACTTGAAGGGCATGGAATTCACCTTTTGAGGATTCCAGTTCCCTTTGCATGTGTTCATATTTCCTCTTGAGTCTATTACCCTCATCTCTTTCTTTCCTCAGTGTGTCTCTTAGCTGAGCAGAGGTCTTCTTAGCTGACTCTAGTTCAATCATCACCTTGTTTATGTTGTCTGCAGAAGCATCGATTAGTGCAGCCCCAGCTCTTATCGTGAGCCTAGGATCTTTGTCTGTCCCTAGCATGACTGCTGTATCTGTTACCATCCTTCCTGATAGGTCTTTTGCTTCAACCTTCTTTTCTGTCCTCCTCATTATTCTTTTGGTGGCCCTGTCATAATAGACAGTACTGAAATTGGGGACCTCTTCACCTTTTTTTCTGAGTGAAAGGTATTAGCTGGATCGTAGGGGTCACAAGGGTGCTAGCAGCGGGTAATTGCAAGGTCTGTACCTCTGGGTTTTCCTCTTCCCGGGTCTGCCCGGCTGGAGTTTCAGAAGCTGACTCTTGTATTAATTTTATTTTCTCAGCCTCCTGCTTTTGAAGCTCTTCATCCAGATTTCTTTTTGATTCTTCAGCTGCCAGTCTAGCTGCTTCTTCAGCCTCTTTGGCTGCTTCTTTTGCTTTCTCAACTGCTTCTTGGGCAGCTTTCCTCTTTCCTTCTTCTTCACTATGAAGCCATTCTGCAGCTTCCTGTGGTAGTTTCTGGGCCTCCTCCTGTCTCTTCTTGGCCTCTTCTTCAGCTCTAGCTTGCTCAGCCCCTCTTCCACCCTTGGTGGGGTTCTTAGGCTTAAACCTTCTTCTCAGAGCTGTCAATTTAGGGGCACTTCGGAAGACAGATTCTTCCTTGTCAAAGTGGTGAGTGTACTCAAAATGTACTTTGTGTTCTTTATAGTGTTCTGCCATTTTACCATGAGTATCATTCCTACGGAAAGGCATCTCACCAAAATGGAACTTCCCAAATTCTTCTATGAACTCAGCAGCTTGTTTTACCTTGGAAAATTTGTAGCTACCTAGATTGAATGGCAGAGGAGGATAGGTAGCCTTCTTTTGCTCAAACAGGTAATTCCCTATTCCATCAATAAACACCTACCTGACTGCCTCTTTATGAATAATATAATTTGTTGCGTATTTGGGCAGCAGTAAGGGGCATTTCGTGCCACCAAACATTCTGATCTACATGCCATTCTCAGTCAGGAAATAGTCTACATGTTCTTCTATTACCCGCATGGCCTCCTCTGACATATAGTCACACTCCTTCCGGAAGATGAGTGTGTAGAGGGGCATAATGAACTGCTCGCAGACCTCCCTGTAGTGGCTATGGTACTGCTGAGCCCATAATGGTCTATAGGCGGCATATACAGGTATCCTTTCCCTGTCCCAGACACACTTGAGACCTGGGAAAGGCTGGTTGCACAGTATACAATCTACCAATATCGAACTCATGTAGAATTCGGACTTTTTCTTGGCTTCTCCTCCCTGTGCTACGGCCAAACAAGAAGAAAGACTACTTGATACAAAGATGGCCCAATTAAATACTGTTCCTTGGGTTGCTACGTGGAACATAATGGGTATCCATTAAAATTTAAAGAGTCTACCATGAGCTCTCCCAAAGATTCTGTTAAGCATCAGGGCCACAAATCTGTAAGGAGCCCTCAAGCTGGCTGTGTCATATTCACCGAATGTTCTATACCGATAAAGCTTTCCTTGCAAGAGCATCTTCTTCAGGGTTTCCACCAGGTCCATTATGATGTTATCCATCCAAGCATCAGATATATAGATTTGAGGTTCTAGTAGATGATAGGCCAACACCACATACCCTGGGCTAAATGCAGGATAGCCCTAGCCTTCCACATTCCCTATGAGCATTGTGGTTGTATTTGTATGGGATAGAATCCATCTAATCACCTCAGAACAAGGGAACAGCTCTGGTCTGGTAGCCACCTTCATGATCGCGGATTTCTCTATGTTCGCATATATGGGTTCTTCTTCAAGACCCATGTCAGGAACTTCCCTGCGGGAAATCAATCTGTATATGTCACCCCATTTATACTTAGGCTCCACACCAGAAATACATTGGGTTTCTTCATATATATATTCAGTCTGTGTGACGACCTCTATTGCTGATTGTTCTCCGATCATAGGGGCCTTCTTTTTTTGCCTTTTGGACATTGTAAGTTCCTCCTTCCATGTATAACATTGTGACATTAAGCAATTCGAATTTGTAGACATTATGCAGTAGTTTATTCTTTCTCAAGTGTATCATGACTGTAACCAGTCAATGAAATTAAGACATAAGCCCTTCAGGCTGAATAATTGAACTAGTATGCAATACTGTGCAATTTGCTATTGTCCTATGCCTAGTATGATAAGGTTCAGTGTATCAATGCATACATTGCTCAGCCCTAAAATGCCTTGAGACTAGGGTGCAACATTTTATGATCTGATCTATATGAAGCAAGCTTATCAACCATACTTATGCCAGTATTAAATCCACATTATTCTGCAACATGCCACTTTTCCCATGGTAGCAATACATTGAAGCAAACATATATATCATATGCAAGGTACAACATTCAGCTATTATTCTATTGTATAGAAAACATAGCGAAGGCTCGTGCCAGTCAACACTTTAACCATAAATCCCAGCAGACACATAACTAATGAAGACTCATGCGACTCGCGGTGGGAAAGTTACATTAATTTGACTATACATTTCGCGAGGATTAATTTCACTTTCTGCACCGGATAATTCCATAAAAACACTACCCGCACTGTTTTCAATCAACGACTTATAATGGCAACATATCCCCTTTAACCAGCTACGGTTTTAGGAAAATGAGCACCACAGGGTTGTGCGTGATGGCGCAAGAAATAGGCTAGGTTCGAGTGGCAAGGGAACAACACTGGTGACCATGAAATCCTTTCAAAAACCTATACGACCCAGCAAACTACGGATTCAACATTCAAACCTCGATGAGGCCGTGCAGAAACATGAAACGGCTATGGCTTAAAAGGCCGGGTAACACACCACGGGAATAACAGTCGACCAACAAACCCTTAAAGCAATCCTCAGACCTGTCTATCCTCTTCCTATCATGGCTGTGCAGGGAGGTTTGGTGCAGACGGCGTAACGTCCGTCTGCGCTGGAACCCCTCAACCCCTATGCGTTCGAGGCAGTAAAAGGTGAAAACAAAACTGCTCAAAAGGTTAAAATTCTCCCCCCTTATGGTCAAAAGATGAACTTCCTACTCATATAAGCTTAAGACCTAGCCGGATGAGGGAACCACCGGGAACATCTAAACCCCCGGGAGAAAACCATTAATAGTTTAAGTGCGACGGGGAAAAATACCTACCTGGAAATCCGGCGAAACAGGCGAGTCGATGACGGCTGGAATTTCACTTCTGCCACCTGGAAACTGGTACAGTGACAGCGGGACCTTCACTCCCTCCAAAGACCGACAGCTCAATGTGATAGTGCTCACTGCAATAGTGCTCGATAGCGAAAATAACAATATAAAAACCAAACCGTCGCCCCCGTTATATATAAACCTTTCACACGTGCGAGGAGACCATAAATCGGGCGTCGAAGGGTTTTCATATCGGTAGTCGAGAGTGATCTTCCTTCCGCAACGGCAGACGGGTCCAACATTTGTCATGCTGGGTATACGCGCATGGCGGGCAATAATCGGCCAATCGACCGTCGGACGGTTCTCTAATTGGGAGGTGAAAGCTCAGACTCATCCGCAACGGCGGGATAGAAGATGGTGAAGGCTTCCGCTTTTGTTACCTGCGTCGGACGTTGGGGGGATTTCAAATCGGATGGGGAAAGCTCAAAAGCATCCACAACGGTGGGATAGAAGATCAAAAGATCGTCCAATTCCTAATTAGAAAAGCACCTGCCATAAATAAAAGGAATCGACAGTCGGAAGGTTCTTCAATCGGGAGGGGAAAACTTCAAAACAGCCGCAACGGCAGAAAACTCAAGCAAAACAACTTTCGATTTCAACAAGCTTCAAGTACGTTCAACAGCAGCAATCCGGCTAGTTTCCAAAGGCTTTCCAAGGCTCCAAGAATTAAAAAATTTTGAGAAAACAATGCATCAAAGTAGGGAAGGAAAAACAAGCTATTCCAAAACAAAGGAGGGTCGCATAAATTTTTAGAATTTTGGGAAATTGTTGCAGCTGCAACGCATCCACAACAAAGTGAGAGAACTCATAGGATTTTGCATGATGGTTTGCAAGGCCTTTAGCAATGAGTTTCCTAGATGCAATTTCTATTACCTCAACATCATTTGGGCTCAAAGAGACTCTCTTAGGTATTCTTGTATGTGTCATCTGATAGACACTAAGGATATTTGCTGCTAGAGACGGTACATACAAAACATTAGATAAAAAACCATTTTCTAGATCTACAGTACCTTGTCCTTCAGAAATGATGGTGGAGCCATCTTCCATGTGGATGGGGATGGATTTTCCGGTCTCTAAGGATGAAAAGGAGTTTTTTTCATCCATCATGTGGTTCGAATCTCCACTATCAATCAATAGTGCTTTGGACTTCGAAGTGCTTGACAGGAGGGTATGACCTTTCTCATGCTGTGGTTCCTGATCTTGGTGATCTCTCCTCTGAAAGCTCTCCAGAAGATTGATGTGATTCCTCTCAAGGAGAGAGGTTGCTTCATCAATATTTTTCTTCATACAGTCATGTTCAAGGTGAAAACCCTTCCCGCAGTAAGAACACTTGAATTTTTCTTTCCCATTGTGCCCTTTTCCTTTGTTCTTCATTGAACCGAAAGATTCATCATGGTACTGGTTTTCAACTCTAGGATTGGGAGCATCAAATTTACTTTTCTGATTTTTCTACTGCTTTCCTTTACCCTTCAGATGTTTGTGCCCCAAGACATGAAGGGATTGATCATGGGAAGATCGGATGATCCCCATATGGACAAGCTTGTAATTTTCATTAGTTAGGGACTCGATGAAGGCATTGAGTGTAGGCATCTTCCATCCGGGGGTTGTGAGCTTCCCCGCATGGAATGTAGAAACAAAAACTGAATTATCAGCCCCGGGTTTGGAGAGGATGGCAAGGATGAGCTGATCATCCTCCTTCTCCACTTTGCATTGCTTAAAGAGTAAAATAGTATGCTTAAACTTTGTAAAGAAATCATTCAGAGTCTCGAAATTGGAAGGTTGGAGAGACATGAGTTCATTTTCGAGTTGGTAAACTCTCAAGTCATCATGCTTTCTGTATAGAGATTCCAATTTGTCCCATATTTCTTTCGGTGTCTTCAGATTTGTAAGATGGAAGAGAAGGTCTTTGGAAATAGAGAGGCACAAGAAACCGAAGGCTTCATCATTCTTGTTCAACAATCTTGATTTTTCTATGGCAGATCCAGGCTCAACTTCAGTGTCCATGGTGACTCTATGGAGTCCTTTGGAGTGCAACTGAATCTCCATTTTATTTTTCCATGAGTGGAAATTGTATGGAGTCAAGAGATATACCAAGGAGGCCATCTGGATATGCTATAGCGAATGATTTACCTGTAGAAACCTGAAAATCAAAACAAAAAGGGAAAAATAAGGTCATACAACCTGCACATTCTAGGCTTTCATCACACCCAACATAGTCAATCAAGCAAGCTTGAACAACAAGTTATTTACTTGGGATATTGAGTGGTAAGCCTTGGCTTCTGGTGCAGTGCTGGAATTTTGAGCTATTGCTCACTTTTCATGGAGAAATCTGTCAAAAGGCTTGTTTTTGAGAGATAGATCTCTGTCCCGCTGTATGCTCTGATACCATATTAATCTTGCACATTGATCTAGGAACAAAGAATCAATCTCATCAAATAATAATCAACAAATACTCATGAAATGGTGTTAATCGAAACCGAAATTGGTTTCCTCTTTGTATATTTAATAAACAATGAATGGTTACAATACCAATGTCAAGCAATGGCTTGAATCCATGAGGAATTTGAATACCTAAGGAGGCAATTCGAGTTCAATGAGTGAGTCTAGCTTAACTGACTTTCAACCATAGGTTCACACTCAGTTAACCACTTGAAAAAAACCCTAATTGACTCACCAAACCCTAACTAAAGTTGAAGTACAATAAATGACTGAATCTCAACTGAAGGAGATCAAACACATGTCATAGCAAGCCAGCCATCAAGTGCTAGTGCTCCATGACTTCAATGAACCCCGATGAGGTTAACTGAAGCTGAACTGACCATCAGAAGTTGGTGGAGGTGCCCTGTTGACTCCAGATCATTAAATAATCATTAAATAATATATTTAATGAGAGGAAGCACCTTAACTGACTGGTTGAACTGATTGTAACCACCAGTTAGCAATTAGGTGCATTAATATCACTCAGATCACCCCCGGAGTGCTCCAGTTAGCCTCCTTGACTGTAGTTAGGCGTGGGTGTGACTAGATGATGGAAATTAATGCTCCACTGATGTGAATTAATGTCAATTGTACTTAGGATAGTGGTTTAACTAGGCCAATTTGACCAAAAAGAGTGTGTATGATGGTAAATGTCTCCAACACAAGGAAGACTCTCTCATATCCAACATAGATGGGAGTGATGACTATTGGAATTTCATAGATAATCCAACTTGTGAAAATATTATTGAGAACCCCATCCATTATATGTCCAACAAGGGGAGTGTCTATTCAAAAATTTGTGGAAGTCCAATCTACGATACATCCGTAGAGGGGAGCATGGATCGAGATACCTGGGAAAATCTTAGTATGGAAGAGGAGCATTCAAAATTTTCACATGATCATTCAGAGTCATATCATGCAGAGCTGCACATGGGTATCAGTAATGAAGACATTGAGAAGCAGTATTGTGAAAAGTTAGATGTGATGCAATCAGCAGAATATCAGTCTCAGCCATCTTCTGCACATGTATAGGTTCCTTATGATTTGGAGGATATTGGGGTTGTTATAGTTGATTTTACCACACATGGTGAATCACACTTTTATGGCCTTCCCTGTCCCTCTGCAGACTCCTTAGACCCCATGGACCATTTTTGTACCTTTGATGTTTCCAATATCATCCCTAAAAACATGCAATAATTTCCATACGTGACTTTTAATCCCTTTCCCGCATATATATGTGGGTTTGACACTTAAAACCACATACATTGGGATGTGTGCAAAAGGCCAAATGATTTTAGAGTTCTCCTTGATATGGATCTGGGTCACTTGTCTCTTGACCTTCCATATGCTTTGAGATCACTTGGATTTGACCTTCCATTACCCCATTGAAGAGCTATATAAGGAACCCTTTGAATACATTGAAGAGGAGGAATTAAAGAGCAAGAAAACTATAGTCCATTGTTGCTGGATCTTATACTTGAGTCTGCATCCCTTTGTCCCTTGGACCACTTTGTGTTCTTCCCAAGCTTGCCTTTTGCTTGTGAGCTTGCTATCAAGAGATGGAGGATTGAAGTGGTGGAGGCCCAAGTGGGGGACTCAGTTTTTTTGATTCGCAGACGTGCCAATAGAGGTTGTCACTATTGTAATATTTGTTTTATATTAATAGAAATATGTTTTCCTGTCCAATAATGTGTATTTAAATGAGTATTTGATCCATGGATGCTTTTAAATGCTTATATGTTATTTATTATATATGCTAGAGTAGGTCTAACACAATTATATATATCATGCTTGTCTTGTTTGCTGAGTGTTGAGATACCAATTTATCAATACAAGCTGGAGTTAGAAAGCTCAATGGGGATCTACATCAACCGTTCAAAATAAGGTATGAAGCGAGATCCTTTAGTGTTAGATATTTGGCTTCTCTTGCATATAGGAAAGGATTGATTTATGGAGTCAAGCTGTCTGTTGTGATACCCCAAGCCATAGGAATTTCTCTCCGTAACAGAATTGGTGACTCCACTGGGGAGTTCCTAGTAATTGTCCTTTGGAGGTTTTTATCGGTATTCAATGTTCTTGAATTGCTCTAATTTCTCTGTTTCTGAGTTGGGTCTAGGGGCATGTTTTCCTAGTAGTGTCTGATAAGTGTGAAGTTTGTCTTAGCTTATCTATTTGCCTTTATTTTTATCTCTTTTTCTTCCTGTACGCGAGCTTCTTCCTCACAGTCACGTATACATGCAGTTTTGAATGAGATATCCGCGTATATACGCAGGTTTTCTGCACACAGTCGTGTATGCCCTGAGTTTTTCCTTTTAGAGGAAGATTGAGTGTTATTGGGTGAGTTTTGATGATTGCCGAGTCTCCTTTCATGCTTCTAGAGTCTGTATACACCTCTGTTTCTGACCAGAGACGCTTTTTAGGGTAAATTTTTTTTAAGAATGTTCTTGTCATTGCATTTTTGATTTTTTGTTTTGGGATTAGTGCATTAGGTCTCTTTTACCTTAGTGCTTTGCGTGGGTGTTGTTTGATAGTGCTTGTAGATTCTAGGGCTGGTAGAGTCATTCTTTTGCTATATTATCTCATTTTTATTCAAAAAATCCAAAGATATTTGCTTCTTTGCATCATTATACATCATTGTACTTTGCATTTTGCATGGTACTTGCACTAGGTTTGCTTAGAGAAGTACTAGTTAGGCTTTCATATAGGAATGGTTGCATTTGTCATTTGAATAAAATTTTGCATTTCACGTAGTAGCATGCCTTGTTTTTCATTCAACACAATGAATTTGCATTGATTGTTAGGTGTGCATTTTACTTCATGTTTGCATCATAACACCATTGGTTGCACGATCATCTACCTTTTTGAGTAATAATCCAAATAAAATCAACACTTAATTAAAATGGATTACACTATTTTCTTTGATAGGGTACACCAATAAGATTGGGTTTTAGGGTCTTGGAATAGTTCATTGTGAGTAAATTATCCAAGACCACTAAAAAACAACATGTATGTGTCTGTCCAGGTGAGAGTGTGAAATTCCTTGGTATAATTAGTGTTTCTCAGGATCCTCCTCTTACAAGGGAGTTAAGCACGAGGCAGTGTGAGCGGTTATTGATTGGGATGACCCCTAGTCATAACTGAGTAGCACCGAAGATATTTCCAGGATTGTATTCATATCTAGGGGATCTTTTGAGAGTTTTAGGCTTTCATACCCTGCCCATATGGTTAATCCCACCTGCGACTGTCTGCTTGAGCATTGATTATATTGAGGTGACCTTAGTTTCTTTACCTAGGTTATTGAGGGGGTACTTCGCATGGGTTATTCTGCAGGTGTCCTAGCCAGGTTAGGGTCAGATAGCACAGTCGCTATATGCATTGAAGCTGAAGGCCAAAATAATTGGTTATGAACCTCCGCTTGTTGTGTATGGGAGTCTCAAGCCTCTCCTAGGTGAGACATACCTGCTTCATTCGGGAGCTCACAAATCCTACCCTTGTTTTCTTGTGATTGGCTTTAGATTATATTGGTGTGTGCTCTGTGCACTCTAGCTTGCTTAGGGTTTACATAATTAGAAGAGTCTTTCTCATTTTTTTAGTCATTGTGGATTTGGGTGTGGTACTTCATTGTTCTCATCGTTTAGAAGGACTTTCTCCTTCTACATCTCCTCCTCCTTTGGGAGAGAGAAACAGACAGTCCAGGTGGACTACTTCTCACATTGATTCACACACTATGGGAGATCATGAAGATGAAATTCCTGAGTTTTCTTCTCCACCTCATGAGTTTGGGGAAGAAGATCATACACCTGTATATGATCCTTCACCTGATACACCTACACACTCTAGGTACAATCCTTCACATGATATACCTACACACTCTAGGTATGATCCCTCATTCACAGGTCACTGGTATTGGCTTCTTGACGATGAGATTCATCATGAACCTATAAAGCACTAGTTATGTTAGTTACGGCATGTCTGGTATCCCTGCATATGATCCGACACACCATGCCGAGTCAGAATTTGAACCTAGCACTACGCCTAGGGGCATTCCCATTCCTTCCATGCAGAGAGATTTGGGAGCATGACTCACATTGCACCCTCCATCCCAGTGGTGGAGGCTACATCACACGTTCATCCTATACCTAGTGTTAGTAGTCCAACCAAGACGAGTGACTATAGGGAATATCACTTACATCATTTCGCATGTCCCTACATACTCTATTCCTAGTTCTTCAAATGCTATTCCTCCCCCTCATTCACGTGGTCCTTCGAGCTGGAATGTTGCTACTAGTCATGTCTGTACTGCTACTACTCATGTAGTTGTGTCTTAGATTCAAGTTCCTCCTGTTGTCTCGAGAGGTCATATTCCTACTTCTAGAACGTCCTATGGTATATCGTAGGGAATTCCTCATATTCCTACTTACGGAGTCTCTCATGGGACATCCCATGGGACATCTTATGGAACTTCTCATGGACAATATTATGGACTGTAGTATGCACAGATTTATTCACCTTATGGGTACGGCTATCAACAACCTACTTACTCCTTGAATTATGGCTTTGTAGCTCCAAATAGTCAACGTACACCACATTATGGTGCTTCCATGTCACCCTACATGGGTCAAACAAGAGGAGGGCACTATGGCCATGGCCATGGTGGTTACGGTAATCAGTCCTATGTAAAAAAAAATTATTAGGGAGCGTGGCATTGACCTGCTCAACCTAAGATCCCTTTCCTCGCAACGTTAAATTTTCCTGACTTGTTGAGACTAACAAATGATCCAGTATCTCATGACCCAACTTGGCCGGCTGTCCCTACTAATATTCCCTCAGACATTCCCAAATTTGAGGGAAAACTAGGAGAATATCCTAGTGAACATGTTACTACATTTCACCTTTGGTGCTCTTTTAATTCCTTACATGAAGATTCGATCCGTTTAAGGCTATTTCAACACACCCTCACTGGGCCTGCAGTGAAATGGTATATAGAGTTACCTAGGGGAGCATCCATTTTGTTCGATGACCTAGCTATGACTTTTCTCAATCACTTCCAACTACCAATGTGTTACAACATTGGTACAGAAATCTTGTCGACATTTCAGTAAGACAAAGCCACACATATCTCGGACCATATCCAAGAGTGGCATAGACAAAAGAGATTGATTAAAGCCTTCATACCGCTGGATTTTCTCCTCGAATGGTTCCTTAAATCGTTACTACCTTGTATAGCGAAGGATGTTTCTATGTTCGTAGTTAAGGATGAGTAACAAGCCATTTTTAGGGAGCAGGAATTGGATTTGATTTATGCTCAATCCAGTTTGTTATATGATATTATTCCTAACGCTCCGCGTTCTAGTTTCGATCCTAAGGTCAAACCTGTACCACATGCCGATGGCATTGTGGGTTGTATGAGTACCAAACCTGTAGATTCGGTTGTGAAACAGGTGATTCAATTATCTATCAACCAATCTGCTTTGGGACAAGCCACGGATTCATCTCAACCCACCCAAACGGCGAGTGTGCTTTTGGTACATTCGTCGGACTAGAAGGGTAACCAGCAACCCGGAAGGAATAAGAAGAAGGGTAAAAAAAATCGTAAGGGTGGGAATAGGAATGAAAATGTCAATTCTAATGAAAATAACTCCTGCAATGCTAGGGGGGACCAACAGTCTAAACGTAAGGTTAAGTTTCCTTGCAAATTGTGTAAGAATGACCACCTCACTCACTTGTGTCCTCGTGTAGATGAAGCCTCAAGGTTCATATCATAGAGCCCAGCTGTGCTGACCAACCCTTTACCCCATAATCAAAACATGAACTTGAGGACCCATGATCAGTCTGGTGGAGATCAAGATCCGCCGAAAGCTAGTAATGGTCATGGTTGCATCAATATGGTGCATGCTAATAAGGTTGTGACTTGTGCGAAGGACTATGGTTCATCACAACCTAACCTTGGAAAGGAACCTGCTCCACTCGGGAGTCCTTTGCGTATTGAAAACCCTATGGATAAACCTGAAGTTGCACCTCGCATTCCTAAGGGAGTCCTTAAGCATTCCGGGCACAATCCTAATGCTCGAGCTACCCATAATTATTTAGTTGTCGAGGATTTGGGCCACACTCCTTGTGTGATGTCTGCACTCGAAGTACTTTAGAGTTCTCCTTCACAAAGGAAGGGTTTTCTTTTTGCTCTTGGTGTTAACAATGATAACTCTTCCTCCGTCATCAAATTTGAAACTGTGGGACTACATCCTTGCTTTCCTTACTATGTGTCTCTCTTGATTCATGTAAAATGTCTTAACATGACTGTCAAACGCACTATGATTGACGAAGGAACTGCTGCTTCTGTGATGTCTTTGGCATGTTGGAAGGGTTTTGGTTCCCCTGAGTTGTCTAAATCCACTACCATGTTGACTTTTTTGATGGTAGATCGTTTCAGCCGCATGGAATTCTTCCTTCTCTTAAGGTTTATTTGGGAGGGAAGACTGTCACGATCAAGTTCGAGGTGGTTGATGTGCCCCTTGACTACAATCTGTTACTGGGTAGGAATTGGATGTATAGTATGCAAGCCATAGCTTCTTTTCTATTTTTAGTTATATGTTTTTCGTTTAATGGGAAGATAGTTACGATTGATCAAACATCATTCAAGAATATGTGTGTTACCGCATCTTCAAGAGCTTCTATCCCGATTGTTGAGCACTCTCAGCTGGCAACCGGGAGTGTGGATGTGGGCATGTATCCATCCTTTATGGAAATATTTAGTTGTCCTACACCTGTTCTTATGATTGGTTCTAGTTCTAGTGGGGCTTCATCTTCATTGATATTGGTGTCTTTTTACACTAGCCATATGGAAGATCCTTGGATTCTTCCTACACCGAGTCCTTCATGTAATCCTATTGGAACAGACGTGCAGTTTCTTGTAGTAATGATAAGATATCAAGTGAATCTTGAATGTGTTGCAGAGCCTAGTCCTTCCTCTTCACAAATGGAGAAGGAGGACCCGTATGTGCTTCCGACATGGGCGGTTCAGTCTTATCATGCACATGACTGCCTTGATAGTGTTTTTCCATCAGATGAAGCTATTATTGAGGCCATGTCTAGAGTTGAGCCACCTTGGGAAGAGTTGCATCATAGATCTTATTTTCTTTCCCAGCTTGATCGTTTAAAGTGTGAAGACTTTAGGGAGATTCTTAGTGAGAGAATTGGTAGTCCTATGGTTCTATTAAGCTCTCCTGGTTCGATGGCTGATGGAAACATGGAAAATATATCTCCTACCATTCCTATCAATATCTCTTGTGATCCTAGCAATATTGAGAATGTTCCCATGTTGAGATTCAAGAGTATACCGACCTGTTCAAAGCATTTCATGACGTATTTTCTTGGTCATACAAGGAAATGCCAGGTGTCAACCCTCGCATTGTTGAACATGAAATTAAAACTTATCCCAATGCTAAGCATGTTTGACAACGCTTGTGTGTGGTGAATCCTAGAAAAGCACTCGTGATTAAGGCTGAGATAGAAAATCTATTGAATGCCAGTTTTATCTATCCTAGTCCCTTGACAAAGTGGGTTTCAAATCTAGTTCTGGTTGATAATAAATAGGGAACGATCCATATATGCACTGATTTCCATGACTTGAATCGTTCCTGTCCTAAGGATAATTTTCCCACACCATTTATTGATCAAATTTTGGATGAGTGTGCGGGAAGCGAGGTATTTTCCTTTATGGATGGCTTTTTCGGATACAATCAGATACAGGTCAAACCTGACGAACAACATAAGACTATATTTATTTGTCCTTGAGGTATGTTTGCATATCGGAAGATGCCTTTTGGCCTTAAAAATGCCGGAGCCACATTTCAGCGGGCTATGACCTTGATCTTCCACGATCTCAAATCGCTAATTGAATTATTTTTGGATGACCTTTCTGCTCATTCTCATATGAGAATGCATCATTCCTACTATTTGAGATTAGTGTTCGAAATATGTCGCCATTACTTGTTTAGGTTAAATCCTCATAAGCGCATCTTTTGCGTGAAGTCTGGTCGCTTGTTAGGATTCATTGTCTCCAAGGAGGGTATAAGAGTTGATCCCTTTGTTGGGCTTAGGGAAGACTCGGGTTCTATACTTTTGTCTTTGCACCAACAAAAGACCCACAGTGTTGGCCCTTTCGGCAACAACCTGTGAACAGGTTGCAGTCTCACCCGAAACAGCTATGGGGTGCCGCAGAATCAGGTTTCTGCAAGCAGAAGAGGGATATTACTGTACCTTTAGCCTTTAACACATAATAATCATACAATACAAATCTTCGATAGTCACTTATATAGCTTCATAGTTAGATAAACAAACAGTGTCTTGCTTAACGCTTAACTGGGAATTCACAGCGAAGTTAGTATTTAGCAGTGAGCTTACTTATCAGTTATCTACTTATCAATGCATAAAAGAACATAATAGAAACAACATAAAATAACCACAACACAAGATATAACGTGGTTCACCCCCAGTTTAGGGGATACATCCACAGAACTGTGCTTTATTCAACTCTTTACAAAAACCACAGTTCTGATCTGCACACTCAGCTGCAGATCCCTTCAATTCCTCAAGCTGCGCACTTAGCTGCAGATCTCTGCGCACACAGCTGTAGATCTTCTTAATCACCCAAAATCCCTCTGTGCACACAGCTGTAGAGGTCATCCATGCACACAGCTGGGACTTAACCTTTCCTACAAAGCTAGCCTTAGCTTCACATAAAATAATCTTACATCAAAATCCTAACCTAACTCTTTTACAAAAGTGCTTATTGATACAAGTGCACTTATTACAAAACCATGGGACCATGGGCACCCCGAACCCTAAACCCTGGACTTAAACCATGGGTTAATTACAAAAATAGGGCTTTGACTCAACCCTGACACCCCTAATACTATTTTGAGTTGCAACTCTGCTTACAAGCTTCCACAAAAACCACGGAGTTACCAAAATTAAGGACCGTTAAGGTGCGCACCCCAACAGGCCCCTAAGACTCACCAGTGTCCTGTCCTGGGACACTCAACTGCTTGTCTGGTGGTAGAATGATATCTTTGGCTGCTTTCTCCTTCTTTATGATCTCCTTACGCACTCTGTTAGGCGCTGTATCCGTCTGCATCTCTGTAACCATCAGCTTTAATTTTCCTGCCCTCCTACTCCCTTATATGCTTGTCATCATCGTCGTCATTTCTGCTACTTCTACCACAGCCACAGCTTGTTTAATCCCTCATTCGTCATCCTTATGTTGTTGTCTTCCTTCACAAGATTTATGGTGGTCATGGGAATTATTGAGCCTTATAAAGCTATCAGCGAATCCATCCCTCAAACTGCCTCACATTCATGTCCTATCGAACATTTGACCATCCACAAATTTGGGTCCTTAGCAAATGGGGCCACTGTGATTGCATGCCAATGTACTTTTGCATAAGCCAAACAACATGCCTCCATTCTGCTGAGCCAGGAGGATACATCTTGGGATCCTCCGGAGTCTTTCCTGAGGGCTTTTGCCTTTCTTCGTTCTGCTTAGAGTGAACTTATGCCTTAAATTTCTTTCTATTTGATCGTATCTGCATTGGCTGCTTCGGCGTTGGAGACGTCTCCTCATAGGGTGGATTGCTCATAAGGTTCTGTAGACCTCTCTCCCTGAACTCTCTTAACAATTCCTGGACTTCGCGATCATTCAACATGGTGCTAAATGAAAACTCAAAGAAATGCACAATGCAGGAGTCGCAGGCCTATGTGGCTTCTTATAGAATCCTGTGACAAAATCTGTCATGATGGTGCATGAATGACACCAAATCTATTGGAGCAGAGGTAAATCCTGTCCACACGGCGCTATATTTTCCCAAGATATCATCATTATGGCTGTTAAGGCAGTTCACGTGCCGGCACCGTCAAGTCTAGTTTGTCCCATCAGTCACATTTTAGATTGCGACACACCTTTCTTCTTCAACATAACCACTAACTTCAGCTTGACCTCAATATTGGCCTTCGACCCATCCTGACCCAAGCGGAAACCAAACTTCAGCCTTCGAACTTTGATAGCCTTCAACACTTCGTAGCTTTGAGAACAACTTCATTATAGTCTAGTACCCAATTCCAACTGTTCTTGGTACTTAGACTGTCCTTCTTATTGTTACTTCTAACTAGGGGGTCCCAGCTTGTCCCTGTACTTCTTTAACCTACTTCCATTCACCATGGAAGGTAAAATTTCTCCATTCAATTTAGCTAGCTGGACTGCACCACCATTGGTAACTCTTTGCACTATGTATGGTCCTTTCCAATGTGTCTTGAACTTAAATGGGAATTTCATGAATTTACTGTCATATAAGAGCACAAGATCACCATTCTCGAACTACTTCTTCTTAATGCGTCTATCATGCCATGCTTTTTCTCTGGCTTTCTGTACTTGCTGCTGGAACCTTGTGATGAATCTGTCTTCTTCAAGTTCTAGTATATTTTCCAACCTTTCTTTTATCATAGCTGGATCGTCCATCTCTGTGAAAGCAGATATTCTTAGGCTAGGAACAATGTACTCCATGGGCATGACTACTTCTTGTCCATAGACCAACCTAAAAGTTGTATGGCCTGTCAACTTCTTGCAGGTGGTTCTATAAGCCCATAGTACTGCTGGAATTCTAAGATCCCAATCATTTCTGTTAACATTGCAAACCTTCGTCAGAGCATGTTCAAGGATCTTGTTAAAGGCTTCGACAGTTCCATTTGCTTGAGGATGATAGGCAGTACTCTTCTGATGATATACTTGAAACTCTTCAGTCAATAATTCAATAGTATTATTTAGGAAATGTGATCCTTGATCACTCATAAGAATTATAGGACACCCAAATCTTGACAAGATGTTATCAAAGATGAACTTCACAGCTGTAGCAGTGCTACAGTTCTTGACTGGTTGAGATTCGGCCCAACGAGTAAGGTATTCAGTTGCTGTAATAATGTATCTTGCTTCGAATTTCTTCTCAGGGGGATTGATAGGTCCAATAAAATCAATAGCCCACTTGTCAAAGGCTTGTAAATTTACCTGTGGAACTAGAGGCATCTCGTCCGTCCTGGATGGTTTGCCTATCCTCTAACAGATGTCGCAGTTATGGAAATACTCTCTTGCATCCTTATGAATTGTGGGCCACCACAATTCGGCTATCAGAATCTTCCGTGCTATAGATTTTCCTGTGTAATGACCTCCTGCTACTCCAAAATATGCCTTAGCCAAAATTAATGGCTTTTCATGCTCCAGGACACATCTGCATAGTATTTCATCTGGTCCCATCTTCTATAGCTGTCCTGCTATTAGGGTAAAGTCAGCTGCTCTAACCACTAGCTGCTTCTTCTGCTGTGTTGTCATTTCGGCGGGTGCAAAACCCGTAGACAAGTACTGAACAATATCCTGAAAATAGTCATCAACCATCTGGATGGCAAACAACTATGCATTAGGAAGGCCTTCATCCAAACTAATGGGCTCTTCTCCTGATTTGAGCCTCGACAAGTGGTCAAGACCTAGGTTAAGTCTTCCAGGTTTGACTATGATCTCAAAGTCATATTCCTGAAATAGAATCAACCATCTGCATATCCTTCCACCTAGCACAGGCTTGTTAACCAAATACTTCAAAGCAGAATGGTCAGTGAACATCTTAAAATGAGATCCTAACAGATAGTGTCGAAACTTATGCAATGCATAAACCATAGCTAGACCTTCTCATTCTGTCGTAGTATAATTATTTTCTACTGTGGACAATTTTTCTACTTGCAAAAGCAATAGGGTGATCAATATTACCTTCACCTGACTGAGCCAATACTATACCCAGAGTAATGGAGGATGCATCGACATGCACATGAAACTCCTTATTCCAGTCAGGGAATACTAAGATAGGGGTAGTTACCATCTTTTCCTTCAAAATATCCAAGCTTTCTTGACACTCAAGTGTCCATTCAAACTTAATATCTTTCTTCAACTGTTTTTCCATAGGGGCTGTGATCTGAGCATATCCTTTAATGAATTTCCTGCAATATCCAGTATGACCAAGTGTAGTGCGAAGTTTCTTAATAGACTTTGGAGGTGGGAATTTCACAATAATGGCTATCTTCGCAAGATCCATCATCAGTCCTTGCTTACATACAATGTGACCTAGCAGAATTCCAAAAGGTGCACAAAAGATACACTTTTTCAAGTTCAAGGAAATCTGATGCTGTCTACACTTGTCTAGCATAAGTCTTAAACTAGCTATATGGTATTTTAGTAACCCAAAGTTAGTCCAATCATCAAAATAAAATTCTAAGAATTTATGTATAAATTCCTTAAATGCAGAGATGACTACTCTAGAAAACATAGCAGGTGCATTCTTCAATCCAAATGGCATAACTGTATACTGAAAGGATCCCATTTCTGTAGTGAAGGTTATCTTATGTCGATCTTCTGGAGCAATTCTAATATGATGGTAACTTGAAAATCCATTAGTAAAAGAGTACACTTCTTGACCTCTGACATTGTCTAAAACTTCATCTATAAAGGGAGTAGGTAAAGGATCATGTAAACAGGCATCATTCAACTTCCTCAGATCAACACAGATTCTGATTTCTCCCTTAGTCTTCTTTTCTTGCACCACCATAGGACTGACCCATTCGAATTCTTCAACAAGCCCAATGATTCTTGTAGCAAGCATCTTATCTAGCTCCATTCTAAATTTTTCTTTATACTTAGGGTTCAGCCGATAAGGGCGTTGTTTCACAGGCTTCACATCAGGTTTCAAAGGGATCTTTATCACTCCTATATCACCAAGTATACCTTTCATCTCTGAGAACTTCGTTGGAAATAGGTCTTGATACTCATGGAGAAGTTGGGTCACTTTGCTCACCATTTCTTCATCCCAATAATCTCCAATGATAGCATACTTAGGATTTCCTTCTGATCCAATGTTTACTGTCCGCGTCTTCAAGGGCTGAGTCACTTCAGGTGCTTCAACTGCTGGTCCATGTACTTCGCAGTGTTCTTCTGACTCAGGAATGTTAATATTGCACAGATCATCATCCTCATCAATTGCGAGGTTATAACATTCTACTGCATTAGCTTCTTGTTCCTTCCAATCAAGTTGGTATTCTGCTATTTCTTGATCATTAAACACTTTAGTATGGATCAACCTAACAGCCACATCCAAAGCAGGACAAACCTTATTAATAGAAAATGTCAGCACAAAACTATCAACAAGACTATCCAAACTTACAGTACCATGGTGAAGCTTGACCTCTGCATACCAGCTCTTTGCTATAGGTTCCAGGGTGTGCACAAACCTATGTACACATTCTTCACGAGGTACATGCTTCCATGCTTCGTAGCATTGCTCCAAATGTCCATGAGGACTAGTCTTACCATTAAACCTGCTTCGCACCTCCTGAGGTTGATCCCTGAATCTTAGGCAAAGGGACTTCTGGCACACTTCCCAACTATGAATGTACTTTTTATGAACATTCCACCATCTAGCTGCTGTGGCTCTAAATGCTGAATCTAGAATCTCCATTTTCTGTGAATCTGGTACCTGCTCTGAGAATTGTATAATAAAATCTATTGGGTCTATCAAGCCATCAAAGGTAGGAAAGTCTCTTGTCTATGAACCAAGCCATATGAGAGACTTGGTAATTCTTGCACATCGATGGTCATGTAGTTCATAAAGTCTATTCTACCAATTCTCTAGACCGTCATCTGAAACCGTCATGCAGGAACTGTCACACTGCCAATCCATGATACCTTCGGCAGTAGGATCAACATAATCTTCTTCCTTAGCTGTGATGTTGTAGATATGGTCCAAAACATCCTGATCTTCATCTCTGAGTGGTTCTGTGTACCTTTATCCTTGAGAAGGGTCCAGTGGTACTATGACTCTAAAACCTTTCCCTTCGAAAGTCATCTGTCTCTTTTTAAGGTTAATGACTATAGCATTGTCTATTTCCCACTCAATTCCTAGCAAAGCTGGGTAGGGGTTGCTATCATCAATTATCTCAATGACTTCAAAGTTTGCTAAAGTACTGACCCCATCAATATCTACGGGGACACTAGGGAATATTCCTAGCGGCACAATCTTTTGTTGATTGGCTAATCTCAACTGTATAGGAGACCATTCAAGGGTAGGTTTTCCCATTTGTTCCCATGTTTGTTTATTTAAGACATTTACTTCGGATCCTAGGTCTAGAATGACATCAGTCATGTCATATTCTCCTATCTGAGCATGCAATCTCATTTCTCTTCCAGTTCTTCTGACTCTATTAACAGTTTTTTCCTTACCAGAGCTTCGTTGAGGTTCGCAAGAAGCAATAACTTTCTGTAAGTCATTTAAAGCATTCTGATTTCTTAAGAGCTTCATGCAAATCTGTAAAAATGAAGATAGTGTACTTACTTTATCCGTTGAAGATTCTTGAGACTGTGACTACTGCTGATGCTGTTGCGCAGGTGCGACTGGTGTGCTTGGATCATCAAAGCCTTTTTTTGGCTTCGAGAAATGTCTCTTTTTCTCTTCCCACATCGAAGTTTGGGATTTTCTCTGGGGCCTTACGAACCCAAGCCTAATCAGGTTGTTTCTCCTTATTCTATATTTGCGTCGTAGTGCCACTCCTAGTAACAACATTAATGGCTGGAACAGGTCTTTTCTCTACAGCAATCATCTGAATATTCTGAGTAGGAGCGCTATTTCTTTCTTGTATCTTGGCTATCAGCTGTGGGAATTGCTCAATCACATGGTCGACTACTCTGCAATATCGACATGTCGTAGTTGGGTTTCGACAGTCTCTAGCTATATGTCCTGCCTGATTACAGTTATAGCACACCATCTGGCCTCAACCTATTCCAGGAATACCACCACGACCACGACCTCCAAAAGTACCTCTACTTGATGTACTACCACGGTAACCATATCCCTCATTTCCTTGTCCATCATTTTGTACCCTATAAGAATCATAGGTTCATTCTCTCATGAGGTCAAAACTGCGACATTCATCTTCGTTGTGTCCAACTGACTTACAGAACTTGCAATAGGGGTTCTTAGGTACTTGCGCATATCTCTACAGCAGATAGCAATATTGAGGTCGATTCTATCCAGTTGTCATATAGATCTCAAAATATAGAACACTAGGATTGAATGGGTTTGGCGCACTAGAATTTAGGTAATTTCTTACCGCAGGACACTGTTCCTTGTCATGTCCTTCTGTTCGACATCGTGTACACCAAACCTCTTCTCGAACATCTTTTCCTTTCTTCATGTCATGCAGCTCCAAGGCCATTTCTGCTAACTGCGCTTGTATTTAAGCTATACCATAATTATCTGCGACAGGAGTTGTTTCAAGCTTCATAGCAATTTCCAAAGCCTCTTGCTGATCAGCAACCTTCAATTGCATGAGTGGAGTCCTGATATGTGTTAACAAAGCTGTAATGAACCATTCCTTATGTTGTGTTGGTCCAATAATGAAACTGACTTGATCTAGCAGAACTTTGAACCTCTGATCAAAGTCCCACACTGATTCTCCTCGCCTCTACTGAATTTCCTTTAGTTCAGTGATACACTGCGACTCTGATTTAGGCTTCTTAAATTCATTTATCATTGCTGCTTTTATATCATCCAAGACATGGTTCTGAGTACTGGAAAACTTCATGAACCAAGTCAAAGCGTGGTCTCTAAAATAAGTAGCCAGCTGCGCTCTTCTTGTATCTTGATCCGTAATGTTCTTCGCAGTCCACACGGATTCACATAAGAACCAAAACTGTTCTGGATCCTCTGATCCAAATCCTTTAAAGATTGGGAGCTTAATGTCATCATTCATATGGGCCATCACGAATCTAGGGGGGAGGGAGGGGGACTGGTAGTAGGAGGGGGGGAACTTACTGGGGTAGACTTACCTGCGACAGGAATACTCAGGCTAGGGTTACTTTCAGACTGTGATGGGTTCTCAGGGATAACAGGGCTTCGCTGCGGGGTTACCGGAGGGTTTCCAACAGAAGGGGTTTCATTGTGCGTCGGGTCTGCTAAACTTACAGGGGTATACTCAGTATTCTGACCTAGGGTATAGGATCCAAAATTCATCTTGTATCTTTTACCACTTCGCAGCAAGCCACTTTGCTCGTCGAAGTCACTTTCACTTCCAAATATAAGTTAGTACTACTAAATATAATAGTCTGATTCAATGAGCAAGATACCCTTTTCAGCCAATAGCATTTTAATTTTCAAATTAAATGAATTCAAGTACTTACCCCTTGGTCCTTTGAAAAAATATCGTTCGGCTTCGCTGAAGGAAGTACATGTGTCGATGGCGAACTCCATCACAAATGCTTCAAGGGTTCGCGTTGTCCAAAAATCAACAGCTCGGGATATCTCGTTGTTCACTCTTTTCAATATATTAATTCTTGCGGGGGTCCAATCAGAAAACTGACCTTCTTGGAAGTTCGTCTTTCTCTCTTTCAACCTCGATAACCACTGGTGCAACTCTATGTGGATACTACCAAAGAAAATTTCATAAACATAAAAAAAAAACGTACCTTTGTAAAAAGTTATCCGAACTGCGACGTGGATCTTTATTCTCTTATTTAGCAAATTTCAGAAAAGTCTCTTCAATCCAATCACCGATTTATTTCACTGAGGGTCTCCAAAACATAGCCCTCTAGGTACGATGTAAACCCCTCTTGAGCAGATACTGAGTTCAACCGGCAACGGAACCAATTTTTTGGGCTTAGGGCAGACCCGGGTTCTATACTTTTGTCTTCGCACCAACAAAAGACGCACAATGTTGGCCCTTTCGGCAACAACCTGTGAATAGGTTGCAGTCTCACCCGAAACAACTATGGGGTGCCACAGAATTAGGTTTCTACAAGCAGAAGAGGGATATTACTGTACCTTTATCCTTTAACACATAATAATCATACAATACAGATCTTCGATAGTCACTTATATAGCTTCGCAGTTAGATAAACAAATAGTGTCTTGCTTAACCCTTAACTGGGAATTCACAGTGAAGTTAGTATTTAGCAGTGAGCTTACTTATCAGTTATCTACTTATCAATGCATAAAATAACATAACAGAAACAACACAAAACAACCACAACACAAAATATAACGTGGTTCACCCCCAGTTTAGGCGCTACGTCCACAGAACTGTGCTTTATTCAACTCTTTACAAAAACCACAGTTCTGATCTGCACACTTAGTTGTAGATCCCTTCAAGTCCTCAAGCTGTGCACTTAGCTGTAGATCTCTGTGTACACGGCTGCAGATCTTCCTAATCACCCAAAAACTCTCTGCACACACAGCTGCAGAGGTTGTCCACGCACACAGCTGGGACTTAACCTTTCCTACAAAACTAGCCTTAGCTTCGCATCAAATCATCTTACATCAAAATCCTAACCTGAATCTTTTGCAAAAGTGCTTATTTATACAAGTGCACTTATTACAAAACCATGGGCTTAAACCATGGGCACCCCGAACCCTAAACCTTGGACTTAAAATATGGGTTAATTACAAAAACAGGGCTTTGACTCAACCCCGACACCCCTAAGACTATTTTGAGTCACAACTCCACTTACAAGCTTCCACAAAAACCGCGGAGTTACCAAAATTAAGGATCGTTAAGGTGCATTCCCCAACACCCTTAAAGGTTGAGGCAATACTTCAATTGTCTCCCCCAAGAAACATTAGACATCTTCAATGTTTGCAAGGCATGGAAAATTTCTTGCGGAGATTCGTCGTCAACTTTGCCAATTTGACTAGAGGCTTTATGCATCTTTTGAATAAGGACACTACCGTTTACTGGGATGAGTGAGCCCAGGAGTCCTTTGATGCACTTAAGTGAGCCTTAGCATCGGCCTAGGTGATTAGTCCACCCGACTATAGCCATGACTTTATACTTTATGTGGCCGCATCCATGGAGACGATTGGTATGGTTTTGGTTTAGAAGGACAAGGAGCTTCAGGATCATGTCATATATTATTTGAGCCAAAACCTTATAGATGTAGAGATCCGTTATTCCCATGCAGAGAAACTTGCCTTAGCTATCGTTCATGCGGTTCAAAGATTGATACATTATATTCTCCTCCGCCAGACCTTGGTGGTAGCCCATGTCAATCCATTTCAGTTTGTCCTCACTATAAGGATGATCAAGGGAAAGTATAATAAGTGGATTGTCATCTTGAAAGAATTCGATCCCGAGTTTGTTTTGGCAAAATTGAAAAAATTGTTGATTTTTGTGGAGCTTATAGTGGATTTCCCAAGCGAGGAGGAGGAGGAAGTTTGTGAATATACATTTTTTGATGAGCACATTTTCATGATCTCAACTTTGGATCCATGGTATGGGGATATAATCATATATTTACAAACATTGAAGGTCCCTACTCACCTCTCATGGGATGAACGACGACGGTTACGTCACATATCCAAGAGCTACCTTATAGTGGATAACACATTCTACCACCATGGGGTAGATTCCATTTTACATCATTGTTTAACTCATGAGGAGTTTGAGCTTGTGCTGAATGATTTCCACGGAGGGGCGTGTGGTGGTCATTTATCTGGGCTTTCTACATCCCAAAAAATCTTGAGAGCGGGTTATTTCTGCTCGTCGATCTTTAAAGATTGTGTCAATGCGGTCAAGAAGTGCCACCTTTGCTAGGTGTTTGCACGTAATATGTGCTCACATCCTGCCCCATTACATCCAATTATCACTGTCGGTCCCTTCACTAGGTGGGGGCTTGACTTCATGGATTGCAACCTAGCTTCAGCTGGGGGGCATCATCATATTATCGGGGCTATTGACTATTTCACGAAAATGGGCTGAGGCTATGCCCACGGTTAAATCCGACGATGAGATATTTGCACATTTCATATTCAACTAGATCATTACTCAGTTTAGTATTCTGAAGGAGCTTGTCACTGACCATGGTAGGCACTTTTAGAATCAGATGATGGAAGAGTTGGCCTCGAAGTTAGGGTATAAGTAGGAGCATTCCCTTTCTTATTACCCTTAGGTGAATGGACAGGTTGAAGTAGTGAAAAAATCACTTAATTCCATTCTCCAATGAACCATCACACAAAGAAAGACCAATTGGCATATCATGTTATTTACTGCTTTGTGGGCTTATAGGACCGCGATTAATACTACCACCAATTTTTCTCCATATCATCTTGTACATGGAGTGGAGTCTGTCTTGTCGGTTGAATGAGAAATCCCTTCATTGAAGCTAGCCATAGAGCTCTTACCAGACACTTACCCATTGGAGGAACATTTGGTCCACTTAGAGCATCTTGATGAGCAGCGCTGAGATGCCTTGGTGGCTCTAAAAGTGAATAAGAATCATGTTAAGGTCCAGTATGATAAACCTATTCGTCCAAGGAGGTTTAGTGAAGGATATTTGGTCCTTTTATGGGATCAAGCTAAAGAACCCTTGGGGGCAGTAAAGTTTAATCCCATGTGGCATGGTCCTTACGTGGTCAAATTTGTGTTAGAGAAGGGCGCCTATGAGCTGGTAGATTATGAAGGGATGGACTTGGAAAATCCTACAAATGGGCTCTATCTTAAAAAGTACTATGAATGATTCTCAGCCAGGGTTGACTATTGTATATTATTGTATAGTATTTTGCATAGCTAGGTTTTTCGTATGGTGATCAGGTTTGTTGATTAGCTTTCATTTCTTATGGCAGATGTCGATGCAATCTTCCATTTACATATGATTCGTTGATAGTGCTAGCCACCACACTCAACACTTAGCCTCTGCTGATTGGGTGATTTATACTCCTACGGGTCATGTATTGTCTTCAGGAGGTGTATGTTTACGACCCTCTTCAAACAATGTTGCTGAATATAGTGTCATTATCGAGCTTCTACGAGATGCCATTTCACATGGTGTTCTCTCTCTTGAGGTATGTCTTGATTCATAGTTAGTAGTGTCACAACTTAATGGCTTGTATTATGTTAGGGATCCAACATTAATACAAATATTCTTACCTGTGAGATTGTTAGAACAACAATTTGACAACATAACATACATACATGTTCCAAGAATTTATAATCAAGTTGCTGACTCATATGCTAACTATGTGTTAGATTGGCATTTGTTTCACAGACAATAAGCTCATCAGAAACATACATTTTTACACATGTAAATAAATAAATTGATCATCATTATAATACATAAGTGTCATAATACAAAAATGGGGCTTCTGAGCCACCAAAATATAAATACACGGTAGTACAAAAATGTATCACTCCCAGGTATCTAAGCCTGGGGAAGAGGAGAGGGGTTTTGATCATGGAAAGTCACCACAACTCTAGCTAGACTTCGAAACAACTACACCCATGCTCATGGTACACCCACCACCTGACGTTGCATGGCCTCAGGAAGGTCCTCGACCTGCGCCATGGGTACCCTATGTGTAAGCCGCACAATGTTTGTGTGGATGCTTTGGAGCGTTCGCTCTGCATCCACACCCATGATGTCATCTCCTCTTCCCCTTCATCTATGAAAAGGGAAATCATTAGGCTGTCGTGGTCCTACATCTGCATACATATGATAGGATGTCACTATGTGTTGTCACACAAAAACATGTCTTTTGAGTCTATATATCAAAAAACAAACAAAAAATTAATAATTCAAAAAACTTAAAAAGAGGGTTGGGATTCGTTACCAATGTCACCGTATGCTGATCCTGGTGGTAGAGGCATGTCGGGATCTCCCTGAAAATCTATCCCTGCATAGGGGTAATCATCGATGGCAACTATATGCCACCGCCACCATGGAAAGAAGTCAGTTGGATAGGGGTTGGACACCCTAACTCCACCGAGTTTTCACATCGCATCTTCCCAATGTCATTGGGCCGGATCTCGAACCCCATGAAGAGGAACATCAACTCTAGGGATGAGTCCTGGAATACGCTCAAAGAAGAATGTGCTTAGTATAATGTTGAAACCGAAGTTTCATACCCTGCCCATCTTGCATTCGTTGAGCTGTTGCTTCATGTTACTCAACAACGTAGTACTCCAATCATAAACTGTGGGTCTCATGCACTCCACTATATAGAACATCAAGGGCCACGAGGCCTAGTGGAGTGAGGCTAGCCCTGCTATCCTGCCGAGTGTCAGTAGTATGGCCTTCAGGCCCAGTACCTATATGGAGCTTTTTGGAATATGACTCCCAACCTTCTCCGTGTCTAGATAATAGTATACATTGATATACTCATCTATGGTGAGGCCACCTCTGGGCCCGCGAGAACGTAGTTTCACCACTTCCCCCCGTTGGGACAATCCTGTAATGAAGTATATGTCCTCCACCTCTATATTGAGGGACATCCAATCAATCTGGAAAGACTCTGATTCAGGATCCTAGTAGTCTACTAGCATCTTCAGCAGTCTTCGTTTGGCCCTTAAGCCACTAGGACACCAAAACTTGTAGATCCCACATGCATGAAGAGCTTGTTGAGCCATTAGATCGCCCTGTACTGCTGCTTCTACATCCCCGTGATCTTGTTCCCTCCATTCTAGAACCATCCTGCACATTAATTTAATTTTTGGTCATTACATGTCTTATAAAAAATTAAACTCGGCTGCATATGGGACTGTTTGCAAAACAGTCGCGTATGTACGTGACTTTGAGCCATTTTTCCATGTATAGCCAACCCTATACGTGGAAAAATCCTCGATTTTCACATGGGCCGAGGCGCATATCTTAGATTGTCCTATAAATCAATTTTGACCATGGAAATTTGACAAATTTACATGCAAATGAAAGAGAAGGGCATGGGAAATTACCTGGAAAAAACGGTTTCAAATTCCGCCAACTGAAACTCCTAGAATTCGCGTTTGAAGTTCTAAGCTCAATTGGATAAAAATTTCAAATGTTATATAATGTTTTGAATCTTTTACTATTTATAGAAATTTTTCAATTTTTTATAAAAAATTTACCCCCTTTCTATAGTTTTGAACCATTTCTGACCCTTTTGTACCGTTTTTGACTAATATAATGATGTAGGAGACCGTTTTGAGCATCGTTTCGACCATTGTTTTGACCCGTTCATGTCGATTTCAGGTATGATGTTTAAACTGGCATGTAGGTTAGATTTCACCTCTGTTTTCATTTTGCATGGCCTTATGACAATTTTATTATAACCTTAGGTATGAACCCAATCTATCCTGTCACGGAACCTTCTTGTTGTTTTAGAAGAGACATGATGGGAATTTGTAGAGTTTGACCTTAAATGGGTGCCCTAGTTAGCTCCTTATTTGCATTTGGCACCCATGTTGACACTTTTTCCTTTAGGGTGTGGGAGTCCATTGTATAGTATCACCATGACATTCTGCAAGAGCCTCATACTGCTCTTGATATTTTTGTTGGGCAGTTTCCTGAGGACTCCCTTATGTCAAGTTGTAATTGCATTATCATGAGCTTTGCCTACCTCATTGAGCCTTATGCCAGCTTCCCTGACTTTGAGTATCAGCCATATAGCCCGAGCTTGTCTCATGTCTAGCCATGCAAAGCCATTTTATATATCCTTTGCAGCTTGATTCCCAATTTTTATTGGGAGGGGACTTTCCCCCAAGTATCACTATCCTACACATGTATCCTTGCATTGAGCATAGGTATGTTCTGCTGCTTGGAACTAGTTTGTTTGTCCCTTGACACTCGTCTCCTCCCAGTCTATAACTATAAAGTGAGTTTATTCTTTTTCAAGATTTTCAAAATATTTGAAAAAGTTCAAAAAATAAAAAAAAACAAAAATCCGAACAAGAAAAGATGTTATCTTTGGCAGCAGTCGAGTTGTGTCGCCTTCGAACAAAGCACTGTATATCACATCCGTTGGTTGGGTTAATAGTTTGACTTTAGGAGCTTTACTCGTGTCTCTAATTTTATCTCCACCAACTGGTTAAGCTTCCAGTCCCTATGGAGCCTCTTTCGATGCCTCCTATGTCATAGAGATGTCCCAGTTTTGTATATCGAGTCTGTGCTGCCTACATTCAGTCACCATTCGCCTTTATTCTCTTGTTCGAAGGAAGTTGAAACATGAGTCGGCCATTCCTTAGTTATGTTAACTTTGCATGTCAGCCATTCCCAATACAATTACTGGTTCATGCACCTTATGATCAATTCCTTCCACATTATATAGCTTTGATGAGTACCTTATGTTGGATGATGGGGGATTCCTGAATTCCCTCCTTCCAGTGGATTTCATCCCATCGACTTCAGATCATTTATTCTGGGATAGGAATCTAGAGTCATGTTTGAGTGCCTTGAGACTTGTAGTTATCAGTGGTGGTAGGTTTTCTCGCCATCGAAATTTTTTTGGGAATACATCAATGTCCCCTGATCGATGGATTCTCTCAAGTGTTTGACCTCAACACATTTATTCACACTTGTTAGTTTTCACTCTAGTACCTTGATTCCCATTTTCATTATCAGTGGGTGATCTTGCATCTATTAATGATACATCAATGATCAGTAATCAGACAATGTACTACTATGTTCGACCTTGACACCTCTATTCACATAGTAGGACATGTACTCGTAGCAGTTTGTGTAGAATACCTTCCATATTGGTGGCATCTCATATATTCTACCTCCTTGATCGTGCTAGTGTTCATGAGATTTCAGCTCTCGTGACTTGATTCTAGTATATGTCAGATATTTCCAGCCATTATGGACATCTTGATTCACTATATATCTTCAACCATCATGGAGATCATGATCCTTTGTATATCTTCATCATGGATATTCTGAGCTATTTATATTGTACATGGCGATGGCCACACATGTCATATTTTGTATCATGCCTATTCATGGCCATTGTACTCTTATGTATCCGGGACTACTATATCTACTTGCAGTTATGTGCAGAGTTTTATCATTATATTGTATTGATTGGATGGTTGTTTCTTCCATTGATTTCTTCATCACTCCACTTCTGGGATGGACTTATAATGTATTTCAGCCATTGTATGACCCCTCTGAGCTCACACATTAGGGGGCATTTGTTATAGCTGATTTTACCACACATGGTGAATCACACTTTTATGGCCTTCCCTATCCCTCTGTAGACTCCTTAGACCCCATGGACCATTTTTGTACCTTTGATGTTTCCAATATCATCCCTAAAAACATGCAATAATTTCCATACGTGACTTTTAATCCCTTTCTCGTGTATATACACCAGTTTGACCCTTAAAACCACGTACATCGGGATGTGTGCAAAAGGCCAAATGATTTTGGAGTTTTCCTTGATGTGGATCCGATTCACTTGTCTCTTGACCTTCCATATGCCTTGATATCACTTGGATTCGACCTTCCATTACCCCATTGAAGAGATATATAAGGAACCCTTTGGATACATTGAAGAGGAGGAATTAAAGTTTTATACCAAAATCCTATCACCATCATGTGATAAGACCTTTGACATACCTACTTGCCATAAATCCCAGCTTCTGGAGTGAAGACTAAATGGTTTCTTATCAGTCTATCATATAAATTCCCAGCATCGCTTATCCTCCCTTATCCAAAAGCGATACCCCTGTTCGCACCGCTTTTCATCGGTTGTCCACAAGCGGTGCCACCATCTGTCACCCTTGGTCCATAGGCGGTTATTACCAGAACCGCTCTATCATAGAAGGAGAAGCACGGTACCCTGGGTAAAAAGGGAAAAAAATAATTTTCTCGAGGCTTCTAGATGATAAGCCTTGAGATATCCCTTATCCCTAATATTGTGGGTTGGTTGAGCTTGAGATCCCTCATCCTAGGATCTTAGAGGCCACCTCACCCACTCATTTCTCCATGATCTCTATCCATCTAGACCTATATATATGAGCTCATAGCCATGGTTGAGGAGAGAACATTGAAGGTATTGTTATGCTATTGAACTGACTCTTGGCCTAAGATCATTTGGAGAGAGCATAGAGAGCTAGAGTTGGAGCTTTTGGGGATGAAGAGCTGGTTTCATGGAGATGCATTTCAACACTAAGGCTTGGTTGTAAACTTCTTCATATTTCTAATGCAAGCTGATTTTCTGTCCCATATATATTGTTGATGTTTGATTTCAGATATATATTGCTAGATTCCTTAGTCACTAGCGTAGATTAGTAGATCATATTCTGGTTGTTTTGATCTGTTTCATGTTGAACTCTTTTGCAGGTACACAAGTGAACTATCAAAGCCTTGCATTCCAGATATCGACAGCATCTAGGGAGAGTTATCAACCTCTATGATCTATTTGTTCTGGATCTGAACCATTCAGACCAGTGGAACACCTTGCTGTCCGTAGGAGGTGAAATATTACGAGCAACAAATCTGGTGACTCTGCTGGGGAGTAGTTGTATTCAGTTGTTCTAATCATCCTCAGTTTGCAACTCTCGTTCGAATATAGGCTCCATTTTCTTCAACTCTTTACAGTCAGATCTACTTTCTGATTTGTATTATTTGGGTTTGAAATTTCTAGATCTGAGTTATTTCAGTTTTTTATGATTTGTTACCATATTCAATTCGACAGTATTCACCTTGATCTAGTCCATTTTTTATCTGATCCATTTTTCTCTTTTTGTTTTAGCCATCTACAGGGAACCGTGGAAATTCTTTGCTTGAGGTATGGTGCCATTTCCTAAACACAGTGGATAGTACGCAGTGCTACCACCTGTATCTGGTTAGCGAAGAGCGGTACTGCTTTGGAAACACTCTTACAACACCTACAAAGCACGGTACCAGGTAGGCATTAGTCCAAAACTCTTTTTCCTCTTTTTTATTTGTAAAAATTTGGAATTTTGATTGCTTTCAGTTCTGTTATTAGGCTTGTGTTATTGAATCTAATGTATGTGGCTTGCTGATTTGATGGTTAAGATTGATTTTGAGTGGAATTTCAAAAATTTGTTTAGTCTTTTTTATTGTTCATCCGCTTCTTGCTTGTTGGTTGTGTTTAAAGAAGTATTTCTTGTTTTCTGAAATTTAGGGTGTCCATTGAACTCTCTTTTCATTGCATATACTAAAAAAAGGACATTAGATTAGCTTCTAGATTTCATTTCTTTCTTGCATAGTAAACTTCTTTTTCTTCCCTTCAAAAAATAAAAGTTTTTCTTGAGATTAGGACATCATATTTGAGCGTTGGATTTGGGTTTTCTGATTGGATTCATAAACTTTCAGGACCTTTATGATCTTTCATCTCTCATGCATATAGGACTATCTCAATCAAAATAAAAAAATGGTAGTTTTAAGTTAGATTTGCTTATGTTTTTAAGAAACTTGAAAAGTTAGAGTGCATTGGCATATAGGTGTGCTTGGTGTTGTTCTTTTAGGAAAAGAGATTTCAAAAAGAAGAATTTGGTTTGTAGAAGTATTTTCTTATATTTGACTTAATGTTCATGACTGTTGATTGGAATGATTTTTGGTTTTGAAACAAAAAGGAAAACACTCTCTTCCCTCCTGTAAGTAGGCATATTGAATGGTAAAGTGAACATTTGCACGAGCATACTGCATGGTTTTACTTTTCTGTCAGCACATCATGCATTCACCTAACCGTACAAGTTAAAATCAATGGTAGTTGTAGGTTAAAATTTACGTAGTAAATTGAGTGATAGGTTAGAGATGTGTTCAGGTGTTGTAAAACGTAGGAGCTGTCATTATTTGTCAGCATTACATTCCGGGACTCGCGTGGTTCTTCCACGTACCATTGGTATATCCAACGACCTTTTACGTACCTTTGAGTTATATATAAAGGTACTTCACATACTTGATTGTATATCGGAAGGCCCCTTGTGTATGGTTATGCATTAGATAACACTACTACTGATTTGAGCTCCCACGTACCTTGAGTATATCGGGAGACCCCAGTAGGGTACCTTATCTATCTGAGAAAAGCCCTTTGGTCATCTTGTTTGGAGCCATACACCGAAAACAACATTTAGGGAGATTACTACACATGTACCCTCGAGGTATATCACAAGTGGCACCTGCTTAACAATCCTAGTGAGAGACCTAACTTTTGAACTCCTCCTGTCATTTTAAGCCTTCCTGTTTTGACCTATAGTTTGAGTAGGGAAGTATTTTGGTGTGTTTTTTCTAGATTTTCATACCCTAGGTTAGATAGGAACTATACACACTGGCTGAGTTAAGACAGTTCAAGAGAGTACGGGGCTTGCCACCTGATTTTACTTCTGTTTCAGAAGGAAATCCAATGGAAGCTATCGACCAAGGAGTTGCTACCACCTCCCAAGTGGGAGATCATTTGGTGGTGGAAAGTGGAGTACCATAGTCTTCACACTTGCCTCCCTTGGTCCAACAACCTTCCCGTGAGGATTCATCGCTCCATCCTCCCACAGAAGATCATGTTGCTGATACCCATCTGGATTTTGGTCCTAATGCTCCTTTTTAGGAGACACCCATCAGACAGGCCATTGCCTCATTTGGCACCCGTGTAAGTTCTCCTAAAAGTGAAGAAGAACACAGGAAATACTGTGCTGCTATCCTCTATGCAAATGAGGTAGAAAAATAGATTGACAACCTATTAGGCCCTTCACAAGTTCATTCCACATTTCTTCCTGTGGGATATCATTCACTAGCCGATTCTATGAATCCCATTGAACTGATTATAGATTGTCCATTAACAACCCACAGCCTAGGTCAAATTTCCACCCCTCTCACCTCTTATGTTATGTCTGATCCAAATCTTCCTAGATATTTTGCATCTGGGGCCCAACCCTCAATTCCTATGTCTTTAGTACCTTTGAATGTCGGGGGGAAACCCCCGACATGACCTACGTTATCTGATCCCGGAGTTGTACCTAGTCAAGAGCAGACCTCTAACATAGAAACATCTACAGTTTTTTTCCCTCCCACCCACACTAATGTGGTGAATCCCCCATCTAGTTCAGGTCATCCCTTGGGGGCACAACCTGTTGCCATTTAGTATTATAGTGGTTATGGTTATCAAATACCTATAGGTAATCATCCATCTAATCCTATTGTAATTCGATTCCCTAGCAACACTTTTACGCCATGGGGGAAACCCAATTGGTCTTACATGCTAGCCATGGGAGGGATACCCATATATACGGTGGGAGGTACAGGAGGACAGACTTATGGAGGTCCTCCCTTTGGGAGACCTAATGGTCCTAGAGGGCCTGGCGGTCTTCCTCATGGTCCTAGCGGTCCTAGTGGTCCTAGGGGACCTGGTGGCTTTCCTCCTTATGGATCAGGAGGGTCTGGTGGCCCTCCACCTAGTGGTTCTGGTGGCTCTAAAGGTTTTCCACCTCCTGGAGGTCCCGGAGGGTCTGGTGGTCTGCCTCCTAGTGGTCCTGGTGGTTTCGGTGGTCCTGGTGGTCCCAATGGCTCTGGCGATACTCCTCCTGGAGGCCTTGGTGGTCCTAGTGGTCCTAATTCTAGAAATCACCCCCCCATGGGAGGATTTCCCAGTAGTTCTTCCTCACAGCAACCTGTTTATCAGTCAACCTATGGCCCTACTGGTAATTTCATGGCATATCAATATTACCAGTATGCGCAGCCCAATAGATGGTTACCTTTCCTTGCAACTTTGGACTTTCCTGATTTGTCCAAGTTGATTAATGAACCCATTTGACACAATCCCTCATGGCCTCCCATTCCAGTAAAGTTACCATCATACATTCCAAAATTCAATGGGAAGCAGGGTGAAGATCCATGGAACCATGTTATGACATTTCATTTGTGGTGTTCCTCGAACTCCCTCATGAATGATTCCGTTTGGTTACGAATTTTTCAGCGAACTTTGACCAGTACAACTGTGAAGTGGTATATTGAACTCCCACAACACTCGTTTGTGGATTTTGGCTCGTTGGAAACCGTATTTCTTATGCACTTTTAGCTCCCTATTAGTTATGAAATGGGCACTGATATTTTAACTTCTCTGTGACAGAACACCTCCACCCACATTTCTGACCATATTCATGAGTGGAGAAGATGGAGAAGACTTATTAAGGCCCCTATTCTGGATCATTTGTTAGTTGATTGGTTCACTAAATCCTTGTTGCCTCCTATTGCCCGAGATGTGGCCATGGGTGGTGTTGTTACCGAAGAGCAGGCTATTAGTCAGGCTCAATACCTAGACTTGGTCTATTCCCAGTCTGGGACTCTTTATGACCTGATTCCTTAAGCTCCTTGCCCCAGCACTGACCCTTCCAAGCAATCAGTAGAAGTGCATGTTGATGGGATTGTTGGCTCAATATAGTCCCCATCCACAGCGAAACCTACCACACAAACCCAAATTGTTACTACTTCGACTCCCAAGGTTTCTACTGAGGTCAATTCTATTCAAAGTACTCAAACCTCAGGTAATAAAAAGAAAGGTAAAAATCAAAATAAAAAACCTGGAAACCAACAGGAGGCCCCACAATCAACCCATAATGACACCAACACAGAGAAAAGGATGGCTAAATACCCTTGTCTGTTATGTGGTGGTGACCACTTCTCAAAGGAGTGTCCTCGTCAGGACGAAATCTAACATTTTTTGAAGTCTAATCCCGCACCTGCAGTACTTACGAATCCCTTTCCCTCTCAACAACAGCTGGTAGACCATATGTCAAACCAGGGTAACTCTAGTTCATTAGAGGAAATTCATATGATGTCCTCAGATACCATCCATCTGCAAACTCGAAGCCAGAATTATGATAAACCCATAGATAAGCAAGAAGATCAATTTTCTTCAGGGAAAGATCCCTATACTAGTTCTCTGGAATCCTCGTCTACTGTTCCCTTGTCTATTGAGAAGCCTACTCTCGACATGATTTTGTGCCCACCAAACAGTACTCTTCGAAAGGCCATCTTTAATCCCAATGCCCAAGTTGCTCAATTCTATAATGTGGTTGAAGACCTCGTTCAGGCACCTTGTGTGATGTCTACCCTGGAAGTACTCCAAATTTTCCCTACATAGTGCAAGAACTTGTTGACTGCATTAGGAGCTGTAGACTCGGATAACACTAACTTGATTCACTTCAATGTTGAGAACTATAAACCTAGATTACCGCATAAAATTGCTTTTCAGATCATTACGAAAGTAGTGCAAAATAAAGTATTCTGAATGGTACTAGATGAAGGATCTTTGACCTCAGTGTTATCTCTGACTTGTTGGAAATATCTTGGCTCTCCTAAGCTTGTTACATCACCTACAACCCTTAAATCCTTTGATGGATGGGGATTCCAACCCCATGGTCTCATATCAGCCCTCGCAGTCAAGCTGGGGGGGGGGAATTGTTTCCATCCAAGTAGAAGTGGTAGATGCCCCTCTAGATTCTAACCTAATTTTAGGAAGGAATTAGTTCTATGCCATGAATGTTGTTGCTTCAACAGTATTTTGAACATTCCAATTCCCACATCTCGGGAAAATTGTTATCATTGACCAGCTTGATTTTTGTACGCTGGATGTTACTATCTCCACGGCTAATAACATCCTCATGTTAGGTCAGTCCCCTCCTCCTTACCAGTCGATTGGGGTAGGTATGTTCAAGGATTCATCCCTTATGGGTATTTTTCCCTCTACTCCTAGCACAGATACCATGATAGTCCATATGATTGCCTCATTTGATATTGAGCCCCTGAGCACAAATGTTTTTGATTCCACCTCATTGAGTCTGCACGAAGCTATGTATGACACCATTCAAACTTTCTCCGATGATCACACTAATGACATTCATTTAATGGCTTCGGATCCTTACCATTAACCGTACTGGTTAGAACCTTCTCTTCCGGTTCTAGACTATCTCTTTGAGACTTTTCCTTTCGACGAGTCCATTATAGAGATCATGAACACTGATGAGCCCATTTGGGAGGATCACCATCATAGATCCATGTTCCTCCCCAATACTAGTATAGGCAGCCATGATTTCGTGTCCTTGTTTCCTATTGATATTGTCAATGTTCTACAAATTCCTATATTGTTGCAAGATGCATATTTTAAAGGAAACCTTTTCAAAATTACTTAGACGAACCCAATTGACATATCATCCAAGCCTGATGTTATTGAGCATGTTCACATTGGGTAGAACTGCTCTACAGATGAATCTGAAGCATATAAGGCACTTTTTAAGGAATTCTGTGATGTTTTTTCCTGGTCCTATGAAGAGATGCCTGGGATCAACCCTTCCGTTGTGGTCCACAAGATTAAAACTTATCCCATGGCTAAACTTGTTAGGTAGAAACTTAGGCAAGTCCATCCTAGGAAGGTTGCAGCTATGAAAGCTGAGATTGAGAAACTTCTAAAAGTTGGTTTTATTTATCCTGTACCTCTGACGAAATGGGTATCGAACGTTGTCCCTGTCAATAAAAAGCAGGGAACCATTAGAGTCTATATCGACTTTAGGGATCTAAATAAATCTTGTCCCAAAGACAACTTTCCTACCCCACACATCGATCATATTATCGACAACTGTGCTTGAAGTGTCATCTTTTCATTCATGGATAGCTTCTCTGGCTATAATCAGATTGAGATATTGCACGCCGATTAGCATAATACGACATTCATTTGCCCATGGGGACCCTTTGCATATAATAAGTTACCTTTTGGCTTGAAAAATGATGGTGCCACATTCCAACATGCAATTTCCTATGCGTTTCATGACATTAAACATATTGTTGAACCGTACCTTGACGACCTCCCTGCTCATTCACAACAATGGGAGGACCATCCTAGTCATCTTAGAGACATATTCCTGAGATGTCATCATTATAATATACGGCTCAATCCGCATAAATGTGTTTTCTGCATTGAGACGGGACATCTTCTTGGCTTTGTGGTATCCAAAGATGGCATTCGAACCGATCCTTTGAAGATTGCCGCCATCATTAATATACCAGCCCCAACCACCATCATTGAACTCCAAAGTTTGCAGGGGAAGGAAAACTTTCTTTTCCATTTCGTGTGCAATTTCGTTGAGAAAATGTACGATTATATGCATCTCCTCAAGAAGAACACTCCATTCTTCTAGGATGACCAGGCCCAATGCGCCTTTGATAGTCTTAAGCATGCTCTGACTCATTCACCCATGATACACCCCCAGACTATTCAAAGGATTTTCTCTTGTATATTGTTGCCTCCGCTACTACGATCGCCGTGGTTTTAGTACAAGACAATATCCATGGTCAGGAGCATGTGATTTATTACGCTAGTAAGAATCTTATTAATTATGAAACCCGTTATTCACATGTGGAGAAGCTAGCTTTGGCCACGGTCATTGCTGTGCAAAAATTTTGTCATTACATTTTACTTCGCACCACCATCGTATTGGAAGACCAGAACCTGATGTACTACATTCTGACTCGTCAGGTACTCGGGGGAAAGTACTCCCGTTGGATTGTCATCCTTTAGGAGTTTGTTCTCGAGTTTGCCAAGGCTACATCAAAGAAATCGTTGGTTTTTGCCGAGCTTATATGTGACCTTCCCTGTGCTACTATAGAATCTGAGCCCAACAATTCATTTCCTGATGAATTCCTGTTCCTTATTAGCACTACTGATCCTTGGTATGGAGATTTGTTGATTTATCTCCAGACCCAACGTTTTCATCCGCATCTATCTTGTGATGATCGTCGCCACATCCGGCACCACGCGAAGTACTATCTTATCTTACATTATACCTTGTATAGATGTGGGATTGATTCCCTTCTTCGAATACGCCTCACTCATGAGGAGGTTGAATACGTGCTGAATGATTGCCACTCCAGAGCATGTGGTGGTAATTTATCTGGGATGGCTACAACCCAGAAAATCCTTCACACTGGCTATTTCTGGCCTTCTGTCTTCAAATACTGTCATGAGGCTATTAAGAAATGTCCACCATGCCAACATTTTTACCCCAAAAAGTGTACCCATCCTTCTCTGCTTCACCCCATCATTTCCATTGGCCCTTTTTCCAAATGGGGGATTGACTTCATGCATTGCAAGCCTACCTTAGTTGGGGGGCATGGTTACATCATCGTAGCCATGGATTATTTTACAAAATGGGATGAGGCTATTCCTACATATGCAGAATATGGTAAGACTGCCGCTCTCTTCTTTTTCAATCATATCATAGCTAGATTTGGAGTTCCACAGTCCATCGTCACTAATCACGGATCTCATTTCTGTAATCACATGATGGAGGAATTGAGTGCCAATCTAGGTTTTCACCATGAAAACTCTACGCCATATTATCCACAAGCTAATGGTCAAGTAGAGGCCATTAACAAAGTTTTGAAAACTATGCTTCATCAGATGGTTGGAGATCATAAATCCAATTGGCAACTCGTTCTTTTTTCCACCCTTTGGGATTATCGGACTTCCATGAAAACAACTACTAGTTTCATGCCATTCCAGCTTTTCTATAGACTTGAAGTTGTTTTGCCTATCCAATGTCAGATTCCGTCTTTAAAACTCACCGTTTAACTTCTCCCGAACACTTCCACAGAGGAAGCGAGATTCTTGTACTTGAATAACCTTGATGAGACTCGTAGAGATGTTGCCTTGGCTAATGAGGCACATAAAAGACACGTCAAGGCATAGTACGATAAATCTATCCAACCTCGTGTTTTCAATGAGGGTGACCTCGTTTTGACTTATGACCAGAGATATGACAAGCTAGGAAAGGGTAAGTTCGAGTCTATGTGGTATGGACCTTTTGTTATTTCCAAGGTGTTAGAGAAAGGAGCCTATGAGTTGGTAGATTATGATGGGATCCCTTTGGGGCAACCTCGCAATGGGTTGTACTTGAAAATGTACTATTCCTAGGTCTTCTTGGATAGTATCTGTTATATATGTAAATTGATTGACTTTTAGTGTGTTTTCAGTATTTTCAAGATGGTTTTGAGTTTTGGTGTCCACATCTGTTTATACCATGTTTTGCTCATGCAGATAGCTTTCTACGGCTTCACTGATGGTGCTTGCCACCACACCTTGAATCTAGCCTCGACTGCTTGGGTTCTCTATTCGCCAGCTGAATATTTGGTCAGTTTAGGAGTGGTTTGCTTAGGTCCCGCTACTAATAACATCGTCGAATATGAAGCAGTCATCGGTCTTCTGACTGAAGCTGCCTCCCAGGATGTCCGTGATCTAGTAGTTTTGATGGACTCTCAGCTCATGGTTTGTGATTTAAACCATGTCTACACCATTAGGAACCCGATGCTTCTTTGCCTCTTTTAGAGGGTACGTTTGTTAGAAAGATCATTTGGAACCATTACATATAGGCATATCCCTAGGGAACATAATGTAGTTGCTCATTCATTGGCTAATTACATCCTAGATTGGCATATTGCCCATTCATGATGTTAATCAAACATGGTACATTGTAAAAAAACATTTAAAGACGCATAGAACTCATAGAAAATTCTTTCATCCATTTGAAACATATAAACATCATGTAAACGTCTGTATATATATATATATATATGAAAATTTTTACAAAAAATAGGTCCCGAGACCTCATCTGAAGCACGTAGTCTTTCAGGAAAAATCATCATAAAAAATCTTGAAGCTATCAGCTTTCAGTATACATGTCTCATCCACTAGTGGTGCTCGTGATAGCACATCACTGTTCGATCCACCCTGTGTAGTATCCTGCTGAATCAGCCTGGTACCCCCACCGTAGATCTCTGATATCTAGTCAAGAGGTCATCTATGTCAGCATCTGGAATGTCCAGAGTCAACCTCTCAAGGTTCTCCTCTAGCTCCCTGGTGATATCATCACCCTGTGGCATGAAGTGAGCTCCAGATCACCTGTCTAATGGAGATGCTCCTCCAGGCCTCGCTGCTCCAACATCTGCATGAAGACAAATAGGTCTTGTCACTTATCATAAAAAATATAAACATAAAAAACATAAAAAAAAATTCGTCTTTAGGGTTTCTTATTTCTTACCAACATCTCCCCACTTCCCTCCAGGAGAGAGTGGTAGGTCAGGATCACCTGTGAAATCTATTCCCGCATAGGCATAGTCCTCAACCATGAGCATCTGATACCGCGGCCATCATAAAGAGCACGTCACCGAACTTCACTCTGCCCCTACCTGCTCCTGTGCGAGCCATGATCTGGACCCACCTCAGCATGCGGGAGTCCCATGCTCTCAGACTCTGAAAATTCACCTGGGGCCTGATCTGGGGGACTCGCTCAAAGAAGAAACAAGCTAATATGGAACCAAAGCCAAATTTCTTCATCTCTCCCTATCGACATTTACTCAGTTGATCCTTGAAGATCGGAAGCAATGCTTCCACCCAGTTGAACACCGTAGGTTCCATTGCCTCTACGGCATACAACATATGTGCCCTGGAAGCCTGATGTACACCCTGGCTCCCTACCACCCTCTGCATTGTGAACAAAACAATCCGTAGAGCCCTGTTTGTCACTGCCCTGATGGGGATTTTCTTCCCTTATGTACCTGTACCTGGTGCACAGTGTCGATCTATAATCTCTCTGGTGGTAATGTCTCTGCCACGGGAACTTGTCACTGAGATAGGGGCACCCCGTCTCGATAGGCCAGTTAAGAAGTATATGTCCTCTACCTCCACTGTGAGTATATGTGCGCCCACCTCTAAATAATGTTGTTCTGGATTCCACATTCTCAATATTTGTTCCACTAGTCTCTCGTGGGACACCATGCTTGGTGTCCGGAAGAAATTTAGAAGTCCATAGTTCCAGAGTGCGGCAATACAAACCAGATTCCTTTTAGCAGTGACATCGTCATCATCATGTGTTCTTTCCTTCCATATCACCATATTTTGGAAGCCTAGAACTTCCAAAAACAACAATGGTATACATCAATATCATCCTTGAGTCACCATAAATCAAAAGAATGTGTAAATTTTGCATATATCATTGGTTTAATTTCTCCACGACCAGCACCTCCTGTGCCCCATTGGTTATAGGCGGTGGCACCATTTTCCCACCTTGATCTTGGCACGGTTCTTGGGTGGTACCGCCTATCCTGCAAAGGCTAGTTGTGGTGACCACAAATAGGATTTTAGGGCTTGCCAAATAGGCCTAAAACCCCACCAAATCCCAAAATAAAAGCTATGAAATGAAAGAAGAAGGTCTTAGCTGTTACCTGCAACTGACGAGGCTGAAAACAGAAGGTGGAAACTCTTGGTATTAGCTATGGAAGATCTGGCTAAAAAATGCTCCAAGCACTCTCTGCTAGAGGTAACTAGTGAAATGTTTGATTTTTTACTATTTACTTTCCTTATATAGACATTTTTGGGGTTTGACTTAGTATAGTTTTGATATTACATCATGTTCTGGTCAAAATCTATTTGTTGTAATCCCTTGATGTTGATTTTGGATGTATTTAACACTTGTTTATGATTTGTCTGCAGGTTGACTTGAGTGAAATCTTTGGAAAGTTTGTTTATGTCTTTTTCATACTTTCACAAAATGGAAAATGTCATTGAGTGTTTATTACGACACTTTGTGACGCTCGTTAAAATCTAGTATCAAAGTTCTGAGTCTAGTTCATGTTTCTTTCCAGGCTCGTCAAATACGACATTGTGTAAAGAAATGTCATGGAGTCTTCTTTTCACGTCTTCTTTCAGACTCCTTAAACATGAAAAGATAGTCGAGTCCATTTTTGAATCTTTCCAGGCTCGTAAAAAGTGACATTGTGTAAAGAAACCTCATGGAGTTCTCTTTAAACCCTTTTCAGGCTCCTTAAATATGAAAATATTGTCGAGCAATATTGTCTTCTTCACGCTCGTTAAATTATTTGAAGAGTCATCTATTCGATGGTAGGTTACCTCTTTCTCGGTTCGGACAGTACTATTTACGAGAAAGGAACAATCCAGCCAATCATGACTGGAAGAGTTCTTTGAGGTATGATTTTATACTTTTTCGGGCCTTAGAGACTAAATCATACAAAAAGGACCCCCATATATTTTTCTTCTGTATTCATTCAGACTCTCTAAGCATGAACGATACCGAGTTTTCTTTCAGTGGACTCGTAAAATTAAACATTGAGAGACCTGTTTTGGGAATGAACCCATCCTCTCTCAGGTTTGTAAAACATATGGGACTGGACTTGTCTTTCGACAAGCTATATCGAGTGTTTGTTACCCTCTTTGAACTCGTAGAACCGAAAAGAGACACTCATCAATCATGATGGGGGAAATGGGAAAGGGAATCATTTTATAAATAATGGCAGTTGTTTGTCGTTACGTTTGAACATGGCACTTGTCTATACAATCATGTCAGCCAATTGGGTATTCAGCTGATCTCCGTGATGATCCACTTTCATGAGTCATGTCAATCCTTTGAGTCTTTCAAAAGAATGCATTGTCCACTATCGCATTGTGTATTTGTCCTGTTTAGTCATGCTGCCAAGTCATTTTGTCATGTTGCTCGATGTTCAAAGGGGATCTGAAGAATTCTTATATCTATAGTATACACAGCCTTTGTGTTAGTATCTTTAAGTCAGTCATATGGTTACTATGTCCACATCATTCCAGAACTATGTTCCTAGTTTCGTGTCGTCGATGTGGGACTCATCATGGCCCTCCTTCAACGAGACTATTCCTGTTGACATCAGCTCATCATCCAGGAAATAGTCTTAGAAACAATATTTAGTACCTTGATATCTGTATGCCTTAATGAAAGATTCTCTCGCTCTCAACATAGGTTCACATAATTGACCTTTGATCGATAGAATCGACTAGGTGTTTGACATCAAGACATCTATTTGCACCTAGTATATTGTACTAGAGTACCTTGGGAATCATTGACATTAATGGTGATCTCCCTCATGCTTGTTAACAGTTCAAATCATTGGCCAGTAATCAAGTGGTTTCTACCATGTTCGACTTCATATCATTGTAATCACATGGATAGAATCGTACTTTGTGGAAGACAAGATGAATACCACGGGTCATTGTTTAAAAGTGCCCATTACTTTTTCCCCAGGTTGCTATGGAGTTGTGTATATCTAGCATGGATCCACATTTGTATGGTCATTTCTATGCTCAAATTTGTGTTTGTATGACATAGATCTATGTTGTATGTCTGGTAGCTATGTCCATGTTTGAGTCCTCTATCACATGGATCTACGATGTATTCTCGTAGCCATGCTTGTTTATTCCACTCATGGATTTTCCTTGTATTGGTCTGCAGCTATGAGTTTGGTTACTTGCGTCTATGAGTCAGCATACTGATGTACTACAGATGCCTACTTGAATGCATGCTCTGATTGGGCCAACATTTTCGTCTCCTGGAAACGACTTATTCTCAAAGCTCTCGTTTATCATATCCCTCTAAGACTCATGCTTTGGGGGGCATCCTGTTATACCAAAATCCTGTCACCATCATGTGATAAGACCTTTGACATACCTACTTGCCCTGAATCCCAACTTCTAGAGTGAATACTAAATGGTTTCTTATCAGTCTATCATACAAATTCCCAGCACCTCTTATCCTCCCTTATCCAGGAGCGGTACCGCTGTTCGCACCACTTTTCATCAGTTGTCCACAAGCAGTGCCACCACCTGTCACCCTTGGTCCATAGGTAGTTATTACCAGAACCACTCTGTCATAGAAGGAGAAGCGCAGTACCCTAGGTAAAAGGGGAAAAAGAGAAGTTTCTCGAGGCTTCTAGATGATAAGCCTCAGGATATCCCTTATCCCTACTATTGTGGGTTGGTTGAGCTCAAGATCCCTCATCCTAGGATCTTAGAGGCCACCTCACCCACTCATTTCTCAACCATATCTATCCATCTATCCCTATATATATGAGCTCATAGCCATGGTTGAGGAGAGAACATTGAAGGTATTGTTATGTTGTTGGACTGATTCTTGGCCCAAAATCATTTGGAGAGAGCATAGAGAGCTAGAGTCGAAGCTTTTGGGGATGAAGAGCTGGTTTAATTGAGATGGATGTCAACACTAAGGCTTGGTTGTAACCTTCTTCCTATTTCTAATGCAAGCTGATTTTCTGTCCCATATATATTGTTGATGTTTGATTTCAGATATATATTGTTAGATTCCTTAGTCATTAGCATAGATTAGTAGATCATATTCTGGTTTCTTTGATCTGTTTCATGTTGAACTCTTTTGCAAGTACACAGATGAACTATCAAAGCCTTGCATTCCAGATATCTACAGCGTCTAGGGAGAGTTATCAACCTCTATGATCTATTTGTTCTGGATCTGAACCATTCAGACTAGCGGAACACCTTGCTGTCCATAGGATGTGAAATATTTCAAGCAACATAAAGAGCAAGAAAACTATAGTCCATTGTTTCCAGAGCTTATACTTCAGTCTGCATCCCTTTGTCCCTTGGAACACTTTTTTTTCTTCCAAAGCTTTCCTTTTGCTTGTGAGCTTCCTATCGAGAGATGGAGGATTGAGGTGGTGGAGGATTAAGTGGGGGACTCAGTTTCTTCAATTCGCAGACATGCCGACAGAGGTTTTCACTATTGTAATGTATGTTTTATATTAGTAGAAATATATTTTCCTGTCCAATAATGTGTATTTAAATCAGTATTTGATCCATGGATGCTTTTAAATGCTTATATGTTATTGATTATATATGCTAGAGTAGGTCTATCACAATTATATATAGCATGCTTGTCTTGTTTGCTGAGTGTTGAGATAGCAATTTATCAATACAAGCTGGAGTTGGAAATCTCAATGAGGATCTACATCAACCGTCCAAAATAAGGTACGAAGTGAGATCCTTCAGTGTTAGATATTTGGTTTCTCTTGCATATAGGAAAGGATTGATTTCTGGAGTCAAGCTGTCTGTTGTGGTACCCCAAGCCATAGGAATTTCTATCCGTAACAGGGACTTATGCAATGAGTTATCATTTGATAAGCCCTGATGATCAGTATGATGATGTAATCAGTCTGCCTCATCCTCCCAATTGGTATATTAGTCCTATCTATTCATGGATAGAAGAAGCTTGCGCAAGCACATACTAGTTTGGGAAGAACTTTAATGACTTTATTCATGCCTATGATTTCCCATCCAGCCCGCCCATTCCAAATCATCACGCAGGTTTGCATTTTCTAAATAAAATATCCTTACTTTGGCTGGTAAAAAAGACGAGGAAATTTTTTTTTATGTTAATAAAATGCTTAGGTGGTTACATTTTTTTTTTTCTGATTACACTTAACCCTTTTTATATCATGCTTAGAGTAGGAAAATAAGCTCCTTGAAAGAGAGAATTTACTTTCTGCATTTCTATTTTGTACTTAGCTATCACAATTTTTTTCTTTCATTAGTTAGTTACATTTATTTTGTTTAAATAAATCAACTTAATGGTTCATTTGGTTTTTATATAAAGCTTGTGCTACTGAGGTTTTTTTTGTCAAGTTGAGATGTTCTTATAGGGTGTATAAACTAGAGATTCTACGGTTCTCATATCCTCTCTTTGCCTTATGACCAGATCAAGCACACATCCCACAGTTGGAGCCAGATGTTACCACCTAAGTTGTACTTAGTGTTTTTTATCAAGCGATCCTGGTGAACCGGACAAAGATGATTTGTTTAGACTTTAGAAGACCTTCAAAAGTGCTTCAGCGAAGTGCTTGCTGCACTATATCACATGTTCATACCCCCTTGGGGGAGTTGTAATAAATATTCTAGCATGATAATGTCTATAAAATACTCGGTCTCCTAGACCTCATTTGTCAATCTGATCAACCCAGGGTGTGTTTTCCCTTGGTTATTATTGGTTATTGAATAAAAGACTGATAATTTCTGAGTTTTTCACTCAATACCTCAAAAGTTGGGGTGGTCAGCTTGGCATTTAGGCCTATTGAGGTTATTGGACTCTATGTGTCAATGTATAAACATGCTAGGCATTATGGTCGAGTCATATGAACATGTCTAAGTCCCCCTAGGTTTTTTATTTTTTTATATTTTTTAAAGTTTTTTTAATTTAATTTTTCCACAAAACTTTGGCTATTTTTTAATAGTCTAATTGGAAAATTTGGTCTTGTAATAAAAGTAGGGTTAAAAGTCATATTCAGTCATGGGGGTGCTCATTTTCCAGCTCAGAGCACCCAGTAAACCCATAAACACACTTTTCCTAAGTTTTGAGTGATTTTTCCATCACTCAGTTGAGAAAATCCAAAAAAAAGTCAAATATTAATTAATTAAATAATGGAGCAAATCCAAAATTCCTAAATCAGTGGATTTTGCTCTGTTTTGACTGAAGTCAGTCTCATTATCTTCAGATTGACTGGAGATGACCATTCCTTGATTGGAGGCATGAACAAAGACTGAAGAGGAGATAACAAGCACATGCAATGCTAGGGTTGCACCTCCCTTCTCTCTCCTCCACATGTGTGGATCAAAGCTAGTAGTTATTTGTCAGTTAGTTCAGTTAACTGAGTGAGGTGTCACTCCGATTTACAGTTCTAGTCCAGTTAAAATCCGTTCATCTAGTTGAAACTCAGTTCATCATTAATTCAGAAACATTTCATCATCAGATCAGGCTCAGCTTATCTTTCTGTCAACTGCAGTCTCTCCTTCAGTCATGCATGCGCCCCTCTAGGCTAGGTTTTCCAGGTCTTTGTTATAAATAAAGCACAGATTTCCTCTTCCAAGCTAGTTAGAGCTGGATTGAAGGGATTGCTATTGTAATATTGTATTGATCATCAGTTGTTGAAATAAAGAGAAGCTTTGGAGGCTAAATTGTGGAGTAATTTTCATGTGTGGATCATCATTATCATGTTGCTTTTGAGGTGAATTGCTATTTTTTTCAATTTTTGCATTAAACTATTGTCTACCTGAATGGTTATTGGAATTATAGGAATAGATCATTTCAAGTAAGATTACTTACTCCCATTTTTCTAGATATGTTTGAATGAGCTAATATTTGCATGCTAAATAAGATTATTTTCATGCTATATCATCTACTTCTCATATGTATCTTTAGATTTAATGGTTTTGTTTGCAGGATTTTTTGTTTAGCTTACAGGTTTGCCGTGATTGGAAGAGTTTTGGTTCAGGTTTGATTCCATTGGTTTTTCAACAAATATTGCGAAGATTGTTCTCCTCGATGCTTCACTAACAAGTTTCATTTGCATATCTGCTTCAGCAACAAGCACTTCTCTTTTCCTCTTCCTCCTTCAAAATCTTAAATTTTCTTCAAATTGGTTACTATTAAAGAATCTTATTGCTTAGATATTTCTCATTAAGAAAATCACATATAGATCTAGTTATTAAGATCCTTTCTTAAGTTTAGATCTCAGTTCATTTTTGCATATAAAGTTATATGTGAAGAGATCTAGCCTAAATTACCCTCTTTTTTGCAAGCATTATAAAGGAAATTTGTAGCTTGCTAAAAAAGGTAGTTTCCCTTGTTGTTCTTTAAAGTTTCATATTCTACAATAAAATTGCATATATCATTGGCTTCCCAAATAGAAATCCAAGATCCCAAGGAAATCTTGTTTTCCTTGGTTCCTTTTTGAAAAACTAGATTAGCCCTTTTCTAACAAGTTTTACTTAGTTTTTTTTTATCATCTGTGTGGTGACCCAAGACAGTTTCAAAGTGTTTTTGGGCACATTTTATTTTAATTTCTTGATGTTTGTTGGAATTTTTAACAAAAAATAGAAGGATACTTTGCATGTTTTCCGACTCTTGGGAAAACCGAAGCTTCCCAGAGGCTTCCCCCGCCACTGTGATTTTATTTCAACTTGTTACGAGCTTTTTGTAAGCCTTTGGATCCATGATAACAAGGAAAAAAGTGCATAATCCAGTTTTATGATATTTTAACCAATAATAATAATAAATGAATCATTTCGAGTAGGCTCTTTCGAGCCCGCTCCCCATCCCCCAGGGGGGATCTGCGTCCGTTTCACTTTTTTCCTTTTTCCCTTTTTTTTTAATTTTCTATTTTAGTATTGACATGTAGGATTGTATACTTTGATAACATTTTGCATTATTCCATATTTTCAATTCAAAAGTAATCATACTAGTTACCCCACGACTTCCCAATTGACCCGCAAGGGGAAAGAGATGAGTGGTAGGACTAATTAGAAAACCAATGTTGTGTATCTTTGATTCCATTTTCATTAATTGTTTTAATAATCATAATAAAATCAACCCCTCCTTGATTCCCCGATTTAGGTCCACATTGACCGAAAGAAATTCCTGGAGGGTTTTCTTTTTAATAAGAACACCTCTTTTAAAACTTACTAAAAATAACAAAGACTCCAGTGTGTATGCTCTGTACTTGGTTGCGGTTAATCCAATCGGTCAAGCTGAATCAAAAGAAATTGAGTGACTAGATTAATTATCCTTCACCTCCCAAATGAACAAACCATTAAAATAAAATCCAACGCCTCGAACGAATTGTAAACGATGGCAAAATACCCAAAGGAGTGGGAACAACAGGAAAGTGACCTTGAGGCACTGATCTCTGTCACACCCTTATGGTTGCGTTATGAACAATACTCTCTGAGACTTCGTTCCATCCCACAAACACCTTGCAGGTAGCTGTGAAAGTTCACTTTTGGACATACTCCAAGTACCCCTCAGGTATATCTCGAGTCCCCTTTTCACCTAATTTAATTCATTCACATTCCACATTAATTTAAAATATACTAAGAGACATTTGCAAAACATTCTTTCAAGTGCATGCAAGCACATTATTTTCTCTGTTGACTCCATTTAAGGCACTAGTGATTTAGTTTGATCAATTCTTTCGATTATATATATATTGAGTGTCATTACTGTGCTTATATGCTTTAAATATTGCATCTTGTTATCTTTTGTTTCCACTGGTTAATTTCAAAACTCCTAATTAATATAACACCATCACACTAAGTAATTAGCCTTAGTAATTTAATAGGGTCTACCCCCCTTGGCGTCATTAGGAGTTACCCTGAATGGAGGATTCAAGAACAAGGTCACATCCTTGACTCAAGACTTTCCCCAAGGACAAACTGAGTGGCTTGAATATTTATACCATGTAACCCAGGTGTGTGAAAGGAAGAAACACTACTTCCTCTTCCCGTGTAGCCAACTGCTCTACACGGTCAGAATTGATATGTTCTGACGGTCCTTCCTTTAACAACTGCATGAATTATTGATGTTTTTACTACACAGGTTGAAGAAGGACTGTGAGTTGGGATGCTTTTGATTTTTGTGTCTCGACCTTGGATTCCCTAGTCCGCTCTTGATCTCGAAGAGCCTGGACTTCCTGTTGCAGTCGCTTGATTTCCGTTCTCATAGTAACCTTTTCCTGAAGTGACAGTTTCTTTATTTATACCTTTGCAGTGATGATTTTCTCATCTACCTATTGCAAGCTCTCCCTTATGTTTTCTACAGTTTCATCTTCTATCAATGCTCCCCATATTGTAGCAATGTCTTCAGCTTCCTTTGTGCAGAGTATTTTTCCTTCTCTGATCTTCTCAATAGCCTCACATGCTTCTCTTATTCTCTCCTCAAGGAACTCTGGAGGTGTGCTTGTTACCTTCCTAGCCTGCAGTTCCTTAACCAACTTCCTTAGTTCCTTTGCAATCCAAAATAGTAGGGAAACCTTATATTTTGAATCTTCATCTTCTTGGATTTCTTCTAGTGGGAACTCTGCAACCGCACTCTTAATGGTTTCACCGAGTGAAACCCTACTATTATCATCAACTGCACTTTTCTTTGTTTCTGTTTCTAGTGCGTGACTCAGAATATTTATTTTGATAGGCGGCACTAACTCTGGTGTGGCTAATGGAACGTTGGGAGCAACACCATATGTCTTAGCCTCCATAGTGGCTTTGACCTCATTAATGGCTTTTATCAACTTATTCAAGTGGTTCCCAACTTGGTTAGCAATGTTTACCTGCGGTGTGTTCAGACTAGAAATGTTGTCTTATTTGAATTTAGCGACAACATTTGCAAGATCATTCACATCATCTTCAGTCAATGTGTTCATGCTAGAAATTTTGTCTGCTTTTCTCTTCTTGCATGGGTGCTCTATTCTTTGTTGTTGTGTTTGCACTTGTATTTGGATTTTTTCCTGAGGATGCATGCCCTCGAAGTTAGGATGATCTAAGCCATTCCTTCCAGCATCATCAATTGTTTCTTATTCTTCTTGCAACTGATCCCCTTGATCATCACCTCCCTCATTTCCTTGGCCATTACTGTGGACATCACCATGGTCCAGTAGTGGGTCTTCTTCGTGCTAGTGCTCAGGAAACAGATCTGCCAGTGGGTCACACCATTGCTTAGGCCACTCCATAACAACATCATCGACATCAGTGTGGATAATCATGAACCCTACATTGTGTGCTTGCTTCGTTGGGTTCTTCTTGGGCTCCAAGATCATATTATGGGCACCAACTTGAAAATTGATAAAGTTCACGTACTTATGAACTGTCTCAGCGTTGATTTGGTGAGATCGGCGGATAACATCATGCAGTGCCTTTGTGTGAAAAAAGAACTCGATGTTGTTATCCTTCTATCAATCTGTATGCTTCTTCTAGTCCCACAAGTTCTGGAACCTTGCACCAAGGTACGACAGTGGGACATCCATCTGTATATAGTTTAGTGAGTTGGCCCATAGGGTGAAGGAGATCAAGATGAGAAGCCAGGAGTAATGAAATTTGTAGGTGGGATCTTTCTAGGCCTGCATGGAATCATCTATCATCTCATTCAACAAAAAATCACTACCAATTGAAAATCCCGCCTAGTGTGCATAGTTCTGCGAGCTCGATTGTTCCCACAATGCAATGGTTTGGCCTCATCTTATGTAGCAGCTTACAAGAGAGGAGCTACACAAAAAACTACAGACTAGCATTTTCAATGGGGCCAATTAGGAAACCCCTTTCTGAGCACTAAAGCTTATACTTATGCTTCATCCTGGTGGTGTTTTTCTGGGCCAAATACGATGCGAGGTCGCCCCATTCCTTAGGAAGACCTGTTATCATAGCAATAAGGTCGACGTCAACCAGGTATGGTCGATTGAGCCATAAAAATCCTAGGTGGAAACATACTAGAAGTTTTTTCACATGTGTGTTGACATATGTAATATGGCCAAAATGCAGCATAAATAGCAAGTTCATCAATACTGTGCATCCAACTCCTTCATCCCATTGCATTGGTCTGAGTACCTAAGCTCTAGGCAGGTTGGTCTGATCGAGGATCATGAAGTATTCTCTTTTCAACCCTTATTGTTGTCATGTGTCAAAGTCCTCAAAGCTCAACTTGATGAGCTTTGACATGATGCTCTTGGGCAGGGGGACATTCTCAAGGATCCACAGCACAACCAAAGTTGTATTGGCCTTCTTTGGTAGCAGCACTTCCTTCGCATCAGCTCTTCTTAGTGGGACATAGTGGGGGGATTTTTTATTGTCCTCCTCAGTATCTGGGCCTCTGCATGGTGGGGAGTCTTCATCCATTGTGTCTTCCTCCAGTGGGCCTTCTTCCATGGATGCTTTCCTAGTAGTGTCTGGAATGGCTGTAGCCTTCCGATTTCTAGACATTTGCTTCATTTGCAGTCCGAACAACCCTCCTGCTTCTTTCTCACCGACCTATCTTGACTCTTTTATCAGATGCATAGCTATAGTGGATGGTCTCTAAGCTGGGTTCGACACAGGGCGCAAACCAAGGGTTGGAATATTAACAAGGGCAGCTACAGGTCGAGGAGTAGGTGGAGGTATAGGTGCGGTATGGGGAATAGATGATTTCCTGGTTTGTGACATCGATTCAGTTTCTGTCTACTGCTCCAGTTTCTATACCTTTGGTGATTCTACTTCTTGTCCAATAATTGGGCAACCCGGGATAACAGTTGCATCCGATAGCTCATTGTCACTAGGGATCTCAATGACCATGGGTGTTGGCTAACTGAGTGATAGAATTTTGGCTCTCTGATTGCTCGGCTCTAGTTCTCTCAGTTCTCTCTCTATGTATAAAATATTGCTTGATGGTGAAGCCTGGTATTTATATGTGCCTCTATGTCCTTCATTCGTCATGAAGTCAGTGGTTGATGTCTAATCGATCACATGGGATTCTCAGTTAACACATTCCTATATTAACTCTACCAACTCGAGCTCCAGGCTATACCTGTCATCATAGTTATGGCATTTATTCCGAGGATGGATGATGGGACCAAAAAGCACGCTGTCATTCTCCTCATATCACATCGAATTTATGGCTCTTAGCTATCATAGTCGCCTCAATATTTTCTGGATATCCTCTCTTTAAATACATGATTGCGGATAGCTTTCCATTGCTGCATTTTCATATGCGTTCCACCTTTTCTTGTGCATTCTTCTTTTTCTTGCACTTCTACATGCATATGTCATCAACGTGCGACATAACAGTTTCCTTGATTCCATTTTTTTTTTATCTACACGATGCAAACATAGCCAGGCATGTTGCAACCATTGTAGTACGGTTTGAGGAGACTGTCATTCACCATTCCTGCAACGTATGTTCCATCGCGCTGTTGTAACTTTACTGCACCCACATCAGTGATGTGTGCAATCACATATGGCCCAAGCTAATGTGTCTTTAGTTTACCCAAGTGTTTGGAGAACTTGTTGTCATATAGCAATACAAGTCCTCCAACTTTAAATGGCTTAACCTGGATATGGCGACCATGCCATGCTTTCTCTTTTTACTTCTCCATAGTCTGATGATATCCTGCGACGAAGCGTTCCTCTTCCATCTGAATGAGCTACGACAACCTTTGCTTGATGACATCTCTGACAGTAATCTCTGTCAGCGCAGCAATCAATAGGCTTGGAACAATGTTTTCCATTGGTACACCAACTTCTTGTCCATACACCAACCTGAATGGGGTGTGACCTGTCAGTATCTTGCAAGTGGTGTGATATTCCCATAGCACAGCTGAAACTTTCTGATCCCAATCATCTCGGCTTATGTTGCATACCTTGCTCAATGCATTCTCCAAAATCTTGTTGAATGCTTTGAATGTTCCATTCACCTGAGGATGATAGGGAGTTTTCTTCTTATGCTGTATCTGGAGTTCTGTAGTAAGCTCAACAATCATTTTGTTAAAAAAATGTGTATATTTATCACTTAGGAGAATATTTGGATGGCCAAATATAGTCACTACATTTTCAAACAAAAATTTCATCGCAGTCGTAGCGGTGCAGTATTTAATAGGAGCGGCTTCATCCCATCTCGTTAGATAGTCTTCCGTGGTGATAATATAGCGTGCGCCAGTCCTCTTACCTTGTGGTATGATAGGTCCAACAAAATAAATGACCCATTAATTAAATTCCTTGAGGGATATCTGCAACACCAGTGGAATTTCGTTGCAGTGCAACAGTTTTCCTGTTCTCTGGAAGATATCGCAATGCCGACAGAAACTCTTTGTATCCATGTCTATGGTTGGTCACCATAATCCCACTTGTAGGATTTTGTGCACATTTTATTTTCCCATGTACTATGCTCGTATGACACTATCATGTGTTTCACTCATAACCCAAGATAGTTCATGTTCAAATACATAGCAGTGCAATATTTCATTCGCACCCAGCTTATAGAGGTGTCCAGTGATCAATGTGAAGTTAGCAGCTCTAATGACCAATTGTTTCTTTTTGTTAGTGGAGCATCCCAGAGGTGCATAGCCTATACTCAAGAAGTGTATGATAGCATTCAACTCTGGATCTTGGTTTTCCATCATGGTAACCACAAAAATTTGCACGTTGGGAAAGTTATCTTCGAGGCTCGTTGGTTCTTCACCTCTCTCTATCCTTGATAGGTGGTCTGGTCTAGCATTCAATCAACCAGGTTTAATAATGACCTCAAAATCAAAATCTTAAAATAGGAGAAGCCATATATAGATATTCCCCCCCAACACTATCTTGTTGACTAGGTATTTCAGTGATGAATGATCAGTGTACATCTGAAAATGTCCACCCAACAAATAATGTCGAAATTTCTGAAGCACATAGACCATAGCAAGGCCTTCTCTTTCTATCACTATGTAGTTATTTTCTGTTGTTGATAGTTTCCTGCTTTTGAAAGCAATAGGGTGGTACAACGCACCCTCTCTTGGTTGTGTCAATACTATGCCAAGCGTGACAGACAATGCGTCAACATGCACATGGAACTCCTTTTTCCAGTTCAGGAATACCAGTATTGGCACAGTGGCCATTGTAGTCTTAAATTTATCCAATATTTCCTAGCACTCTATTGTCCATTGGAACTTTGCATCTTTCTTTAATAGTTTATCCATAGGTGCAGTGATCGCTGCATATCCTCTGATGAACTTCCGGTAGTAGCCTATATGTCCTAGCACTGATTTGCATTACATAACTGATGTAGGCAGTGGTAGGTTGAGAATAATCGCAATTTTTGTTGGGTCAACCAAAATCTCATCGTGACATACGACATGACCCAATAGTATACCAAATGGTGCACATAAAATACATTTATTATGATGAAGTACAATCTGATACTAGCGACAATGACCCAGCATCATGTGTAGACTCTCAATATGGTCTCCTACTAGACCAAACATAGTCCAATCATCAAAGTAGACTTCAAGAAAATTATGTATAAAATATTTAAAAGAAGAAACTACTATGCTAGATAAAATAGCAGGTGCATTCTTGAGTCCAAAGGGCATTACCATATACTGATAGCATCCCCATTCTGCGATGAAGGTCATTTTGTGGTGATCCTCCTGTGCAATTCTGATTTGATGATATCCAGAGAAGCCATCAGTGAATGAATACATCTCTTGTACACCTAAATTTTCAATTACTTCATCCATGAATAGTGTTGGGCATGGGTCATGCAAGCATGCATCAGTCAACTTCCTCAAGTCGACACAGATCCTAACTTCACATGTTTTCTTCTTATCCTGGATCACTATAGGGATGATCCACTCTGATTCCTCAATAGGTTCAATGATTCCTGCGTCAAGAAAGTGATCCAATTATGTATTTACCTTTTCCTTATATATGGATTTCATTTTGTATGGTCGCTATCTACTGGGTTTAGCATCTAGTCATAGGGGATATTCATTTTCCCTAAATTTCCTACTATCCCCTACATCTTTGAAAAATTGGTAGGGAACAGATCCTAATATTCATGCCGCAAGTCTGTGATATTTGTGATAGTTTCTTCATCCCAATAATCTCCTATATTAGTGAACTTTGGGTTCTCTGGCAACCCAATGTTTACTTTCTTGATTTTCGGCGGTTTTAGGAACTGGTCACTGGAAATGTTACTTCCCTCTACTGCACATGTACCCTCTGACTCCAATATGTTTCTGTTAGTCAGTTGATCATATGCATCTCTATTTATGTTGTACTAGGCCATCCACAGCTGGATAGTCGCACTGCTCTAGTGGGGATTTTCCTCCTTGATAGGGACTCGAGAAAATATCTGGGTTTTGAGTATTTGAAGTGCAACATCAACTATAGGTTGCTCATCAACAAAATCAAATGTGTGCACAAACTATTTGGCTATATCTTCCAAGTCTTGAGTACCTTGTCGCAACTCCATAGATGCATACCAGGATCTAGGTGTCATTTCCAATTTTTGAATCAAATGATGGACCCATTCCTGTCACATTTATACTACAAATACAATGTGACACTGATTTATGTGCTCTATAGGGCTCAACAACCCTATGTACCTATGTCTTACAGCAACAAATTCTTCATCAAACCAGGCTTCCATCAACCTTCTGCATTGCGGCCATTCTGTTATGAACTGCTTCTGCATACCCCACCATCTGGCAGGCGTAGCCTTGAGTACATGATCCAACGCAAACAAGAGTTGTGATTCTATGATGAGACCTTCAAACTCAGTAAGGAATGAGATAATGTTAGGTAATCCTTCATAGGTGGGTAGCTCTCTTTCCTCAATCTCCACCAATCATACAGGCCTGGTAATCCTCACGCATCTCCTCATAGAGACCTCATGTAACTGGTTTTTCCAATTCTCTAAAGTTTCCCCTGAGTTAGATGTGCAGGAACTAGCACTCTTCCAGCTTAGGTTCCCATCTGCAGTTGGATTGATGTAATATTTTTGCATGGTAGTGACATTGTATATCTGGTCGAGATAGTCACCCTGTTCATCATTATAGACAGACTCAACATATCTTTATCCTTCCAATGTATCAATGGGCAACACTACCCTCATTTATTTATCCTCGAATGAGAGTATCCTTTTCTTTAAGTTGATGATGGTCTGATTGTCTATGGCCCAATCTATTCTTAGCAGCACGGGATATGGATTTGTGTCATCAACAATGCTAATGACTTCAAAGTCTGCAAATATGTACAACCCTTCTATGTCGACAAGGACTTGGCTCACTCTACCAATTGGGAGTACCTTATCTTGATTGGAAAGTTGTAGCTGTATAGGAGACCAGTCCAAGCATGGCTTACTCGTACTTTCCCAAATTTTTTGTCTCATGATATTGACATCAAACCCTAGGTATAAAATGATATAGTCCATGTCATAATATCCTATCTGCGCAATCATTCTTAACTCACGACTAGTTTTGAATTTATTTTCAACCTGGTTAACTCTCTTTTCAGGTTGTGGATCTATTGGTGTCTCTTCTGTTAGTGCTTGTATTTCTTCGATAGAATATTTATATTGAATTAGCGCTAAGAAACTTGACACAAAGGACTTGAGATTACTAACCTTTTGTGATACCTTCTTCTGGAATATGTGCTGGAATCTTTTAGGCATCTCCCTTACTTCTTCTGAAGTCGACGGCTCTTCTAGATCCACAAAATCTGGTCACATGTCCATGAATACTTGCTTATATTTTTGGACATCGAATGACACCTTCTGCGTCGCTGGTAGTACTTGTGGCATTTCCAGATCAGCTCTATTCGCAGCACATCCTTGTGTTATGACTGCCATGCTTGACTCTCTTGGTTCAGCAACAATCATTTGGACATTTAAGCTATCATTTAGATTTGGATTTGGATTCTACACAGGAGTAGGACCTATGATGGTCCTATCCTGCCACTTCGCAATCAACTGTGGACATCACTCCACATTATGGTCATGTCCCTTGCAATATGAGCACATCTTTGTAGGCTCCAAGTAATCTATGGCATAATGACCTAGTTTTCCATAGTTGTAGCATGTAACATGACCTCTTCCTCTACCAAATCCTCCTACACCTCCTCTTCCTCTAAATTTCCCACCACCCTTTCCCTAAAGGTGAGGTTGTTGTGGGGGATACTGATTCTTTTGATATTACAGTTGATAGTGATTTTGTTGCACATATGGCTGTTGTGGCGCATACTAAGGCTAATACTAGTTCTGATACTGACTAGGTGAAAACTGTGCAGGATGATATGATGCTTGCATGGGGTCATCTTGATTCTGCCCATCATTCTTCATCAAGTATGTGTCCATCGTCTTTTCCTTCAAGAGCTAATATTCTCTGCAATCCTTCTCTTCATGCCCTACTAACTTGCAAAATTTACAAAACAGGTTCGTTGGGGTACTCACAATATTTTACAGGTATGCCAGTCCCCGTCATGATGTCCTCTAGACTGGCATATGCGACACCATGGTAGTATATGGACATTTAATGGGTTTGGCGCACTAGATGAGACATAATTCATGAAGGTCAGACAGTTATCCTTATTGTGTCTGTTGGTTCTGCATTTTGTGCACCATAAGTCTTCATGGGATTCCTTATCGTTCTTGATGTCTTGAAGCTGTATGGTTAGATTACCCAAATTTGATTGAATCTGTACCATTCCTATGGCGCCATCACCTATTGGTGATGCCTCCATCTTCATTACCAATTTTATCGCTTTCTTCTGTGACTCAATATTTTGTTGCATCAATGGCCCTCGGATGTGTGGCAAAAGTGCAGCAATAAACCACTCCTTTATATGTTGAACATCCGACATTTGGAAAATTACTTTGGCCATCAAATTTTTAAATCACTAGACAAAGTCCCATATTGTCTCTTCCACTGCTTGCTTTATCTCCTTGATCTCAGTGATGCATTACAACTCAGATTTAGGTTATTGGAACTTGGAGATCATTGCAGCATGTATCTCTTCAAGGGTATTCTACGGTGCTCCTAATGGTACTACATAGTACTTCATAAACCAATCCAGTGAATGACCCCTTAGAGTCATGATCATCTATGATTTCTTTAGGTATGCATTATGAACTAAGCGAACCATCCAAACACCTTCACATATGAACCAATGTTGCTCTGGATCCTCTACTCCATTTCCATTGAATGTGGGTAACAGAATATCTGCCCTAGTCATTGAGTTGGCATCGGGGTTAATCAATGAAGTATTTAACAGAATATCTACCCTCTTGAATGATAGTCGCAGTACTAGCACTATTAGTATTAATAACTCACTCAGGAGATGAGGCTTTAGACCTTACCTTGGGTGATGCTCCTGGTGCGACGTAGTTATGTCCTGACCTTGTTTTATCTTCAGAATATTTGGAGTCTTTTGCTCCTTCTAATATTGGGATATAGTCCTCCTCTTCATCACAAGATCCTTTGTATACTTGTGACTGAATTTCATGTTCTCTTTCCTCGAACAAAATAGGAGTTTGTCGACCTTCCTCTGTCTTTCTCCTTTTTCTAGATCTGAATCTCCTTCCAATCCATAGGAATCCAGTCTCTAGTTTAGGATTTGTACTTTCTGGGAAAATATCAACTCACCATTTCCCATTTTCTTGACAGGTTGTCTACGACATAGCCTTCCTCCATACTACACGACTCAACTACTCAACTGCAGGATACCCTTCTCATAAACTATCATCTTCATCCATGTACCGATAGATAACAAATATCTTCTTTGAGGTCCTTGGAAATTTTTTATTTCAACCTCAATATATGATTTTATAGCCTCTACTACAAACTTAGTAATATATCCTTGTAAAATACTCTCAACCCAAACCTCAACAGCTCTAGAGATGGTGTTACTTACACTGGTTATCTCACGCACTAACTTATCATTCCACTCGATTGTTTCTCTTCTTTGAAAATGTGTCTTCTTCTTTCTGATATTGACAATGATTCGTACAGCACAATAGGAAAATCTGCAAAGAACACCTCATGGATATTGGAATATATCTACCAGTCTACCCAGTTCTCTATTCTCAACTAAGATCCTGGGCTCTCTTCTTGCGCAAATGCCAGCATCTTGGACTCTAGCCTGTCCTCTATCTCTCTCTTTGTTAGATGCCACAACATGTACCTTGACTCAAATGGTTGGTACAGGAAATGAAACCATTTGTTGGCCTCTTTTCACTTCTTGTCTAGACCCATGGTTCAACAACAACATAATACCAACAAGACACCAAAAGACATCGGCCCGACAGAGCGTGCTCTGTTGGCAACGCACATGAAGCAGGCATAGTCTCACTGAAGATATATTTATGGGTAACGGGAAGAACCATGTTTCCATATTTGGTGAGGGATTCTATTCCCTTTTCATGTGGCCAAGGCACTCAACAAAGGTGACTGGATGGAGTCTGCTACTATGCGACAACAGGACAATGATAAGTCACAATTGGTGCGTGACACGACTTTACCATTGTGACTCTACAACTAGCACAACAACATGATGCATCTGATTCCTTGTACTCAATAGACATCATGTGACTCATGCCTTAACTTAACAACTGAATCATAAAGCCATACATAACATTCTAACAGTGCTTTAATCCTTCATGCATCCATCGATTGTTCCTACTACGATATTCATTCAACAGTAACTGTAATAATTAATTGTAAGCAAAAATTCACATCAACATTCACCATAAAACACATTCATCCACATAACACATTAAATAACATGGAAACCCATTTAGGATAAACCACCAAGGTGCTTTTCATCTGGCGTGAGAATAGTTTATATCACCTTGCAGTCTGCGATATGCAAACTGCTCTTTAGATATGTCTATTTGACTCAATCTTCTTTCTCTCATGCTCTTTGGTTTATTCTTCTATCTACTCCTATTGATCCACACACATCCTGGATCGACTCTTCTAATTACTATCTGTGTACTCAACTACAGATTCCTTCTACTACTAGCAGTCTGTGCACATAGCTGCAAGATATGTGGCTCAAAGGCCTTCTACTCCTACCAGACTCTTCCATGAGTCCTCTCTTTTACTTACCCTAACTTCCTCAATAGGCTAAAAAAAATAGAAAATGATGGAATTTAATGGCTATCCTCTAACAGCAATGACAAATGTACAACCCTTATATAGAATGGGTTCCTCCTATATATAATATTTACAAGACCACACAGGGTCAACTGAGTACAGCTCAGTCATTACAGACTCAACAACCCAAAATATCTCTATTTTACATCAATGTCGGCCCATATCTAGCCACAAAATCCCTACAAGACATTAACCACGGCCTTAACTAGCCACAGAAACATCTTTCAGCTCGTCTGAACTAGTCATAAATAGCCACAAAACTATCCTTCCTCCTCCTCCTAGCTCTCCCTTCTATAGTCTTCTTCGACTTCCATCTTCCAGCCTTAACTTCTCTACTTTCCTATTCCACCAAATCAGATCTGTCTTCCTCATTTCAGTTTTATCTTACTATACAAATCTGTGAGATCGTTCTAACTGCTAAACTATTTCTATGTGTGAATGATTTCATTTCCATGTTATGAATCCTATGTAGTAAATGAGTAGTGAATGATTTAACAACACTGAGCTATCTTTATGTTATCTTTTCTGATGTATTTATGTATTCTGAATTTATCATCTATTTGTAATATTGTTTGTGCAATGAATGCATTACATTACTCATATAAATAGTAATCTTTCTCCCTGGGGATAGGTTAGATATAGTAGATTATATTAGTTGTTATTTGCTTTCGGTGATTTAGGGACCAGTGTAGATCCAAATCTTAGGCTCTATCAAGCGTCGAGAGGGATCAAATATCTCGAGGTGCAAACCTCTTCTTAGGTATCCATTGATTTATTCAAACCAAAAGACACATATTTTTATTTAAGGTCCACATATACTATTTTTATTGTTAATATTTAATATTATTTATGGCCGACATATAATATTTATTATTATTTTTTATTTTGTTACGAACAAACATTACAACATTTCCCCATACATGGTTTTAAAACCATATTCAAGGCCCTCCTACAACTATGGGTTGTTTAGGAGGCCTTGCACATGGTCTTAAAACTATTTTCAAGGCTCTCCTAAACCATGTACAATAAAACCATGGGTTGTTTAAAAGGCCTTGCACATGGTTTTAAAACCATGTGCACATGGTTTATGCAAGGCCAACATCTTTTTGCGGATAATTCAATTTGTTATTTTTTATTATTTTGTTACGTAGGAACATTAGAACATCTCCCCCATATTGTGTTTTTTTCCTGACCCACATTTCTTTTACGGATAATTAAATTTTTTGCTTTTTTATTGTTTTGTTAGGTAGGAAGATTACAACATCTCCCCCATATTAGATTGTTTTTGTGGCCGACATTTATTTTGGCCTACAATTAAAAAAATTATATTTTATTAATAAAAATAATGTTACTAACATTACATCATGTTACAAGATCTCCCCCATACTAGGTTGTAGAGTGCCTCTCGGTGCAACAAAGGAGATAAGATGTGAAGTAAGAACCTATGCATCACATTGTGAGATATTTGTTCCCTGGTCACTTGCATTCAATCTACGCACTTGTATATGATTCATAAAACATAAAAATCACACATAAACGATGGACCAGGACACAATAGGTAAAATAGATTTAAGCTTTCATTTTATTTTATGGTAGTCAGGCCGCTAACCATACGGATTCACACCAAACGATAAATGATCTAATCAAGAATGGTTATTGGGGAGAATCCCTACTGTTGGTACCTAGTATTTTCTAGGCATCAACAATTTTGGCATTAGAAGGACGGATGCCAGTGCATGGATGGCCGAGGAGATCCATTTTCTTCAGATCATTCCACCAGTGACAGTTCAAGAACTAGTTTTCCCAAGAAATCCCTTCTTAAAGGAAGAGTTAACCCTAAGTTAGAAGTTCCAGATCACCTTTATCCTGTTTCTTTTGAATTAGTTAATGATTTAAGAAGAATTACAAGATAATATGTGAAAATGCTTGTAGGATTGCCGAATATTCCAAACTTACCAAGAAGACAAGCTCATAGAAGGGTTTCGATTTACACCAGAAATTATGTCTTAGTAGGAAATTTCAAAGAATTGGTAGATTTATCCTTACAAGAAATTGTTCAACCAATTGATCAATTGGGACCAGCATCTCCCTTTTGTTTTCCCTTACAAACCCATGTTCATTCTCCAGCTCAATCTCCTCTTCGAATCATGTCTAAAAATGTAACTCCAAATCCAAATGCAAATCAGCCTAATCCACCACCAGCTTGGAGGGCTAGGACTCCACTCACCCTGACCCCTCCATTACATGCTTTACCATCGAATTAAAAAAAATTCATTGCCTAAATTTGATCCAGTAGAAGGAAATCCTGTAGATGATTACTTACATATTTTTTTCTTGGCCTTAGAAGGTTTGACAATAGAGCATGAAGATGTAGTGTGCAGACTATTCCTGCATATTCTTAAGGGTAAAGCAACATCATGGCATTTTGGCTTACAACAAAATTCAATCACCAACTAGAATAATTTTGAAAGATTGTTTAAGAACAAATTTGGTAGCCAAAGAACTACTGTTTCCTTGATGAAAGAATTACTTTCTCTAAGGAAGTAAAAAAAAGAGAAAGTGCAAGACTTTAGTCAAAGGTTTTCCACGCATTTAAATAATTTCATCGCTACCATAAATCCTGCTGAAGAGACCTTAATTGAATATTACACTTCAGAACTTGGCCCGAACATAGCAATGTTTGTTAAAACATCAGTAAATCCTTCCTTAGTGGAAACTTATGAGGATGCTCTAAAAATAAAAGTTGAACTTGAAAGTATAAATAAATATTCTGCAGAACCAGAAATAAGAAATTTCAGTGGCAATAAACCATTGTTGTTGACAAAGCCCAAGGATGAACATTCCCATGAATTAGAAAATGTTGTCAAAATGGTACAGAAGTTATCCAACAAAATCGTTGACATGGAGAAAGAAAAGGAATCCAAGAAACAATTCAAGGCTTATTACAAGAGAACAGATGAAATTGGTCCATCCCAACCACCCACGCATAGTACGTCTACTATGAATTTAACTGAGGCTGGAATGGAAAATTTTTGCACTTTTCATCAATAGCCTCACTCCGAAAGGAACTTCCCAGAGTGAATTAACTCCATGACTTTGGTTATGAATCAGTTTCTAGATTCTAATTTAACAGAAATTGTGGTGGAAGAGGAAAAGGTTCATGGACCAGGGGAGGCATCGAAGGAAACCACCATGGTTTTTGTGGGATTGTGCACCCATGTTGGGGTTAGAGAATAAAGAACCTACTAATGAAATACAACTGTCAGTTGTAAATGTTACAACAAGAAACAAGGTGTTATACCCAAATCCTATCACCACCATGTGATAAGACCTTTGACTTACATGTTTTCCCTTAATCCCAACACTTAGAGTGGAAACCTATGTTGTTTGTTAATTCTACATGAAAAAACTCAGCTTCGCATTTTCCCTGTATCCCATGAGCAATACCTTTCTCGCACCGCATGTATCATTTTTTCCATAAGCGGTGTCACCGTCTATGGTCTTTGGTCCATAAGTGTTTCTCATATAAACTGCTCTGTCATAAGAGAAGAAAATCGGTACCCTAGGTAAAATGGAAAAAAGAGAAGTTTCTTGAGGCTTCTAGATCATGAGCCTCATGTCCTCCCTTATCCCTATCATTGTGGTTCAATTGAGCTTGAGATCCCCCATCATAGGATCTTAGAGGCCACCTCATCCACAAATCTATCAACTATTCATATCCATTGAGCCTTATAAATATAGGCTCATGCCCATGGTTGAGGGGGAGAACTATAGAGGTATTGTTATGTTGTTGGATTGATCACTTAGCCCAAGCCATTGGAGAGCATAGAGAGAAACGTTGGAGCTTATGTAGATGAATTGTTTGTTTTGTGGAGATCCTCATTGACACTAAGGCAACGGTTGTAAGATTCTCCATACATATTTAATGCAAAGCTGATTTTTGTCCCACATTACTGTTGTTTTGATTTCACATGTACATGTTGTTAGATTCCTTAGTCATTAACATGGATAAGTAGATGATGTTCTAGTAGCTTTCATGTGTTTTCATGTTTGATCTGTTTGCAGGTACACAGGTTCATTATCAAAGCAGCATTCCAGGTGTCTACGAAATCCAGGGAAGGTCTTCATCCTTTGTCATTCACTCATTTGTTTTGGATCTAAACCATTCAGACCATAGGAACAACTTCTGTCCACAGAAGGTGAAATATTCTTGGTTACAAATTTGGTGACTCCACTAGGGATTGATACATATATCAGTTGATCTAATCTTCCTCAGTTCTTGAACTCTTCTCCGAATCTAGGCTCCATCTCCAACTCTCTTCAATCAAATATTCTATCTGACTCAGTGAATTTTGGTTTGAAACTTTTGGATCTGTTCAAATCTAAAGTATATCAACTTTTTATGCTCTTTTTTACTATTAATCCATCAATTTTTTCCTTGATCTGATCTTTCTCTAAGTTGATTTGTCGTTCTCCTTTGTGTTTTGGATCTATATAGGGAATCGCTCTTATGCTATTGGTGAGAAGTGGTTCCACCGCCTGAAACCTGTTAGCAGTAAGCGGTGCCATCACTTGAATCCAGTGAGAAAGAAGCGGTTCTTCCTCAAAACCTCCTGTCAGCAGGTTCAACTGCACGGTGACAGGTAGGCCCTGTTCCAGACTTTGTATTTTGATTTTTGTGTTTTTTTGGCTTAATTTTTGATGAAAATGAAGTGTATATAAAAAAAATTATCCCTCACGGTCGGGAGGGGCCATGAATTGTATAGTCTACAGTCGCTTTGATTGTTATATTCCCTCTGCATTCAAAGAGAGTTTATGTTTCTTACATTGGATTTTGCATTATTTTATTTTCTTGAAACCTCTTGCTCTTTTCTGTATATATTATTCATTGGAATTGGAAATATACATTTCATTTTCATGTGTATGCTTTGGTTTTTTTTGGACATGGAATGCATGAGTGATCCATGTTGTTTTGAGTCTTTCTTTTCTTGGGGTGATTCTTGTTTCCTTTTGCATGCTGATTTTTTCAGTGCTTGGTAGAAAAGATTGGTTCTTCGTTTCCTTGGCTGTTTCAAAGAGAAGTTTTAGTTTTCTCTCTCCTTTGCTTTACTCGAAAGCATTGGTGAATGATTTTCTTCTTGTTTTGTGCATGATTGTTTGAAATTCTAGATCTTACTTTCATTAAGAAGAAATATTTGTTTTCAGCTTTGCATGCATTAGAGTTAGTTTTGTTTGGAAACGTTATTGAAATCATCTTTCCATTAAGTTTTTATGCATCTTTTTCAAGCACAAAAAGATAGCAAACATTTTTTGATTTGCTTCGAATATTGTTTAGGGTGCATTGATATTTCACTTTTTGTTTGAAAAGAAAGAACTGCATTTTCATTTGGGTGTGCATTTTTGGGAAGAAAAGTAAATCTCTCTCCCTCTCTTAGGTATAATTTCATTTAAGAGGAAAACTTGCATTATCTTATATATCAGTGTGCATTTTCTTTAATTTCAAGTTTTCACTCCATGGTTCCACCTAAATGCACAAAATAAAATTAATGGTAGTACTAGGTTGAAACTTTTAGCAATTTGAGTGATAAGTTAGAGACGTGTTCAGGCATCGTTAAGCATAGGAGCTGTTGTTACTTTTCCACATTACATCCTGGGACTCGCACGCTTCTTCCACGTACTGTCGGTATATCGAATAGCCTTTCACATACCCTTGAGGTATATAAAAAGGTACTTCACATACTCGATTGTATATAGGAAGGCCCCTTGTGAACAGTTATGCATTAGATAGCACTACTACTTATTTGAGCTCCCATGTACGTTGTGTATATTGGGAGACCCTTTTTAGGAATCCTCAAACCATCTGAGTTATCCTTTTGGTATGTCCTGTGAGGTTCCTAACTCTTATCCACTCCTTTCACATGTTTTCTTATTGCTTTTAGTTTGAGTAGTACTTGCTTGTGCATGGTAGTTAGGGGGTTATTAGAGAGTTTAGAGATGGCATCCTCATCTGGGACTACCACTCAAGAGGTCCCTCCAAGTGAAGGTATTGGTCCTCCCTTTATTGCCACTCTAAATCTTCCTGGATTAACTATAGGATTACCTGTCTGGATTTTTAATTTGGTAATTCCTATTACACCTAATGTCTCAAATGTCACCTCTCCTCTAGGATAGGATCGGCCTCAACCTAATCGCTCTCCTTCTTCATCCGTTGTGTCTTCATCTCTTTCTTCTTCTTCACTTGACCAAAGCTATATGGTTAGTAGTCATGGTGATAAGAAGAAGAAAGGGAAGGGTAAAAAGAAGAAGGATAAGAAAGAGAAAAAGAAGCAACTATCTTCTCTTGATGGTGCTCATTCTAAGAGAACACCCGGAAAACCCAAGTTCCCTTGTAATATTTGCAAGGGGGACCACCTTCTTAAGGAGTGTCCCGGTCTCTCCTGTGTACAAGAAGAGTGGTCTAAAAGGTCCAAACTGTCTGTGTCATCAACCTCTGATCATCATGTTAACGATACTCCCTCAACTAGTGACCCATTGGTAAAAGGTCATAAGGGTAAATTATTGTGTCCTTGTTTGATATGCAAGGCTATGCATCGTACTTTTATTTGTCCAAGCATGGATGAAGCTTCGCGTTGGTTGGAAAATATTAGTGATCATCAACAGTTGATTCCAACAAGTGATAGTAAATTATCCCTCGATTCCTCATTGGTTGACCAAGTGATCAATTCAGTTTCATTTATAATTGATCCCACTCTTCCTTCGGAGAGTGAAGTGGTCGAGTCAATGTCATTTCCACCCGATCCCACTCTTTCATCAGAGAATGTTAAGACAGAAGTAGTCACTTTGACCAAATCTTCATCTTGTTCTTCTCTTCCAGTAGAGAATGAACTGAAACCTGCTGAATTTTTTATGCTTTGTTCTGATTGTTCTCGACAAGAGAAAATTTTGTCTGTTTTGACAGAACCCTCTCCAAGTAGTGAGGTTATTTCCTTTGACTGGAGTAACCTAATAGAGTCTCATCTTCATTTGAGTGTTCCTTTACAGATAGTTGTGAATGTTACTGCTAGGTGGATACTTCACACTATTGTTGACGAAGGGGCTTCTGTTAGTATTCTATCCTGAACTGCTTGGCAAGATTTAGGTTCACCTCATCTTGTGCCAGCCACCGATCAGATACTGGATTTTAATCGAAGACCTATTGCACCTTTAGGGACCCTTCATTATTTTCCTATTACATTAGGAGGGAAAACTGTCTGTATTGATGTTATGGTGGTCCAAGGTCCTTTATATTTTAATCTACTCATTGGACATGATTATGTCTATGCCATGAAGGTTGTTGTGTCCACACTCTTTATAGTTATGCATTTTCCCCACGATGGGAAGATTGTGACCATTGATTAGCTTTCTTTTGTTACACCTGACCATTGCATTACTCCTAGTAATCAGACTGCCCTGAATGTGTCTCATGTTCTTGTGGTTCCTTCCCCTTCTTCTAGTTAGCTTCTTCCCATCATAGCTAAAATGGGGGGCATGGCTCTAGTATATGGACATCATAATGGAGCTAAGCCGCTAGCTTTTAGGTAATGGGGGCACGGGGGCTTCACTTGGCTGCCAATATCCTATCAAGTTAGTTCATATTGTGGGTTTTAAAATTATCAAAAATTGAACCAATATATTGCTGGTATTCAGGGGATGAGGGGTTTAAGGTGGGGGTGGGTAGGGTGGTTTATAAGGATTGAGGTATAAAATTTCATGGGGAGGAGGTTTTAAGTATGGGGAGGGGGTTTCAAAAAAAATATTTTGGGTCAATATCTTTCAAAATTAAGGGTATTCTTTAATATCCCACGATCGTACGTGCTATGTGAGAGGTTCACTAAGTGAAGTCCCCGTGAATGGGGGAAACCTACCAACCTCTGGATATCATGTTGGGTAAGAGCAGTTTTGAGAGCATAGTTTACTTTTGGTTTCAAGCTCATTAAAAAATAAAACCACTCCTTAAGCATAGTTTACCTTTTGGTTTCAAGATTGCCTAAAAATGAAACCATGTGGTGAGCATAGTTCCCATTCTATGTCAAGCTCGTTAAAAAATGAAACAGATTCATACGAGCATAGTTACCATTCTGTGTCAAACTCATTAAAAAATGAAACAGATGCCTTTGAGCAAAGTTCCCATTCTATGTCAATATCGTTAAAAAATGAAATGGATCTCCTCAAGCATAGTTTACCTTTTGGTTTCAATATTGAATAAAAATGAAATCATTTCTGAGCATAGTTCATTTTCTATGTCAAGCTCGTTAAAAAATGAAATAGATCCCCTCAAGCATAGTTTACCTTTTGGTTTCAAGCTTGCATAAAAATGAAACCATTATTGAGCATAATTCATTTTTTATTTCAAGCTCGTTAAAAAATGAAGTAGGTTTCCTTAAGCATAGTTTACCTTTTGGTTTCAAGCTTGCATAAAAATGAAACCATGTTCCAAGCATAGTTACCTTCTATTTCAAGCTTGTGTAAAAATGAAACAGATCCCCTTCCCTTGAGTCAAGTCTTCCCTTTAGTATTAGAACTTGAACCTTCTTTTCACCTGCCCGATTCTCATTCTTCCTAACCCCCTGGTGAACATTTTCACATTAGTAACCAGGTTTTTAGGTTGGGTATGGAAGAAGAATCGTTAGACGAAACGAAGCTTGGGGGGCATGTCGAACCCTTAGCAACCATGCTAGGGGTAATCTTTGCTAGCAATCATGCTGGGGGTAAGATTCCAACCTATATATATCATGTTAATGGGATTTTTCAAGCATATTTTACCCATTGGTTTCAATCTTGTGTAAAAATGAAACCAATCTTCAAGCATTCTTTCAAATGATCTTTGAGCTCGTTAAAAACAGTAAGATGGTGTTGAGATTACTTTTCATTTTTCGTGCTCTGGTTAAAACATGAAAAGTGGTTTGAGATTAGTTTATTACTTTTTCGTGCTCTGGATTCAAACATGAAAAAGGTTAATGGAGTCTTCTTTAAACTCTTTTTGGGTCTCCTTAAATATGAAAAGATTGTCGAGTGATATTGTCTTCTTCATGCTCATTAAAGCATTTGAAGAGTTGTCTCTCTGATGGTAGGTTATCTCTTTTTTGGTTCGGATAGACTATTTATAAAAAATGAACACTCTAGCCAATCATGTCTAGAAGAGTTCTTTAAGGTATGATTTTATACTTTTTTGGGCCTTAGGGACTAAATTATATGAAAAAGTACCCTTTGGAGTCTTCTTTCATGGTCATTCAAACTCTCTAAACATGAACGATACCGATCTTTCTTTCATTGGACTCGTTAAATTAAACACTAAGAGACCCATTTTGGGAACGAACCCCTCCTCTCTCAGGTTCCTAAAACATATGAGTTTGGACTTGTCTTAGGATGAGCTATACCGAGTGTTTGTTACCCTCTTTGAACTCATAAAACTAAAAAGAGGCACTCATCAATCATGATGGGGAAAATGGGAAGGGAATCATTTTGCAAATAAATGGAAGTAGTTTGTCCTTACCTTTGAACATGGCACTTGTTTGCATATCATTTTAGTCAATTGGGTATTCAATTGATCTCTGTGATGATCCACTTTCATGAGTCATGTCACTCCTTTGAGTCTTTGAAAAGAATGCATTGTCCACTGTCGCACTGTGTGTTTGTCTGGTTTTGTCATGCTGCCAAGTCTTTTGTCATGCCACCTGATGTTCAAAGGGAAGTTGAAGAAGTTTACCTTTGCAGTCAAAACAGTCTCTGTGTTAGTACTTTTGAGGCAGTCCTATGGTTACTACATTCACATCATTCTAGAACTATGTTCTGAGTTTTGTGTCGTCGATGTGGGACTCATCATGGCCCTCCTTCGACGAGACTTTTCCTGTTAACAATAACTCATCATCCAGGAAATAGTCTTAGGAACAAAAACTTAGTACCTTGAGATCTATATGCCTTAATGATAGATTCTCTTGCTCTCGACATAGGTTTACATCATTGACCTTTGATCGATAGAATCGACTAGGTGTTTGACATCAGGACATCTATTCATACTCAGTAGATTGTACTAGGGTACCTTGGGAATCATTGACATCAATGGTGATCTCCCTCACTATTTTTAGTGGTTCACATCATTGACTGGTAATCAAGTGGTTTCTACCATGTTTGACTTCAGATCATTGTAATCACATGGATAGAATTGTACTTTGTGGAAGATGAGGTGAAGACCTTAGGTATTTGTTTAGTGCTCATTGCTTTCCTCAGGTTGCGATGGAGTTTTGTATATCTAGCATGGATCCACATTTGTATGGTTGTGGCTATGCTCAAATTTGTGTCTGTATGACATAGATCTATGTTGTATGTCTGGTAGCTATGTCCAAGTTTCGGAGTCCTCTATCAAATGGATCTATGTTGTATTCTAGTAGCCATTCTTGTTTATTCCTCCCATGGATCTGCCTTGTATTGGTCTGCAGCCATGAGTTGGTTACATCTGTCTATGAGTCAAAAATATTGATGTACTATAGATGCCTACTTGATGACATGCTCCGATCAAGCTGACATTTTCACCTCGAAGTGACAACTTGTTCTCTCAAAGATCTTGTTTATGGTATCCCTCTAAGTCTCATGCTTTGGGGGGCATTCTGTTATACCCAAATCCTATCACCACCATGTGATAAGACCTTTGACTTACATGTTTTCCCTTAATCCCAACACTTAGAGTGGAAACCTATGTTGTTTGTCAATTCTACATGAAAAAAATCAGCACCATGTTTTTCTTATGGCCCATGAGCGGTACCTTGCTTGCACCGCCTGTATTCTATTTTCCATAAGAGATGCCACCACCTATTGTCTTTGGTCCATAAGAATTTCTCATCTAAACCGCTCTGTCATAAGAGAATAAAAATGGTACCCTAGGTAAAATGGGAAAAAGAGAAGTTTCTCGAGGCTTCTAGATCATTAGCCTTGTGTCCTCTTTTATCCCTATCATTGTGGGTTAGTTGAGCTCGAGATCCCCCATCATAGGATCTTAGAGGCCACCTCATCCACAAATATCTCAACTATTCCTATCCATTGAGCCTTATAAATACAAGCTCATGCCCATGGTTGAGGGGGAGAACTATAGAGGTATTGTTATGCTGTTGGATTGACCACTTAGCCCAAGCCATTGGAGAGCATAGAGAGAAAAGTTGGAGCTTATGGGGATGAAGTGTTTGTTTCGTGGAGATGCTCATTGACACTAAGGAAATGGTTTTAAGCTTCTCCATACATCTTTAATGCAAAGCTAAATTCTGTTCCACATTACTGTTGTTTTGATTTCACATGTACATGTTGTTAGATTCCTTAGTCACTGACATGGATAAGTAGATGATGTTCTGGAAGCTTTGATGTGTTTGCATGTTTGATCTGTTTGCAGGTACACAGGTTCATTATTGAAGCAACATTCCAGGTGTCTATGACATCTAGGGAACGTCTTCATCCTTTGTCGTTCACTAATTGAGGATAACACATTACTACCCAAGATTAAGAAAATTCTGCAGAATATAAAGAAAATCAGAAATAATACTCAAACTCCACCTGTACCTGATTTGTTCATAACAAGATAGAATGTCACCTGAATCAGAAAGTCGGTAAAGGCTGCAGAAAACAAGGTAGAAAGTATCAAGAAAAGTTTAACAGAGTGTGAGATGGGGTATGATATAATAGAGGATATAAAAAAGACTAAGGACAATATTTCTTTGTTCAAAATGTGTAATTTACCACAACAGAGAAAGAATCTCTTAAAAGCCTTTGATGCACCCATAAATAAACCCCAAGATGATATTCAGTCTGAGGAAGAGATTAGTGAAGCAAGTATAGGGGGGTAATCCAAATCCAGAACATTACTATTTTTGCTTTCTTTTGATATTTTTAATCATAATGTGCACACCTATCTGGTAGACTCTAGAGCATCTACAAATGTTATGCCTCTTTCAGTTTGTAAAAGGATAAATGGGAAACCCACACCTTCTACAGGAAAAGTCATACAATTGGATAGAAAAACGGTGAAGGTAGTGGGAGAAATGAATGATGTATTGATACGATTAGCTATAGATGAAAGAGTGTTCCAATTTATAGACATTATGGTAGTGGATATACACGAGGATTATGGCCTAATCCTGAGCAGGGACTGGTCTGTGGAACTAGATGGATATTTTGCTACTGACTGGTCACATTTATGGTTTCCTTAATAACTGTAAGAATCAGATTAAAGTATTCAAGGAATCACATATGAAGTATAATGTGATGCAACTAGAAGGGAAGAATGAACTTGTAAATTTTTTTCATTCGGTTTTGGGAAATTATTTTATTGAACTTGAACCGGGAAATTACCAAGCAGAAGAAGCCAAAAATGGATCGGATACATAGACTGAGCTCCTTCAGTTTTTGTGGGATGATAAAATTGACTGTAACATAGTTAACTTAGTCTCAGATGTAGAAAGTGGCACTAGTACAGTAGAATTAGAAGATAGGTTTTGGGTTTTATACTTTGATGGTTCAAAAACTCAGGAAGGATCAGGATTCGGTTGTGTCCTGATTGATCTAGAAAACAATAAACATTTTCTTTCTTGTATATTATAAATTGAATGCACCAATAACACAGTCGAGTATGAAGCATTAGTCTAGGGCTTAAATAAGGAAATTGAGTTCAAAGTAAAAAAATTAAAGGTTTATCAAGATTCTGAAATTATCGTTAAACATGTGTGAAATACAATTCATTGTTTATCACCACATTTAAAAGGCTATCAAAGTGAATTTTGGGACCTCCTGACAAATTTTGATTCATTTAATATTAATTCAATTCTTAGGTTGAAAAATGTAGCAGTTGTCTTGTTACCTACTTCAGCTGCAAGGATTGTTCCTACTAATAATAGATGTACAATTGAATTGATTTGTAGGCCTGTTGTACCAAACAACCTCACTAATCTGAGAGTTTTCGATGATGATCCACAAATCCTAGAGTTTGTAACTAATGATGAGAATTTCAAAGAGTCTGTAATTGATGATGAGGAACATCAAGCAAATCTCCAAAATGGGAACTTCATACCCAAAAGGTTTAGAACTTTGGAAGGAATGTTTGATTTGAATAACAAGTTCAGAAGACCAGCCAATGTCAAAAGGAACAGTTCATCTATGCAATTTGAGCTGGTGAATCTGGGGTCAAAATTGGAACCCAAATATGTAAACTTGGTAAAGTGCTGCTCACCAAGGGAAAGAAGAAAATTCATTAGCTTGTTAAAACAATATAAGGATGTATTTTCTTGGACATATGAAGATATTAAGACTTACGACACCTTCATTATACAACATGTAGTACCAATTAAAGCGGGAGTCAAACCATTTTAGAAACCCTTACAAGAGTCAAACCTGAATTAGAACCCCCGATTCAAAATGAAGTAAAGAAGCTCCTTGATGCCAAGATTATATTTAGAGTGAGACATTCGGAATGGGTTGCAAATTTGTTACCAATGAGAAAGAAGTCTAGTGAAATTAGAATTTGTGTAGATTTTAGGAATTTAAATAATTCCTCAGACAAAGATAACTACCCAGTCCCTCCCATGGAGCAGATATTGTAGATGGTTTCAGGCTCTGAGTTGTTCTCTCTGCTAGATGGATTTTCAGGCTACAACCAAGTGTTGGTAGCAGAACAATATTGACTAAAGACCATTTTTAGAACTAAATGGCAGACTTTTGCGTACAAAATAATGTCCTTTGGTCTTATTAATGTTGGAGAAACATTCCAAAGGGCGATGGATATAGATTTCCGTAGTTTCATTGGCCACAACATGGTAGTTTATTTGGATGATGTTACAGTTTTCTACAAGAGGATATATGAACATATTTTTCATCTACGGAAAATTTTTATCGCTGTCAAAAGTATAGCATTTCTTTAAATCTAAAGAAATGTGTTTTCGTTGCATTAGAAGGAAAGCTTTTGGGCCACATAATTTCTAAAAAGGGGATCTCCATAGACCTGGAGAGAATTAAAGCTATAGCACAGATTCCCTTTCCCCATAATAAGAAAGGTATGCAATCTTTCATGGGACAATCAATTTTGTGCAAAGGTTTGTGCCCAATTTTTCTCAAATAGTTAAACCTTTGCAAGAGATGGTTAAGCAAAGTATTCAGTTTAAATGGAATCACTTAGAGAAAGGTGCATTCAACAAAATCAAAGAAGCAATAGCCTATGCACCTTCCCTCAAAAGTCCTGATTTTGAGAAAGATTTCTTTCTATACACTTTTGCTTCAGATAACTCACTAGCAGCAGTGCTTACATAGAAGGAAGAAGGGGGAGATGAGTACCCCATATCATTCATGAGCACTAGTTTACAATGTGATGAGTTGAATTACCCTGTTGTTGATAAACAAGCATACATATTTTTTAAGGTGGTAAAACAATTCAGGAAATACATACTTAAGAACAGAACCAAAGTAATTGTTCCACACCCGACAATCTGAGCTCTTTTTTTGCAAAACGAGTTAGGAGAGAGAAGAGGAAATTGGGTGACAGCCTTGCAGGAGTGTGACTTGTAATTTAGACCAACAACCATCATCAAAGGACAAGGACTTTTCAAACTAATGGCTAAAAGTCAAGATAATGAAGAGGATGATTGGGAGAACGAGGCTGAGTTGCACATGATTGATATGTGTCCTATATTTACATCCCCGGAATCCTAGTACAAAGACCTAGTGCACTATCTCCAACAAGGGTATTTTCTTGAACACTGGAACTCCAAACAAATAAGAGCATTACATTTTAAGTTAGCATCATATTAGATAATTGATGGAGTTAATTTCAGAAAAAACTATGACGAATTTTTTCTCATATGTTTGGAACGAGAAGATGCAGCCAAAGTCATTAAAGAATTGCATGATGGCCCTGTTGGAGGTCATTTTTTAGGAGATACTAAAACACACAAGATTATAAGGGTTGGATACTATTCACCGAATTTGTTTAAATATGCTCACGCTTATGTAAGGAAGTGTAATACATGCCAAAGAAGAGGTGGGAGATAAGCAAAGGAAGCTGGGCCATTACAACCAGTTATTATTTCTGAACCATTCAAGCAATGGGAAATTGATATTATTGGAGAATTAAATCCAAACCCTTCATTGAAACACAAGTACATCCTAACGACCATAGATTATTTTACCAAATGGGTGGAAGTGATCTCGTTACGAAAAGTAAATGAAGATGCAGTCATAGATTTCTTACAAGACGATATTATGACCAAGTTTGGGGTTCCAATTTCTCTGGTTTTTTACAATGCATCTTATTTTTCATCAATTAAACTTACTTCTTTGGATAATGAGAAAGGAATAAAGTAACATTATTCTACTAACTATTATACACAAAGTAACGAATTAGCTGAATCAACTAATACGAATCTCATTATAATTTTAAACAAGACTATCATAGAAAACCAGAGAAGCTAGCATATAGCTCTTCCTAATGCACTTTGGGTCGATCGAGTTACACCCAAGAACTCCTTAGGTGTGTCACCCTACACCTTAGTTTATGGAAAGGAAGCTATCTTTCCCCCTAAAATTTTGTTTCCTTCCTCTCAATTAGCCCAATCATCCAGAGGATCTAATAGTGAGGTTTTACAAGCTCGAATCAATGCTTTGTTCAAATTAGAACAGTCTATATATAAGTATAAGGAAAGGTTTAAGCACCATCAAGATATTGTTAAAATATGGTTTGACAAGCACAAGTTCGGGAATCAAGAGTTTGAAGTGGGAGATTTGGTTCTGAAGTGAGATCACCCGCATGATGAAAAGGGCAAGCACACTAAGTTTCAACCTCGATGGATAGGCCCATTTTAGATTGCAGAAAAGATAGGCCCCATGACATACAAGTTACCGGATTTACAGGGTGGGAAGTGAATCTGACGGTCAATGGTTTGGTTCTCAAACCTTATTTTACTTAATGCTTTTGAGGTCTTCTGTACATAAATAAACCTTTTGTTTTTGCTTCAATTTTTCATAGTTAGGTTTTCTTTAGTTATGTTAATTTTCTTTCTTTGCAACTGATTTATTTCAGTTTGTTTTATTTTCTTTATTTCAGTTTTCAAATAATCCACTACAGCTTTTGGTGTTTGGTGGACATTGGAAGTTTGAAAAATTGCAAGTATTTTTTGACCGAAAAGCTACTTATTGGGCTTACCTGTATCAAAAAATGTATCATGATGAGATTCTTTAATTTGATAGACCATTTGAAGGGAGGTTATCTTATGAACACATTGAAGTCCTGTTTTAAACCCTATTAAATAACTAAGGTAAGAAGAGTCTAGAATACTATTTTGGGGCTCCATCCACTTCACGTTAAATCTGTCCTAGGAAGCTAACAGCAATGGACCCATGGAAAGGAAGTAGGTTGGGCAGGTGTATGGTATTTAAAATGGTCCCATGCCACAAATAAAATCCAAAAGGCTTAAAAGAGTCAAAATTTCCCAGAAAGAAAGCATACATTAAAAGACATACTGAAAACAAATTATCTCTCACACAAAAGGACACCATGAATGCAAGAACCTAAACCAAGTTTCAAATGAAAGGAGAAATCCAGGAAGATTCAAAATGACGAAATTCTAAAAGCATCAAAAGAATGAAAAATGCATGGGAATGGGGAACAAATGAATACATCTATCCATACTCTGTTGCGATACTGTGGTGTCTTAGCTATAAGAAACCGAATACAGAGGTAAATGAGCCCCATATTTTTTCCTCAGAAGAGTTATCGGGACTTTGAAAACCTGGTTACCCTAACCTAGTGGACTATAATCGATGTTAAAGTTATAAATATTACATCCCTAGAAAGTTCTAGACATCTTAAAGATATCTTAAAATTTTGGGATGAGTTGGTCTAACAACATACCTTAAAGCAATTTTTGGTTTTAAAAGATAGTTTTTCTAGAGATCTGTGTTCACCAGCCAGTCGCCAATTGTTGCTACTGCAACTATTACCCCCAAACAAAATTTCATTTCTTAGGACCCCCCTTTAAAGTTTTAGTCTTTGCTACTTAGACATTTTGAGTTCTAAAGTCTAGCACTCATGACTCGTTTTCTTCATGGGGAAATTCAGGAAATCGGTTTTCACACTAAGGTAGAAAAGTATTTTTTGATCTACCACAATGGATGAATATTCATGTTTAACCCTCTATAGTGAACATCCTTTCAATTTGGAGCCACTACAGTGGATGGTTTCTGTTGCACTTTGCTTATTTTATTAGAGCCGTCACAACGGAGTTTTTTTCCAGAACTTAGCTGCAACAGAGGATGGATTCAATTCTTCGAGCCGCTGTAACAGATGTATTTTTTAAAAGGTGCAGAGCATCTCATTTCTTTTCGATGCATCGGAGGCTTTCCATATGTGCCACAATGTTAGGCATGTTTGTAGGTTGAGTATCGAAACTTGTTCCGATTTTTGTGACCCGATGTGTCGGATAACTTTTATTTTTCCTGTCGCAATGACAGAAAGTGTCTGTTTTCGACCGCTTGATACTTATCAAGCCCGCTTCATCAGAAGCATTGTCATATTTAAGCCACTACAGAAGCTCTATTTCATGGTTTCTCTTCTGATTTTGTCCATCTGCCGAAGCCACCACTTAAAGTGGGTGTCTTTCGAGGAAGTGAGCTGATAATAGAAGCTATGTTGTGACCAATTGAGTCGTCATTAGTAGGTTTCTTTTTAACTTGACTTAGTTTTGATCATGCGATGTGCTATTTTTTGGCGCTAATGGTGTTTTGACCTCGCACATGCAGTTTCAAAGTCTTACCTATCGCTTTAAGTGGTTTATACCCACTGTTATCTATATATATGCTGGTGAAAAGGGGTTTTTACGATTGTTTTGATTAACCATGAGAATTTAGAACTATTATTTGTGATTTTATCCCATTTAAGGCATCTATTGTGATTGGTAGAGACGGCCATATAGCACTCTTGTGGTGCACCATATCCATGAATGTTGTCGATCTTTTCGACTTCCAATAGTTTTACCTTTACCTTTGTTTAATTGGTGGTTTGATTGAACTGAAACCTGTCAATTTTATATACGCTGTTCAGGGTTTTGGTAGTTGGGTTGTTTTGGTTTTAAAAAGGCTTGCTCCTTGCCTTTTATGTTTAGTATCTTTCCTTTTAAATATTTTGACCATGCCGTCACTGCCTTACCTGCTCCTTTGTAGCTTCCTCATTTTCATTATGAGGTGTTTTTCCCAGGGGCTTGGAAGCTAATGATGAATCCCAAGAGGCCCAATCTTTTCGTCGGCCTAGATTTGAACTGGTTCTCTCCCCTGTGTGGTGTTTGAGGCTATGTTTTGTTCGATTCAGGAAATCCTTTTAGTTTTTGGGTTTTATATTGTATCTACTCGTTGAGGGATATTGATCTTAGTGGTTAAACCTAGGGCATCACCTCCATTTAGCTTCTGTGTACTACCCATGGGTTTTTGAGCCTCTTAAATATTTTTGGAGCCGATGGAAAGACGGGGGTTAACATTTTAGGTTGTTTAGAATGCACAGGATGCCTTAACCGAAGCCCACCTATGTACAAGGTTTTGTTAACCATATTTTTTGACCTCCTGAGCTACGGTTTTTTTCTTTCGATGGACAAGGAGAATGTGATAAAAGAATATGGTTTTCCAACCGTGTTAATGTTTTGATGCCATAATCACTATTTTTTCCAAATGCATGAGTTTGTTTAATGATGTAAATGCTAAGACATTTTTGTGTTATTGCATTCACATCTTGTACTAGACAGGATGAGGAAGAAGGGAAAAAATAAGGCCAAGATCGTAGACTATGATTTAGATGTAGAAATATCACCCATACCAAGGGTGGAAATAATATACGAATATACAAAGTTAGTCACTGGGGCTGAACCTGAATTCAAATGGGGTCAAATCTAACACATGCTTGTGGAGAAGAGGATTCCAGAGGAAGGGTTAGAGGACCTAGCCTTATATGATAACATACTGAGATCTAGAATCACCAAGGTATCCACTAGACCATAGATTTTTTCTTGCACTGAGGTCATCGGATGGATTCTGTCCAAAGTGGATGCAACATGGATGATCATCAACAACATGGAGGATAAATGATTTGCATCCTTCACACCTAGATTTATAGCAAAAGCATACAACCTGCTACCGTCAAAAATTAGCATGACAACTGACTGGGTAAAGGGATTAAATATTAATTACATAGCTACAGCAAAGATGATGGTAGATGAAGGTAATACTTTAAGGCATAAACAATCCAGGGAATATGAAACTGCTCATATACGTACCCCATACATAATGGTAGTACTGATGCTGAGTAGGATTTTCAACAGAGCTGACGATAGATCTTATAAGTTTGGATGGATCCCACTGATTTTCTATGTAGCCATGAAAGGGAAAATTTTCAATTGGGATGAAATAGTATCCAATAGCCTATCTACCTCCATTACTGCATCCCAAGAGGGCTTGCACCAATGAAAATTTGAATTCTATATGGGATCTTTTTTCGTTGACTGCATACTTTGCTTTCACCCATTTGAGAAACTCAACTACAAGTGGAAAGGAGGAAAATATCATATTTATGTAGCATATCAGATATTTTTGGCCCACAAATACCAGAGTCACTACCAGCTAATTTGTGAAGAGTTCTTGATGCCTCTGTACCAACTAGTTTTCCTAGAGGAGTGTAACTACCTATCTGAAGGTGCTTTGGAATCTATCAAAGAGTTTGGGGATTACTTATTCTATGAAGAAGGTACATACCTCAGGATGTATGGGGGAACCAAAGAACCCTCATTGTTTCCAAAATATGATATAGATTACATAGTTCATAAGGAAGCTATGAGACAACTTTTCTTGGATGGCTTTGCAAGTCATTTGTTCGATCTGAAAAAAGCTATGTTTCCGCCACTACCTTTCTATGTGGGGAGTTATAAGTTCTCTAAAGTCAAGAGTGCCCTTGAGTTCATTAAGGAACTAGAAATATTTCATTTCGGTGAAAAGAGATTTCACTAGAATGATTCGCAAGGCAGGGTTGTAGCCCATCGGGCACTCCTCAAGGTAAATTTCGAATAAGCCAATTATGTGGACAAGGATGAAGAAATGTACAAGAATGTTTGCAACATTCCTTCTTTGAACAATCGGCTTAAAAGGAATACCACAATAGCTGGATTTAAAGGCAGTAGTAGCAGCAATCCAGAACCAAAGGGACAAAATGAAGAAACTGCAAGAAAATTAAAAGAAGAGACTGCACGAAGACTGGGAAAAGGTGCAAGGAAACTTTTAGCTGAAGAATCCCAACAAGAAAAGGAGGAAGAAGAAGCTTCCAGAAAAGAGTAGGAAGAAGAACAGAAAAAGAAAGAAGAATCCATCAAAGAGATAAACTTAGAGATTAGGAAAAGAGTTGACACATGGATCAAGAGTGCAATATTTTGGTGTAACAGAATGGCCCCCAAAGCATGAAGTTAGAGGAATGTGATAAGTGAATTCTTTGCAAAGTGAATAAATCTAAGGAAAGGATGTCGGCTGGAAGCTGCTGCAGTACCACTGACTCAAATCTCATATAACTCATAACATGGCTTCCGACCAATACAATGCAGATCAATGGTAGTAGAGACCGACTAGACACAATCATGGCTACTAGACACAAGCGTATATCCTTGATGAGATGATAACACAACCACAACCAATGAAAAATTGGATCCACGTAATATGAATCAAAACAAAACTCCATCACAATCTGGGCAAAGATATCTGACAACCCAGGGTCTTCAAGCCGAGCCCGCGATGATACGAATATAACCATGTGATTACAATGTCTTGACGTCGGACATGGTAGAAACCACTTGATTACTAGTCAATAATGTAAACTATTAACAAGTGTGAGGGAAAACACCATTGATGTCAATGATTCCCAAGGTATCACAGTACATACCATCGAATGTGAATAAAGGACTTGGAGTCAAACACTGAATTAGATCTTTCAATCAAGAGATAATGATGTAAACTCATTTTGAAAGCAAGGTAACCTACCATTAAGGAATGCAGGCCCAAGGTACTTGTCTTGGTTTCTAAGTCTTATTCCTGGATAAGAGTTGAATTCAAGAGGAATAGACTCGTAGAAGTAGTTCCATGATGAATCCCCCATCATCGACACGAAACATGATCAAAGATGTTTTTGAGTAAACCGGATAGCATAGTGATGTACGAGACTGACTCAGATATGACCAACATGATAGAAGGTAAACTGGCTACAGATAGTGGATAAATGACAAAACTTATCTTGAACATGGGTATGGCATGACTTGGAATTATTGACACAAGAATGATACCAATCCCCCAATGCAACTGACCGTGACAGTATTCTTGGACAACTCCAAGGAGTAAGAAGAATCTAGGAATTAGCAAGACTCAAAGACAAATAGATTACCCAAGTACTGAAATGCATATACAAGTGAGTGCCATAACAAAATACAAAATATTTCCTTAATTTCCCCATCAGGATTAATGAGTGCCTCTTTTCTTTTTAACAAGCTAGAAAAGGGTAACAAACGCTCGATATAACTCATCCTTCAGACGAGTCCAACCTCATATGTTTTATGAACCTAAGAAAGGATGGGTTCATTCCTACAAAAGGTTCCTTCATCATTTGATTTTACAAGTCCAATGAAAGCAAACTCATTTTTTGTTTCATGTTTAGAGAGTCTAAAATGACTAAGAAGACTTCAAAATGTCCTTTTTCATAAAATGGGCTAGCCAGTCTGAAAAAGAGATAACCTACCCCCAACCAGTCGACCATTCTGATTCTTTTACAAGCGTGAACGTAACAAGATCACTTGGAAATCTTTTTGTGTTTTTAAGGAGATTGAAAAGAGCTTAAATATAACTCTGGAATGAGTTCTTTTTTCATAATCCAATTTTTACAAGTTTGAAAATTAGTAAAACTATACTCGATACCTCTTCATTGAGTTTTTAACGATCACACTAAAGGTATAAAATGTTAGATTTTTAACATTAAGCTAGCATAACATTAGGATCTTTAACTAAGAGAACAACAAGCACAACAATCAAACACAAGAGACAATGAACACAGTGTTTTTCCTCGGGGAAACCATAAATGGAGAAAACCTTGAAACTTCCTCAGAGATAGAATCAACACCAAAAGTGAAACCAAAAAATAGTAAGATGATCTCCCAACAGTAGTAACCTCTTTCTTCCTTTCCCCAATGTCTTTCTCTTCCTCAGCTGTGCGCTACAACTGAGTGTCAATGAGTGGGTGATAAATAGAGAGGCTAGCTCTCTATTTATACTAATTCTCGACTTGACCAAACCCAACTAGGGCTGACTTCACTAGGTGAGTCTAATAACCCTAGTACCCCATAACTGCGGGGACTTTAACCCTTAGACAATAGGAGGGTTACCCACCTTGACTTGACATGACTTGTTTACATTATAGAAACTCTCAATAGGAACCTCGGGGCATGACATGACTCAAGTACATTACAAATACATCCTGGAATAAACATCGGGTTACAATACATAAGAAATACAAGTGAATACATTTCGAAATTACAATTACATCAACACTCCCTCTTAACTAGGAAGGTATTCTCTCGACACAATTTATCAGCACAAGTCTTCTTCTCTGTATCATCTAGATCATCATCGAGTCTTTGTCATCTTTAGCTTCAAGTCATATCTATATTCAAGTCACCTTCATCTTCAAGTCATCTTCACCTGGATCTGGATCATCACTCGATCTGGATCATCATCATTGGATCTAGATCATCCCTCAATCTGTATCATCTCTAGAGCATCATCTCTAGATCTGGATCATCCCTCGATCTAGATCATCATCACTAGATCTTCACGGGTGCTATATTATGATTCTTCTCATCACAAGAAGTTCTACAGAGCCAGCGCTTTTTCTTGCTAGTTGTAGGCCTAGCCTCCATGTAGGTCTTCTTCAGCACTTATATCTGACCCTAAGTCAGAATGGCCCACCCATCACTTATATCTGATCATGTAGGAACCATTCCTATAATCATATCAGAAAGGCATGCCCAACACTCACATCTTACCATGTGGGAACACCTCCCACAGTCCTGTCAGAAAGGCCCAGCACTCACATCCGTCAACCAATGTCTGAAAATATCAGCACTTACACTTGGCCATGAGAGGAACCAATCCACCATGCCCAAATGCTCTGCACTTACATATGACAACCAATGTCAGAAGGGCTCAGCACTTATATTCGACCATGCAAGGAACTAATCCTTCATGTCGAAAGGTTTCTGCGCTTACATATGACAACCAATGTCAGAAGGTATTTCACTCACATCAGATCATGTAGGAACCAATACTACAGTCATATCAGAATGGCACCCATTCCCATACTGAGCTACCTAGTAACTGACCAATTGCCTCCATTCCAAGAATGGCATTCAGCGCTTACATCTGATCATGTAGGAACCAATCCTACAGTCACATCAGAATGTCTTAGCACTCACATATGACATGGAAGGAACCAATCCTCTCACCATGATAGAATGGATCAGCCCTTACATCTGACCATGGAAGGAACTAATCCTCTCACCATGTCAGAATGGCTCTAGATCTCATAATTTCCCCTTGGAGGAAACCTCAATTTGGAGAACACCAAGATTCTCCATGAAGTACTTGAACACCCTAGCTAATGGCTTTGCCAACACATCAGCTATCTGTTCCTCTGTCACAACATATTGGATCTTCACTGCTCCCCTCTATACCATATCCTTGATATAGTGATACTTGATCTTGATATGCTTCGACTTGTCATGGAACATTGGATTCTCTGACAACTTTACACAACTCTAGTTGTCACAATGTATACAAGTAGCGTCCATCTGGAAATCAAATAAATAATACAATAGCTTCCATGACCATACTGCCTCACAACTAGTTGAACAAGCTACGACATACTTTGCTTCAGCTGTACTTAGTGCCACATAGGATTTCTTCCTCCTAAACCAATAGATCACACCTGATCCCATACTGAAGCAACACCCTGAAGTACTCTTTCTATCGATGGCACTTCCTACCAAATCTGAATCAACATAACACTCCAGGTTAATCTTCTGATTCACCTCATACTTGAGCCCATAATCAATTGTACCCCTCAGGTACCTCAGAATATGCTTTGCAGCAATCAAGTGAACATGTCTTGGATCTGTAAAGAACTAGATCAAGTTGTTCACAGCTAAGAAAATTTCCGGTCTCGTGTTTGTCAGGTACATCAAGGACCCAATCATTTGACAATACATTGTAGCATCAACTGTCTCTAATGAAGCATCACTCAATAGCTTCAGGTTCGATGCCATATGTGTGGTCATGGCCTTGTAGTCCATCATCCCAAACCTCTTCAGGATCTCTACTACATACTTCCCTTATCCGAGGGATATTACATCCACATTCTTCCACACCTCCATGCCTAGAAAATAATGCATCATACCCAAGTCCTTCATTTTGAACTTGACAACAACCTTTCTCTTTGTATCGGTAATCAACCCATCCATACCTGTTACAAACAGATCATCTACATACAGTAGGATCATCACTGGGTTGCCATCTTCAACCTTGTAGTAAAGGTTGGAATCTTCTTTACTCTTGGTAAAGCCTAAACTGGATAGAAAGCTATCAATTCTACCATACCATGTATTGGGTGCCTGTTTCAAACTATACAGGGCTTTCTTCGATCTGTACACATGAGACTCCCTGTCATGTGTCTCAAAACCAAGTGGCTTCTCTACATACACTTCCTCTTCCACTACACCATTCAAGAAAGCAGTCTTGACATCCATTTGGTGTATCTTCCATTTCATCACTGCAGCCAGAGCAAGTACTGATCTGATGGAAGTGTATTTGGCTATAGGTGCAAAGGTTTCTTCATAGTCTATTCCTTCTTTCTGGGAGAAACCTCGAGCCATGAATCTTTCCTTATATTTCTCTATGCTACCATCTACAGAATGCTTGATCTTGTAGATCCATTTGGAAGTTACAATTGACTTCCCTTCTGGTCTTGGGACAACATCCCAAACATCATTCTTCATGATCGATTGATACTCTTCGATCATAGCATCCTTCCACTCTTTTCATTCTGCCTCTTCTTCATAATTGGAAGGTTCTTCATTGATAAAGTCACATAGTAAAGCTACATATTCAGAGCAGGATCTGCTTCTCTTTCTTTCTCTGTGATTCTCTTTTGGAGCCCCATATCTTTCCGCACCTTGGATAATTTCACATACCCAAGCAGGTTTCCTCTTGTGAGGATTCTTCTCCTGAGGTGGATCTACAGGTCTTTGTGGTTCTTCAAATTCTCAATCTTCTTCTTGAATTTCTTCATTCATGGTTGTATCATGAATTCTGGGTGATTCTGCTTCTTCAGGTTCTTCAACAGGTCTCTTTCTGGATTTGTTGTAAGCTGTGTCTTCATCAAATGTCACATCCCTGCTGATGTCGATCGTCTTGAATCCTGGGAAATATATTATGTAAGCCTTCGAGCTTTCAGAGTATCCCACAAATATACCCTTCTTTCCTGAAGGATCTAGTTTCGTTCTCTTCTCTTTTGGAATGTGTATGTACACTGGACAGTTGAATATTCTGAGATGGATGACTTCTGGTTTCCTGCTGGAAAAGACTTCTTTAGGTGTCTTATTCTCGAGTACTCTGTGTGGAGTATAGTTCTATACATACACCGTTGTTCTTGCAGTTTCTTCCCATAGATGCATAGGAATATCTCGATCATGAAGCATTGCTCTTGTAGCTTCCATAATAGTTCTATTCTTCCTTTCTACAACCCCATTTTGTTGTGGATTATATGGAGTGGATAACTCCCTGTTAATCCCTGATTCTTTGCATAAGTATTTGAATTCATTTGATGTGAATTCTCTGCCATTATCTGATCGAAAGGTCTTGATCTTCTTTTCTGTGTGGTTCTCAATCAAGGCTTTGAATTCCTTCAACTTGTTGAAAACTTCATCTTTGTTATTCATCAATTAAATCCATGTCTTCCTAGAAAAATCATCATGGAACAAAACATAGTATACATACCCGATTAGTGAACTTGATGACATTGGTCCGCATACATCGGAGTGGATGGTTTCCAATATTCCTTTTTCCTTGCTCTCCCTACTTGGAAATGTCTTCTTTGTATTCTTTCCTTTCGCACATCCTTTGCAGATCCCTTCATGTTTTTCTTGAATTTATGGAATACCTTCAACAACTTTGCTTGAAAGTGATAGTGCTTTGTAATGCACATGTGCAAGCCTTCTATGCCAAATTTCATTTGGCTCTACTGTTTCATGGACCAAAGCTTGTTCTAGATGGCCCTTCAATTTGTATAATCATCCTTCTTGTTCTCCAATCACTATTACATCATCAATAGTCTTTCCTCTTGACCACATGAGGACTTGGCCATCTACAAATGAAACCCTCATGCCTTTTGCATCCAGTGTCGATATGGATAGAAGACTATTCTTTAGTCCTGGTACAAACAAGACATCCTTCATTTTCATAGTCTTTCCAGAGTCTAGCTTGTAGGAGGATTCACCACTACCTTTTATGGGATATTGGTAGTCATCCCCAAGTTTCACCCTATGGGGTGAATTATGTTCAGATAGTTTCTCAAAGGATTCCTTGAAACCTGTCATGTGTTTGGAAGCCCCACTGTCAATAAGCCAATCTTTTCTTGCATGAGTGATAGTTCCCGTGAGAACAAAGATCAGAACATATTCATCTTCACTTTCTTGTTTTACTTTCTTCCTAGGAGGATCATCATCCTCAGCAGTGTGAGCATGATGTCTTATTTTGGAGTTCTTTTTCTTCTTGGATCCATTCTTATTCATGGGACAATTTCTAGCAATGTGTCCTATTTCATCGCATGTATAACATCTGAGATTGGATGGATCCCTTCTTACAGGATTGTTTTTTTTATGAGAATTCTTACCTTGGTGATGATGATTTTCCCTTCTTCCTTTCCTAGAGTGTCCTATGAGATCTCGATCTTCACTTCCCATATTTTCTTCTCAAGCTCCTATCCGATATTCTTCTTGTTAACATTCTTCCCACAGTCTACTAAACTTGAATAACTTCTTCCTAGCATAGATTCCTTGGATGAAATAATCCAATGACCTAGGAAGACCATTCAAGGTTGTCATCACAATTTCTGCATTCTCCACTTCTTCATCTACTGATTCTAGTTGTTCTTTGATCTGGGAGACCCTTGTGAAGTATGACTAGATGGTCTCCTCATTCTAGATATTTACATTCTTCAGCTGGTTCCTTAGAGTCATCTTCCAATTGATGTTCTTCCCTTCAAACAATTTGGTCAGGGAATCAAACATGGCTTTAGGTGTCTTGAGGGAGGACACCTGTGGTACGAGGTGATCCTTGATAGAATTAGCAATGATCCTTTTTTCCATAACCAACTTCTTCTTATGTAAGGCCTTGGCCTCATCTCCCTCTGGAACTGGAACCTCCTCACCGATATCAGAGTCCAACTCATTTTCTTCTAGGACTAGGGAGATTCTATACTTCCAGGCTCAGAAGTTATCAGCTCCCTCGAGATTTTCATCAAGCTTGGTATGATGAGACATCTTAAATAAGAACCTCAAATGGAAATACAAAACATTTAGATATTACTAGATCAATATGTCGGATCTGGATTTGGAGCTGAAATCCTACAGTGCTGGTTCAGGAGCATATTAGGGTTTTTCTTTTTCGGAGTTCTGTCCAACCAAATGCTTTAAATTTGATCCATAACTTCGATTTTGGGGAGGATATCAATCCAATCCTGGGCTCACTGAAAAATTCCACTTCTGTGAAAATCCCTAATTTACAGCAGGAGTGTTGGCTCCAAAACTAAAAAACCTCAGAATTGGATTTTACTTCGACAGAAATATGCGTCCTAGGGAGGAGATTTATTCCACCCTACTTTTGCTGAAAATTTGTGAAGAGAGATCCATAAAGTAGGAATCCCTAGTTCCCACAGCTGCACAATGTCTTCTTCTCAGGTTAGCTCTGATACCATGTTAGATTTTTAACATTAAGCTAGCATAACATTAGGATCTTTAACTAAGAGAACAACAAGCACAACAATCAAACACAAGAGACAATGAACACAGTGTTTTTCCTCGGGGAAACCATAAATGGAGAAAACCCCGCAAATTCCTCAGAGATAGAATCAACACCAAAAGTGAAACCCAAAAATAGTAAGATGATCTCCCAACAGCAGTAACCTCTTTCTTCTTTTCCCCAGTGTCTTTTTCTTCCTCAACTATGCGCTACAACTGAGTGTGAGTGAGTGTGCTATAAATAGAGAGGCTAGCTCTCTATTTATACTAATTCATGACTTGACTAAAACAAACTAGGGCCGACTTCACTATGTGAGTCTAATAACCCTAGTTCCTCGTAACTGCGAGGACTTTAACCCTTAGACAATAGGAGGGTTACCCACCTTGACTTGACATGACTTGTTTACATTATAGAAACTCGCGATAGGAACCTCGGGGCATGACATGACTCAAGTACATTACAAATACATCCTAGAATAAACATCGGGTTACAATACATAAGAAATACAAGTGAATACATTTCAAAGTTACAATTACATCAACATAAAAGGCAGTCGGAACCTTTTTCAAGTTTGAATCCAAAGCACAAAATAACGATAAAGTAAGCTCAAACCAGTTTTCATGTTTTAACCAGAACACGAAAAGTGAAAAGTAAGCTCAACACCACCTTATTGTTTTTAACCAGCTCGAAGATCAGCTGAAAGAATGCTCACGGTATCTGCTTCTTTGTTTAACGAGCTTGAAATAGAATAAGAACTATGCTCAAAACATGGTTTCATTTTTATGCAAGCTTAAAACCAAAAGTTAAACTATTCTTAAGGAAACCTACTTAATTTTTTAATGAGCTTGAAATAGAAACTGATTTATTCTCAAAAGGTGGTTTCATGGTTTAACGAGCTCGAAACTAAAGAAAATATGCTCAAAATGACTCCCATTAACCGGTGATTTCCCAACATGATGTCCAGTGGTTGGTACTTTCCCCCAGTATAACTGTCAAGTAACTTAGCACTAATAAAGAGATAGGGTACATGCCCCCCAAGCTTCATTGAGTTTTGATACAATGGATGAATCCGTTTCATTTTTTAATGAGATTGACACGAAAAAGGAACTCTGCTCAAGGTCAGTTTTATTTTTTAACGAGCCTGAAACCAAGAATAAACACTACTCAAAAGGTGGTTTGTTTAATTTTTACACAAGCTTGAAAAAGAGAATAACTATGCATGTGGGGACCTATTTCATTTTTATGCAAGCTTGAAATAGAAAGTAACTATGCTTGAGGACATCCATTTCATTTTTTAACGAGCTTGACATAGAATGGGAACTATGCTCACATGCATCTATTTTATTTTTTAACAAGCTCGACACATAATGGGAACTATGCTCACAACAAGTTCTAATCGAACATGATGTCCAGAGGTTGGTGGGTTGCCCCCTTACATAAGAAGCTATCAACTTAACTCCATTATGATATCTAGAGCCTAGAGCCATGCCTCCCATTTTACCTATGATGGGAATAATTTAACTCGAAAGGGAAAGAGCCACAAGAACATGTGGGACATTCAGGGAAGTCTGATGACTAGGAGTCACACAATAATAAGGTTTAACAAAGGAAAATGGATTAATGGTCACAATATTCCCATCATGGGAAAAATACATCACTCGAAAGAGTGTGGAAACTACATCTTTTATGGTATAAACATAATCACGCCCAAGGAGAAGACTAAAATATAAAGGACCTTGGACTACCATAACATCGATACAAACAACCTTTCCTTCCAAAGTGATAGGAAACTGAGGAAGGATCCCTAAAGGCGCTGTAGGTCTTTGATTAAAAGCCAGTATCTGATTGGTAGCTGGCACAAGTGGATGAGAAACTATGGCTTGCCAAGTAGTAGAGGATAGAATTCTAATAGAAGCCCCTTCATCAACTATAGTGTGAACTATACTCTTAGCAGTAACTCACAAAACTATCTCAAAAGGAACACTCGAATGAAGACAATATTCTATTAGGTTAGTCCAGTCAAAGGAAATAACCTCACTACTTAGAGATAGTTTTGTCAAAAGAGACAAAACGTCTTCTTGCATAGAACAATCAGAACTAACTACAAAAACTTCAACAAGATGGTTTCACTATCAATTGCAAAAGAGGGAGAAGACGAAGACTCTATCGAAGGGACTACTTCAGTCTCAACACTCTCTGATGAAAGAGTGGGATTGGGTGGAGATGACATCGACTTGACCATTTTAACCTCACTCTCTAAGAGGAGAGTGGAATCAACCAAAGATGGAACCGAATCGACCGCTTTGACTTCACTCTTCAACGAAAGAGTGGGATCAACCAAGGATGGACTTGGATCGACCACCTTATCAACCAATGGAATTTCAATGTACAACTTACGAAAACCGATTGGAAGCTGTTGCTGAGGAACAGTAATATATTCCAACAATTTTGATTCTTCATCCATGCAAGGACAAAGGTAAGTGCGGTGCATATCCTTACATAGCAAGCAAGGATATCTAACCTTTCCTTTTCGACTCTTAACCAAAGATTCACTGGTTGATGGGGCATCATCAGCATGATGATCAAATATTGACGACACATGATGCTTAGACCACACTTCTGACACAAGGGAAAGACAAGGACAGTCCTTGATAAGGTTATCACCCTTGCAAAGTCTAGAAGGGAACTTAGCTTTACAATTGCCGAAAATAGGTACATCAATACCCCCAGTATGATTACCAATTGCTAGTGGGATTCCAACATGAAGATTAGAGGTTGGAACGATGACCTTCTTCTTAGTTTTCTTCTTCTTAGCCTTCATTTTTGTCTTCTTCTCACCTGCCCGTTTACTAACTTCAGATTTTTCAACAGATGAAGAGGAATATAGGGAAGTTGATTCAACATTCGACAAAGAAGGAGAAGGATTAACATGAGGTTGATTCTCATGCGGTAAAGGACCAGGATCTGACACAAAGGATGCATTTGGTATGACAGGATTGGAGAATAACCATACAAGTAATCCTATAGTCAATCTAGGAAGGTTCAAATTGGCCATGAAGGGAGGACCAACATCTCCACAAGGGAGAGAAACAAAAGACATACCTTGAAAAGGGTTCTCTTGACTGGTGGTCCCGGGAGAGTCTCTCATATCTGAACTCTATAAGAATCTCTGAAATACCACACAAGATCAAACACTACTCAATTCTAAAATCCACAAGCAAACTGTGTGAATAGGAGTGGACCAAAAGTCAGGAACCTCATAGGACAGGCCAAAAGGATAACTTAGTTGGTCATAGGAATCCTAAGAGGGTCTCCCAATATATACTAGGTACGGGGGAGGTCAAATCAGTATTAGTGCTATCTAATGCACAACCGTTCACAAGGGGCCTTCCGATATACAATCAAGTATGTGAAGTACCTTTCTATATACTCCAAGGGTATGTGAAAGGTTGTTCGATATACCGACAGTACATGGAAGAACTGCACAAGTCTCAGGTTGTAGTGCAGACAAATTAATGACAGCTGCTACATTTTATGATGCCCGAACATGTCACTAACTTACACACGGTTACTAAATGATTTTAAACCTAATCTAGAATTAATTTTATCTTGAGGGGTTAAGTGAATGCATGATTTGTAGACATGAAATGTAAAAAGAATGCAAATCCTAGATACATGATAATGCACATTTCTCATTGAATGAAAACTACCTAAGGTAGGGAAAGAGTTTTCTGTTAAAACAAGATAGAAATCATAGATCTAAGAAACCCAAGTTCTATTCAAAGGAAAATATGAATATTTTAAAGATTAACATCAAATACAATTCTTGAAAAGGCCTGTGAATTCATACACAAGCAAGGGGGGTCTGGGGGGTGGGGGTGGGGGAGGGTTTAATTTTCTTCTCTTTTGATTGAGTTTCCTCTTCAAACAAACATGAATCTGAACAATAAAGAAAAGGAAAATTATCTTCTCAAATCTACAAATAGAAAAAGAGAGAACACCTACAACACTCCATTCATTCAAAAATCAAAAGGAATATGACAAGCAGCCAAACAACTCCAAAACAATCAAGAATTGCTCCAAAACAACCAAAATGCAACCAAAACACTCAATGACTCAGAGGAGGAAGAGATAATGCTGGGTATAGGGGGTCTATGACTATAACACACAGCCAAAAAAAAATCCATCAAACCAAAACCCAAAAATGAAGAAAATCTGAGCCAAAAATTGAGTTTCAAAAGGCGACGCACTTTCAACACTGCACCAGAGCACCTATGAGGGGTAGGCACCTTTTCTCCACTGCAAAAATACACATAAGAGGGGACCAACATGTCTATAACACTGCAGAAAATTTCCTATGAGGGGACCGACACACCTATAACACTGTGTAAGAGAACCGATGGCACCTTTTCTCCCAAGGAAAAGAGTTCCTATACATCCAACACTTTCGACGTTAAAAAAATGGAACCAACAGCTCTCTGTCTACATAGCCCAGGCACGCCGATGGAGAAAAAAAATAGAATAAAAGATAGATCTCCTATGGAAGAAGGGAAGAATGTTTGATAGTGATACAAAGAGCATCAAGAGTATGGAAGACACTCTTCAAAGACAAAATCCAAAATAGGGAAGGTCTCTAGAGGCTAGAAAAAGGATTGATAAATAGATATGAAATCAAAAACAAAATGAAATGAAATCTATGTACGCTCCCCAACAAAGTCACCAATTTTGTTATCGGGTAAATCTACTCAATTGAAATCAAGCTAGATCTCCCTAGTCCAAGTGGATCTAGAACAAATCAAATACAAAATACAATCTACTTTCCTACATCAAAGGGAAATGCAAAGTAATAGGTAGATCACCTACCTGAAATATGCAGATCCTCTTCTCTCTTTGTTGATCCAAGCTCCAGAATCTTCAGATCTACAGCTGCAAGACCCTATAAAGCATGTGGAAATAAGAAAACAACATATGTGTATCCAAACATATAATTGATTTAAGCGAACAATTAAGGAATAAAGATATAAACATTATTAATACAATAACATTTATGGAAATAGATCTGTATTAATGTAATCAAGGAGATACATAGAATTACAATGAGAAGGAACATCACAACCTAGTTTTAATGCTGCAATATTCCATCCAACAATCCAAGCCAAACCTCCAAAGGATGATAGAGATCAACTAGAAATTCCACCGGCATAAGAGTACCATAATATTTCCTCTTTTCCAAATGGAGAGAGGGTTTAATTTACAACGATAAATGGATAGAGTAGGTTGAGGATTAGAAGGAGAGATCAAAGGGATATTCCCTATAGATTAGGAATCAAAATTCCATCTCACCTAAATAATAGGGATAAACCACCACCTCATCCACCTTTGAGAAGGGTCTCGAATCTTCGTTTTTTTCCCTCAAAACACCATCGATGCACTTTCCAAAAAGGGAAAAAGTGTCATCGATGCTCCTAGAAATGGGAGACAGAGAGCCGGTGCCGACACACATAGAATGAAGGGAAAAATCACCTTCGGCGCTCCTAGCATGAAGGACAAAAGCGTCGACCTTCCTAAAATAGGGAAAAAAGTAGGAAAATCTCAATCTCAGTCAACTTTACCAAAGAGAAAATTGGGGATTAGGAAAAGGGTTGACACATGGATCAAGAGTGGAAGATTTCAGTGTAACAGTGCCCTTGAGTTTGTTAAGGAACTAGAAATATCTCATTTCAGTGAAAAGAGATTTCACCAGAATGATTCCCAAGGCAGGGTTGCAGCCCATCGAGCACTCCTCAAGGTAAATTTTGAATATGCTGATTATGTGGATAAAGATGAAGAAATGTACAGGAATGTTTGCAACATGCCCATTTTGAACAATTATCTTAAAAGGAAGACCAAAATATCTAGAGTTAAAGGTATTAGCAGCAACAATCTAGAACCAAAGGGACTAGAGGAAGAAGCTGCAAGAAAAGCAAAAGAAGATACTGCACAAAGACTGGAAGAAGGTGCAAGGAAAATTTTAGTTGAAGAAGCCTAGTGAGAAAAGGAGGAAGAAGAAGCTTCCAGAAAAGGGCGGGAAGAAGAATAGAGAAAGAAAGAAGAAGCCATCAAAGAGGAGATTGGAGAGTTAGAAAGATCAATAGCTCAAGAAGCTCAAAATGGAGAACAAGAAGCACAAAACCAGGGAGAGGTGATAGAAGAACAAAGGAAGAAAGATCAGGAAGAGCTAGATAATGAAAATCAGGGACAAGATCTTACTCAGGAAAGCACTGAAAACCTCCCTTCTACTTCAGGCAGTATACTTACGGGAGGACATCTCCCTATGGTTGAATTGGGGTTGGTGCCATTTACCCCTTCCAAACAGCATGAAGTTGCATGCCTGGAAACTGTATATTTTGATCCCAAAAGGAAGTCCATTAAGACTTCTTTCTGTTTGGTTCGAGGTTGGATTTAATAGAAGAATAGGAGTGAGAATGTGATAAAGATCATTGTTTTGTAACAGATATCTGTCACAATCTTTTTTCTTGATCATTTCTGTTGTATCCATATTTTATTTGGTACATATATATTTTGTAATTATGTGCTAAAATATTTTTGTATTCCTTGGGTTTATGTTATTTTGGGATCTTTTTAAATGATTACATAGTTGATTTAATGATCTAACTTTGTTTGTCACTTTCTAGATTGTATTATCAAATTTATGTTTTTTTAAATTCAAATGATTAACTTGGTATTATTATTTTGATTTTAACAACATTTATTTTAAATTCCAATTTGAAAATAGCATTCATATTTCACTATGCTCCTACGTGCAGGATAGAGTAGGATGTATAGATTAAGTAGAATTTGGTTTATGCTCCTACTTGTAGGATATATTAGGATGTATAGATTAAGTAGAATTTGGTTTTAAATTTATATTTACAATTTTATCTCATAGCAAGAAACCTACGATTTAGCAGCTGTTAGATCTGTTTTCAGTCTGGTAATTACTAAATTGTTTTATTTCAACTATTGAAATTTATTATAAATTAGTTTTGCATCTTAGTGTAGTTTTAGTTTCAGCAAGTTAGCCAATACAACTATGAGACTCTCTTGTTGAGAGAAAACCCAAAAGGTAGCAGGGCCTTTGTTCTTGTGAGAGGTAACTAATGCAAACATTCAATGAGCTATTTTAAGCAATATGAGTGGGTTATCTCTCCTTGTTGGCCTCAAGACAGAAATTACGACCAACAAATGGCGCTAGAAGGACAACCTGAGGTAAAACAATAGTGTTTTGTTTCATAACATATTTATCTTCCGACTCTTGGTTTTCATTGTTTTTTATTTTTTTATACTTCTATGTTGTCACTCTTGCATCATAGGGATGGATAGATGGAAAATATCCTAGGCGAGTTGATCCTTTGAAGTTTTATCAATTATGTCTCATTCCCATATCCCTACATGGGAGTCCAATAATGCACTAAGCCTCCAAGGCCCTTTGCATGAACTTCCAAGAAAGGCAGTAGATCTTTTGCCAAAATGTGATGGTGAGGGAAATGCTTCCGCTAATGAGCATATCCAAAAATATGAGTCAATTATATGTTTGTTTAATATTGTATATGAAGATATTGTTTGCAGGTTATTTCCACTCACATTCAAAGGTAAGGATTTTTGTTGGTTCAATGTTTTGCCCTCACATTCAGTTCATAATTGGTCGCAATTTAAAAATTTGCTTGAAAATGATGTCGATAATTATAATCCGATTGAGACTTATAAAGATCTTGGTGAAATGCAGGTGAATGATGGTGAATCAATCCGCTATTTCAACTATTTCAATCAATTATTATTTTAATGGATTTACCAACGATTTGTTGTCGAATATGTATTCATAAAATTTATTGTTGAGGTAATTTATTGTACAGTTCAAAGTTAAAAAAATGGATTTATTTTTTGTAAATAAAAATGAGTGCATAATTGCCAATACATTTACTAGATTACGACATTCATCAAAACCGAAACAAGGTCATGAAAGGGCATATCCTCTATCTTTTATTCTGTCTGACTGCACTTTGTCATTTAGATTTTTCATATATGAGTTTTTTGCTTTGCGATATGAATTATTATATGAAGTATTAATGTTTTGATTTTATAATGATGCAGGATTTCCAAGAAAGAGTAGCTCAATTGAAAAAATATGGGCATTGAATTTAATTTGGATTGATGGAAAACTTTTTACCTTTTTCAGAGAAATATTGAGCGCATTAAAATTTCCATCAGATATTAGTCTGCACGAGATTGTATCCAATCCAAATGTCATGCGTCTGATTCATATGCTCATTTTTTTATTACTACAGGTAAAAGTATAAACATGAATAAGATAACTGGATTCTTGTCATTTTTTAGGTGCCTATTTTCGGCGGTAAAATTGGAGCAAACGAAGGTGAAAATCAAAATCCTGAAACATGGATTTTTTTTAGAACTGGTCCATTTACCAAACACATGTGGAATTTCCTAAAAAGAGTGAACCATTTGAGATACTTTCTAGGTTCTTTGAAGACATTTTTTCAAGTTATGGCCATCCAAGAGAATCAGTTCACCTTTCAGTTTTCTGTTTGTTTTTATTTTTCCTATTTAAGCAATAGCAGAGGTTGCTATGGAGGGGGAGGTCTCAGCAGAAGATGGAGGATTTTTACATTTCTACTTTCTACTTTTAGTTGTAAATTTTTATATTTGTAGATAGAAGAGGAGATGTTGCAAGAGGGGGAAGTTTTGTAAAGTTTGGAGGAATTGTTTTCTTGGATTATGTAAGACTTGTTTTTGTTTGGTTCGAGGTTGGATGTAATAGAATAATTGGAGTGAGAATGTGATCAAGATCATTGTTTTGTAACAGGGCTCTGCCACAATCGTTTTTATTGTTCATTTATGTTTTATCCATATTTTATGTGGTACATATATACTTTGCAATTATGTGCTAAAATATTTTGTATTCCTTGGGCTTATGTTATTTTGGGATTTTGTTTAAATGATTACATAGTTGCTTAAATGATCTCACTTTGTTTGTCACTTTGCAGATTGTGTTATCAAATTTATGTTGTTTTAAATTTGAATGATTAACTTTGTATTGTCATTTTGATTTTAACAACATTTATTTTAAATTCATATTTGAAAATAACATTCACATTTCCCTATACTCATGCGTGCAGGATATATTAGGATGTATAGATTAGGTATAATTTGGTTTTAAATTTAGATTTACAATTTTATCTGATAGCACGAAACCTACGATTTAGCAGTTGTTAGATCTGTTTTCAGTCTCGCAATTACTAAATTGTTTTATTTCAGCTATTGAGATATATTATAGACTAGTTTTTCATCTTAGTGTAGTTTTATTTTCAGCAAGTTAGCCAATACAACTATGAGACTCTCTTCTTGAGAGCAAACCCAAAATGCAGCAGGTCCTTTGTTCCTGCGAGATGTAGCTAATGCAAACATTCAAGGAGCTATTTTAAGAAATCTGAGTGGGTTATCTCTCCTTGTTGGGCTCAGGACAAAAAATACCAACAAATGGCTCTGTAAGGAGTGCATGATGTAAAAAAATAGTGTTTTGTTTCATAACATATTTATCCTTTGGATCTTGGTTTTCATTGTTTTTTATTTTTTATTCTTATATGATGTCACGCATGCAGCATAGGGATAGCTAGATGGAAAACTAGCCTTGGTGAGTCGATCCTTTGACATTTTATCAATTATGTATCATTCACAAATCCCCCCATGGGATTCCAATAATGCACTGAGCCTCCAAGGCCCTTTGCATGAACTTCCAAGAAAGGAAGTAGATCTTTTGCTAAAATTCAATGGTGAGGGAAATGTTTACGCTAATGAGCATATCAGAAAATATGAGTCAATTATCTGTTTGCTTAATATTGTATATGAATATGTTGTTTGCAGGTTATTTCCACTCACATTCGAATTTAACACTTTTTGTTGGTTCAATGTTTTTCCCACGTATTCAATTCATAATTGGTCGCAATTTAAAATTTTGTTTTAAAATGCTTTCGATAATTATGATCGTATTAAGACTTATAAAGATCTTGGTGAAATGCAGGTAAACGATGGTGAATCAATCAACTATTTCAATATTCACTTTTGACAGGTATTTCTTAGCTTACATGAGAATCATAGACCTTCAATAGACATCATGTTAGAATGGTATGTACAATCTCTTTCCAAAGAAATAACTATGTTCATTTTACAAAAGGGCATAACATATTTACATGAAGCATGTGAGTATGCACTAAAACTTGAAAAAGATTTCAAAATATATTCTTCTGAAATATTTCCTTCTTTTTCTTTATATGGTGAAAAGGATATTGAAGATGAATCAAAGATTTCAAAATTATGTTAGTTAGAAGAGCCAGTTAAGGTTTTATGCAATAAAATAATTTCTTTACAAAATGGAAGAAACATTCAAACAATAACTCAGAACACAAAAGATGGATTAACTAAAAAGTGCATCCAAAGTTCTCATTATAATTTGTCTTCCCCAAGTAGAGATGCTGAATGTTTTACTTCTAACCTTCATTGTCTAAAATTTGAACCCAAAATTTTAGAAGAGAATTCTACCTCTAATGCTTCTGATGTGTTAAATGAAGATTTTATCTTATCTAAACATTTATCTTTTCTTAAAATTAGTCATATAATAGATGAGAATAGAATTGGGAATGAAAATGATTTATCATCTACTTTGCATGATTTAGAAAATTTTATTTCAATAGATGATAAGCATGAAGATACTTTTTCCGTCCCATTTGATCAATCTATGTATCTTAATGTTGATGAAGATCTAGGAATTATTAATCAAATCCTTCAAAGCATTAGTTTTAGTTCACATTTCAAAATACATAAATTGAATCCTTTTCAAAAATCTGAATTAGACAATCAATTAATTGCATATCCTTCCTCTTCGTCTACTAGATTAAATTATCATGAAGAACATAATGAAGATAGGTCTTTCGATAAAGAATTATCTGAGATTGAAAATGAATTTCAGAATATTTGTTCTAATCACAACCTCATTAGAGATCAAATCTTTAAGGAAAATATAATACAAACAAATAATTTGAAAATTAAGAAAATTCATTCAAAGGAGAGAGATAATCAATTCAGTGCTATTCACAACAAAACCTATACCTATGATGGTGATTTGATCAATACACAAAATTGTAAATTTGAAGGAAATCTTGTTGGTAGTTTAACTTGTATAAAATTTACCAATATGAAAGATTTTGAACAACCACACTCTTTGGGATATGTGATTGATAAGAATGGTTTGTTATCTATTAAGTCTTTTTATGAATCATCAAAGTTTTTGCATCCTTATGATAATATGTCTAATCAATTCATTGAATCTTATAGCTTCCAATCTGATTTTCATGATTCAATATTTACATGGTTGGAAGAATCATATTTAAAGAGGTTGCATTTTCATTTCCTTTCTTTGTAAATAGTAGATCTAATCCAATACTTCCTATCATTCAATATGAAGCACCTCAATTACCAATACTTGTGCTTGATGGATTCAATTTTGTAAAATTATAAGTGCTTCAATGGCTTCATTGGATGTTTCATTTTACTTAATCTTTTGTATATAGTTTAGCTTAGGAATAGGATATCTAGTGACTTAGTTAGTTTGTTTTTGTTTTCGATAAGTTTTTGTTTTGGATTTTTAAGTTTTGGTTGAATTTTAATTTTATCAAGTCTTAGAAGTTTGATTGGTTGATTTTAGTAGTAAGTTTACTATTTTGAGCTTTCTCTTTTTCTTCTTTTAAGAAAGGAAGTGTTTGTATATAAATAAATCCGTGTGGTTTAATTTCAGTTGGTTAATCTATTTTGAATAGTTGTGATAAAGCTCAGTCTTCCAATTTGTTTAGACTAATCAGTGAACCTCTTATTTTATTATAATATTTGTAAGTATGATTAGGGTTAATCCTCTATAATCTATTCTTTATAAAGAAAACTAGTTAATTATCTCTTTCAAACTTAGTACTCTGAAAATATTTATTAGTTTGCATTATCAATCATCCTTTAAAGGTTACTTACTATCTAAAGGATTTTTCTGTCTGTTCCATTAATAAATTATATGAAATAGGGAACGAAAGGTCTCAGTAATGAGTCGGTCTGATCAAGATCATGAAAATTTACCGGTGTGGCATTATTAGGAAATTTGGTAATGGATTTTGGTTGTTGGATCAAGAGATAAGGGGTCTTAGTAATGAGCCATATTCTTCATTTTTTTGGTAATGGTTGTGAGTGGAACTGTCTGTTGGTTACCAAAATAGGACAGCGATTCCTTCTTTTATCTGATTTTGTTTAAGAAAAAAAATACATGGAACATATTTTGAAATTCTTTAGAGAAATAAGTGGCTACATTTTTATAACTTGTGATTTGGATTATCATTATTTGAGTAATTTGATTGAACGAGATAATATTTTAGTTTGTATTTTACTTTTGTTGACAAGAATGAGGATAATTCTTAAAATATTTATAGATATGAATATCATTAGATGTTGTTTTTAATTAGATTGAGATTTTCTGATTTCTCTAAGTATAGACTATGTTTTACTCAATGTTTATTTAAACAAGATGGACAGAGATAACTGGTTCACCCAGGTATGTCACCATTTGTTAGCACCCCAACAAATATCCCTGATTTTTGTAAAATCAAAGGCCCCCCATTAGAATTTTTGTAAATACATAGATTTTTTATTTTCTTTTTTTTGCTTTACTTGGTAGGGGATTTCATGGTTTTCTTCTTAAGTATTTAGTTTTCATTCACTTCTCTTAGATTATATTTCATGAAGGTGTGATTTGAGGATTTAGATAACCTCTTCTATTTGACTCTTTTGATTGCTAAATGGTAATTACATGCTCTTATTTGAGGTTTTATGAGCTGAGTATGTGCTTGATTTTATCTTGGCATAATTGCCTTGGTTTTCAAAGGGTTTCCATCACATTATTTTGTATAGGCCTCATCCCCGTATGGCAATTTTACATTTGAAGGAGTGGAGCCATATTTTTAGTTTCGATTTAGAATGATTCGTCCAATTCTGCTAAGCCTTTCAATTTTTTTTGCACTTTTATGGGATATTTAAATAATTCAGGGCTTATTGTTGCATATTTCAATTCCCGCCTTAAAAGAGGATACTTTGAAAAATTGAATCAAAATGACAACTTTTTGCACAATTCAAATTCTTCTAAGCTTTTGCAAGATTTACCCAATCTACCTCCTAGAGAAAATACAGTGTTAACTTAGTCATAAGATTTCATTTAACAAATGTATATCTAAGCTTGATGTTCAAGAGATAATTTTCCTATTTTTTAAGAAGATATTAAATATTCTAATTTATTACCTTATAATTAAGGATATGACTTATTTTTGGTACATTATTAAAATATTTTTCTCAAAGATATATTTAAACACATTATTCAAACACTTTGGAATATCATGTCATGGTATTATTTAAATATTTCATTGACTTTAAGATATCTCTCTCATTTCACTTAGATATTGGAATTGAAATCATCTTTTCATAAGCATCTAATATTTATTTAAATTTGTGAAATATGATTTTAAAGTCTTAAATATGTCATTGTTCTCATTAGAGTCCACGTATTCAGAGATTTTCTTATATTATTATATAGAGACATTTTTATGGTCTTTATATAAGTAAATATATGGTAACATAACTTTTTGGAGGGATAACATGAATACTTGGTTTTGAACAAGAAAGATGAATGACCTAAAATATAAAAGTTTGAATTTAATAAAAAGTTTATCAATGGTCAACATGTGAACTAATGGATGGTGAATAAATTCAAAAGGATTCATGGCATTGATACATGGAAAATGATAATTCTAAACCTCACGAGATTTTCTCCCATGAAGATCAAACCAATTTTTCTAGTAAGAAGATTAGTTACACCATATCTCGAGCATGTATCAAATATGAATGAAATGGAGCTAGTTGTAACAGATAAGACAGTAAAGGAACAATGGTTTTATAAGTTTGCTTCTTGATATTGACAAGTAGTATTTGATGCATGGCAAGTGTGATATCTCATTAAATCAATGAAGTACATGTTAGCAAAAGTTCCGATTCTGAATAAATGCAGAATAAAACTATAAAACAGAATCAAAATTTGAATGCCCAATAGATCATACCTCCAGCCATTGATGCTATTGAACTTGCTGCAGAAGATTTCCCTGTTCCACAAGGTCTAGCTTCCTGTACAGCGCTTCCAAGCTCTACTTTCTCCTTCTTGATGGTGTAAAACTGAAGGGGATTGAGAGATAGTGAGCTTGGGGACCAACAGGGGTTTTAAATAGCCAAGCTCCCATCAAGCGTCTAATGGCTATGTGTCAAACATTCCACAAATTTAGGTGATGGACCACTCCAAAATCTCCTAGGTAAGAAAACGGTTGCCAAACCAAATGAACCGTTGGAGATCTTGAGGAGCCGTTGAATGGATGATGAACTGCCGGTCGGATGCTGGAGCTTACATTCTTCCACTTGGTCCATACTTCCAAACTTAATGTCTCATCTTAAAACCTATGACAATTTGTATTAAGTAATAGATACAAGAATCATGGCGATAAGTCCTCTTATGACAAGTATTACCTTCCATGTATTACTATGTATTTATTGCTATTTTAATTTAAGTGGAAACAATTTCTTAATGAATAAACCTTATGTTCATTCTTGGTCCTCATAGATGAATTTTCTCAAATTAAATTAAGGTGCACATATGTATGAGAAAAAACAACATAGTAATTAAGAATTTCATTAAAAATAACATTGTCCATACAATGAGAAACTACATAATGGAACCAAGTCCCATATTCATTACATGATCCTTGAATTTAAATGGTAGCATGCCCTTAGTCAAAGGATCAGCGATCATCAACTCAGTGTTGATGTGCTCAATGACCACTTTCTTTGCTTTAACACGTTCCCTGATGGCTAAATACTTAATGTCGATGTGTTTATTTCGACTCCCACTTTTGTTGTTTTTATCCATAAAAACAGCAGCTGAATTGTCGCAATACATTCTCAATGGCTTAGAGATAGAATCCATAATTCTAAGCCCAGAAATGAAACTCTTAAGCCATACACCATGTAAAGTATCCTCAAAATAGGAGACAAACTTAGCTTCCATAGTGGAAGTGGCAATCAAGGTCTGCTTGGCACTCCTCCATGATACAGCTCCATCGGCCATCATAAAAATGTATCCTGATGTTAATTTGCGTGAATCAACACATCTAGCAAAGTCAGAATCTGAGTATCCAATTACTTCCAAATTGTTCGTCCGTCTATACATAAGCATGTAGTCTTTAGTTCCTTGAAGATACCTCATTACTTTCTTTGCAGCTCTACAGTGGTCTATACATGGATTACTCTGATATCATCCCAACATTCCCACAACAAATGCAGTGTCAGGTCTTGTGCAGACCTGAGCATACATTAGGCTTCCGACAGCAGAAGCATATGGAATGTTCTTCATTTGTTCCCTTTCAAGGTCATTCTTTGGGCATTGGTTCAAATTGAACCTATCACCTTCCACAATGGGAGCTATACTAGGTGAACAATCCTTCATCCGAAATATCTCTAAAATTTTATTAATATAGGTTTCCTGAGACAGACCTAAGAAGCCTCGAAATATGTCTCTATGGATCTTAATGCCAATGACATAAGATGCCTCACCCATATCCTTCATATCAAAATTTTTAGAGAGGAATTGTTTCACTTCATGCAGCATACCCTTATCATTGGTTGCTAGCAAAATGTCATCAACATATAAAACAAGAAAACAAATTTTACTCCCACTAACTTCCAGGTATATACATTGATCCATAATGTTTTCTGCAAAATCAAAAGAAGAAATTATATTATGGAATTTCAAATACCATTGGCGAGATGCTTGTTTTAAACCGTATAAGTATTTCTTAAGCTTGCAAACCAATTGCTCACCATCACTAGAGGGGAATGCTTTAGGTTGTTTCATGTAAACCTCCTCCTCTAGATCTCCATTTAGTAAAGCCGTTTTCACATCCATTTGATGCAACTCCAATTCGAAATGGGCTACTAATACCATAATAACGCGCAAGGAATATTTCTTAGATACAGGAGAGAAAGTCTCCGTGTAGTCCATTCCTTCTTTCTAAGTGAATCCTTTAGCAACAAGTCTAACCTTGTATCTCTTAATGTTGCCTAATTAGTCTTTATTTGTCTTAAAGACCCATTTACATCCAATGGATTTTTCACCATTAGGAAACTCAACAAGATCCCAGACTTCGTTACTCTTTATAGAATTCATCTCTTCCTTCATGGCATCGTACCATAATTCTGATTCTTTGCAATTCATGGATTGTGAAAAGGACTCGGGATCATTTTCGGCTCCAATGTTAAAGTCAGATTCTTGTAGATACACAACATAATCATCAGGAATTGTTTATCTCCTTGGTCTAGTAGATCTTCTCAATGTTGTATCACTATCTTCTTGAGAAGTATGTGGTTCAACTAATTGTTCAAAAGTGCTTGGAAACTCTTGAACTACCTGATCTACTAGAATGTCGTCAGCAGCTTGTGGAACTTCAATAAGTGGTTGTTCAACACCAGTTTGTACTTGAGGGGTGCTATGAACAATAATCAATCTATCACTTAAGGTGGAAGGTTGAGATTCTGAATGTTCCTTCTCGGAAACTATGTTCTTGGTTAGATCGCTCCCACTGATCAAGTCATTTTCAAGAAATTTTGCATTTCTTGATTCCACAATCCTAGTGCTGTGAGATGGACAATAAAATATGTAACCTTTATACCTTTCATCATATCCAATGAAATACCCACTAATGGTCCTTGGGTCTAGCTTCTTTTCTTGTGGATTATATATTCTCACCTCAGACGGGCATCCCCAAACGTGCATATGTCGCAAACTCGGTTTCCAACCTTTCAATAATTCAAAAGGCATTTTAGGAACGGCCTTGGTTGGAACTTGGTTTAATATATACACTATCGTATTAAGTGCTTCAGTCCACAAGGATTTAGGAAGATTGGAGCTACTAAGCATACTCTGCACCATGTCCAAGAAAGTTCAGTTTCTTCTTTCTGCTACACCATTCTGGTCGGGTGAATTAGGCATGGTGTATTGGGCAACAATCCCATGCTCTTGAAGAAATTTAGCGAATGGCCCAGGTGCTTGTCCATCTTCTGTGTATCTTCCATAATATTCTCCACCTCTATCTGATCTCACGATCTTAATTTGCTTGCCGCATTGTTTCTCTACTTCAACCTTAAATATCTTAAAAGCATCTAATGCTTCGTTCTTATTATGAAGCATGTAGAGATACATATATCATGAGTAATCATCTATAAAAGAGATGAAGTATCTCTGACCATGTGAGTCCATCTCTGGACTACATATATCAGTATGTATGATCTCTAATATGTCCGAACTCCTATTGGCACCTTTCTTTGACTTGTTGGTCTGCTTTCCTTTTATGCAATCCACACAAGTCTCAAAATCAGTGAAATCTAGAGTATTAAGTACTCCTTCATTTACGAATCTTTTAATTCTTTCTATGGAGATATGACCTAACCTCGAATGCCATAATTTAGAGGAATCTTAATTAATAACACAGCTTTTAGTGCCAGTGTGAACATGCATTGAATCATAAGTGACATTGGTTTGTAAATTAGTGCAGTAAAGATCATCAGACAAAATACCATTCCCAACATAATCGGATTTATAAAATAAACTGACGGATGTTTCTAAAAAGTTAAAGGAATATCCAAAATGTACAAGCCTTGAAACTGAAATCAAGTTTCTAGAAAAACTTGGAACATAAAATTCCTTTTCTAATTCTAAAACAAAGCCACTGCTTAAAGTTAAATAGCATGTTCCTATAGCTTCCACATGCGATCCCATCTTGGTTCCTGATAAGATGCATTGCTCACTTGCCACTGGCTTCCTTAGGTTTTGCAAACCCTACAAGGAATTCGAAATGTGAATTGTTGATCCAGAATCAATCCACCAAGTGTTAATATTGACATTGACCATATTAGATTCATAACAAATAAATGAGATTGCATTACCTTTGTGTGCAAGCCATTTCTGAAATTTTTCGCATTCCTTCTTCATGTGTCCCTTCTTTTTACAAAAGAAACACTTGGAAACCTTCTTAACATCAGTTTGGGGAGGTACTTTACCTTTCCCTTTCTTATTGGCTTGAGATTTTCCCTTCCTATGCGTTGCCAGCATTGCACTTTCTCCCAGTTCCATCACCAGTCTTTCTTCCTCTTGAACACACATGGTCATGAGTTCATTTATTGACCATTTATCCTTATGTGTGTTGTATGAGATTTTGAAAGGTCCATATTGGTGCGGAAGGGTGTTCAAGATGTAGTGCACCAGGAAAGAATCCGATATTTCAACCTCGCATTTCTTCAATTGAGCCACAGTGTCCTTCATTTGCATGATGTGTTCGCGCACACCTTTCACATTGGTGAGCCTTAGGGATGAGAACTTCATGATAAGGGTTCTTGCTAGTGCCTTGTCTGAAGTGACGAATTGATCATCAATGGCTTTCAGCAAATCTCGGACCCTTTCATACTGATCAACTGAACCACAAATACCAGCTGAAATTTTAGTCTTAATGAACATCATGCTTAAATGATTAGATCGCTCCCATCGCTCATAAAGCGTGATGTCCGCTACAGTGCTGGTATGGGTGAGTACTGGTGGTTCATCTTTCCTAATAGCATAATCTATGTCCATCCATCCCAAATGAAGGAGAATTCTCTCCTTCCAGACCTTATAGTTATATCCCTTAAGTTCAGGGATATCACAACGAATTTCAGAGAAATTTGCAGGTTGTACAACTACATAAAATAAAAATCGCATGCTTATGTTAAAATAGAGACCAAATAAAATTTCATGTTTTTACCAATGTAAATTCATGCTTTAAGATTGAATCTAATGACATAAAAATTTCCTGTGGGCTAAATTTTCAATTCAAGCAGATTCAAATATATTCTTTATGATAAAACTATTAATTTATAATTCCTGTGGGTAAGTTATGAATAATTCAATATTTTATCCTAATTAATTACATTAATATAATAAAAATTCCTGTGGGATAAAATTTATTATATTTAGTATAATTAATTACAATTAATGTCTAAACTTTCTTTATAATATTAATTAATTAGAGATGTTGTGGCTATTCTCTAATTAAATATCATTAAAATCACTAGACATTATTGCTGTTCACTGTAACAAAACAAGCTTCAAATGAACTAAGAAATTCTGGAATAGATATAAAAAATACCATATTATTTCTGTCTAAAGCATCTTCCTTCAGCTAAACCATAACATAAATATAGCCATCCGAACTCCAAAATTTATAAAAGATTATAACTACCAAGTATAATTCTTTTTTCTATATCATCACTAACAACATAAGGCACCGAAGGTTAACCCAATCCTAAGCATGCTGGCAGGTGATGACGTTCTTGTCTCCTGAGTAGTACCTGTAGAAGTATTTAGCTACGATGTCCTTCTCGAGTTAAGGAAAACCTTCAACACTTGGATTCATGTTAAATGTATACATGAGCATCATAAAACAATTAACAATTTAAACATAATTACATAACAAGCAGTATCACATTATAATCCTTCTTTAACCAAAATAAATCATCGAGGTCACTGGCCACTGAAAAAGTGTGAAAGACTTTCCTCTTTCGAATCTGTTAAATCTCAGCTTTGTTTAAATGATAATATATCAGCACAAAACCACACTTATATATATAAATACATAGAAACACCCTTTAGGCCTCTAATTCCAACGTATTGGGTAGAGGATCGACACCAATTGCAAGAAAGTAACATTCAAGATATGAATCGCATGTAAACATTTGTTATTCAATGAAACTTAAGGGAGACATGGTAGAAAATCCACATCTGGAAATGCAGGAAAGAGGATAACAAATGGAGTTTACAATTCTAAAAGCACATCTGGAACTATGCAAAGTGCAGTATACCTATGCAATATGCATGCAGCCATCGAACCCGGACAGGAATTACCTATGCACCATATCTATACTAGCAAAACGCATACAATCCTTTGCTTCGGGAAAGATTCAGTGGTATAAAAGGTCGATACAATGAAAACGCCGGTACTTAAAGGTATTTTCCAGATCTATTAAAAACACAGGCATACAATCAAATCTACCGTCTCTTAGCAAAACATATATATATATATATATTCTAGATCCCTTAATGCAGGCATAAAAGTATTCTCCAAATCTCTTAGCAAGACACAAACACACAATGAGCAAAAAATATTGTTTATTTGTGGAGGATAGAAATGAAAAGCAGAAGATTAGCACCGGCGGACAGTTCCAATGGCCCAATTCTGAAAAATGAAGGTTTTCAATCGTTCGGCACAGGAAGCTCTGGAAATCTCAGTTCCTCGGGATTGGTCAACAGCAGAAGCCCATCACATAGCAACGAGTATCTCAACAAATTCAACGTTCATTTTAACTCAGCCATGGCGATCATAATGGATAGACGCAAGAAGGAAGAGGATAATGCACAGAGTCTAAACCCTAGAGGACGCATCCAATGTAGACATCAAGGTAGAGATAACTAGGGCTCTAATACCAACTGTTAGAAAAAGTTCTGATTCTGAATAAATGTGGAATAAAACTATAAAACATAATCAAAATTTGAATGCCCAATAGATCATACCTCCAGCCATTAATGCTACTGAACTTGCTGCAGAAGATTTCCCTGTTCCACAAGGTTTAGCTTCCCGTACGGCGCTTCCAAGCTATGCTTTCTCCTTCTTGATGGTGTAAAACTGAAGGGGATTGAGAGATAATGATCTTGAGGATCAACAGGGGTTTTAAATAGCCAAGCTCCCATCAAGCTTCTGATGGCTATGTGTCAAACATTCCACAAATTTAGGTGATGGACCACTCCAAAAGCTCCTAGGAAAGGAAATGGTTGCCAAACCAAATGAACCGTTGGAGATCTTGAGGAGCCGCTGAATGGATGATGAACCGTCGGCCGGACGCGGGAGCTTAAGGTACATGCAAACAAACGTTGAGAAATAAGTGTATTTTTAATTTCCAATTGAGACTATATCCGTAGATTACCAAGACCTTTGCCGAGGAAAAAAAAAACAGTTAATTTACCGTATCATTGTTAAAGGGATAACTTGCAAGGGAAAGTAAGAGAAGGCATGTCTTCACTTATAGAAAGAAATACGTTGCAAGTTTTCGAAGGGTTGTCATCATATTATTTTAATGGAATTACCAACAATTTGTTGTCGAATCTATATTCAGAAAATTTGTTGTTGAAGTAATTTATTGTACAGTTCAAAGTTAAAGAAATGGCTTTATCTTTTTAAATAAAAATGAGTGCATAATTTCCAGTACATTTACTAGATTAAGACATTCATCAAAATCGAAACAAAGGTCATGAAAGGGCATATCCTCTATCTTTTATTATGTCTTACTGTACTTTCTCATTCTGATTTTTCATATATGAGTTCTCTTGCTTTGATGTATGAATTATTAATGTTTTGATTTTATAATGATGTAGGTTTTCCAAGAAAGAGTAGCTCAATTGAAAAAATCTGGGCATATAAAGTTAATTTGGATAGACGGAAAACTTTTCACCTTTTTCAAAAAAAAATTGTGCTCATTAATATTTCCATTAGATACAAGTCTGCACAAGATTGTATCCAACCCAAATGTCATGCGTCTGATTCATATGCTCATTTGTTTATGACTACAGGTAAAAGGATAAACATGAATAAGATAACCAGATTCCCGTTATTTTTTAGGTGTCGATTTTCCCGGTAAACAGGGAGCAAAATAAGGTGAAAATCAAAATTCCAAAACATTGGTTTTTTTTAGAATGGGTCTATTTACTAGATTCATGTGGAATTTCCTTAAAAGAGTAAACCATTTGAGAGATTTTCCAAGTTCTTTGAGCATTTTTTCTCAAGTTGCGGCCAACCAGGAGAATCAATTCTCGTTTTAGTTTTGTTTTTGTTTTTATTTTTCCTATTTAAGCAATACCAAAGGTTTCTATAGAGGGGGAGGTATCAGCAGAAGATGGAGGATTTTTACATTTTTACTTTCTGTTTTTATTTTTAAATTTTTATATTTGCAGATAGAAGACAAGACGCTTCCAGAGGGGGAAGTTTTGTAAAGTTTGGAGAAATTGTTTTCCTATATTTTTTAAGACTTCTTTATGTTTGGTTCGAGGGTGGATGCAATAGAAGGATTGGAGTGAGAATGTGATCAAGATCATTGATTTGTAACAGAGCTCTACCACAATGTTTTTTCATGTTCATTTATGTTGTATCCATATTTTATTTGGTACATATATACTTTGCAATTATGTCCTAAAATGTTTTTGTATTCCTCAGGCTTATCTTATTTTGAGATCCATTTAAATGATTACATAGTTGCTTTAATGATCTGACTTTGTTTGTCACTTTGCAGATTATGTTATCAAATTTATGTTTTTTTAAATTCGAATGATTAACTTTGTATTGTCATTTTGATTTTAACAACATTTATTTTAAATTCAAATTTGAAAATATCATTCATATTTCATGATGCTCGTACATGCAGGATAGATTAGGATGTATAGATTAGGTATAATTTGGTTTTAAATTTAGATTTACAATTTTATCTCATAGCAAGAAACCTACGATTTAGGAGCTGTTAGATCTGTTTTCAGCCTAGCACTCACCAAATTGTTTTATTTCAACTATTCAAATTTATTATAGATTAGTTTTGTATCTTAGGGTAGTTTTAGTTTCGGCAAGTTAGCAAATACAACTACGAGCCTCTCGTGTTGAGATAAAACCCAAAAGGAAGGAGGGCCTTTGTTCCTTTGAGAAGTAGCTAATGCAAACATTCAAAGAGCTTTTTTAAGCAATTTGAGTGGGTTATCTCTCCTTGTTGGCCTCAGGATAGAAAATCTGGCCAACAAATGGCGATACAAGGAGTACCCGAGGTAAAAAAATATTGTTTTGTTTCAGAACATATTTATCCTCCGGCTCTTGGTTTTCATTGTTTTTTATTTTTTTATTCTTCTATGTTGTCACTCACACATCATAGGGATGGCTAGATGGAAAACTAGCCTAGGTGAGTCGATCCTTTGACGTTTTATCAAATATGTCTCATTCCCATATCCCCGCATGGGAGTCCAATAATTGCCTAAGCCTCCAAGGCCCTTTGCATCAACTTCAAATAAAGGCAGTAGATATTTTGCCTAAATTTGATGGTGAGGGAAATGCTTCCGCTAATGAGCATATCAGAAAATATGAGTCAATTATCTGTTTTCCTAATATTGTATATGAAGATGTTATTTTCGGGTTATTTCCAACCACATTCAAAGGTAAGGATTTTTGCTGGTTCAACTTTTTTCCCACACATTCAGTTCATAATTGGTTGCAATTTAAAAATTTGTTTTAAAATAATTTTGATAATTATGATCCGATTAAGACCTATAAAGATCTTGGTGGGATGCATATGAACGATGGTGAATCAATCAACAATTTCAATATTGACTTTCGACAGGTATTTCTTAGCTTACATGAGAATCATAGACCTTCAACAGACATAATCTTAGAATGGTATGTAAAATCTCTTCCCAAAGATATGGCTATGTTCATTTTGCAAAAGGGCATAATAGATTTACATGAAGCATGTGAGTACACTCTAAAACTTGAAAAAGATTTCAAAATATCTTATTTTGAAATCTTTCCTTCTTTTTCTTTATATGATGAAAAGGATATTGAAGATGAATCAAAGATTTTAGAATTATCTTAGTTAGAAGAGCAAGGTTTTATGAAATAAAATAATTTCTTTACAAAATGGAAGAAAAATTCAAACAATAACTCAGAACACAAAAGGTGGATTAACCAAAAAGTGCATCCATAGTTCTCATTATAATTTTTCTTCCCCAAGTAGAGATGTTGAATGTTTTAATTCTAACCTTCATTGTCTAAAATTTGAACGCAAAATTTTAGAAGAGAATTATGCCTCTAATGCTTATAATGTGCTAAATGAAGATTCTATCTTATCTAAACATTTATCTTTTCATAAAATTAGTCATATCATAGATGAAAATAGAATTGGGAACCAAAATGATTTATCCTCTACTTCACATGATTTAGAAAATTTTCTTTCAATAGATGATAAGTGTTTGTGCTACAAATTGTTTCCAAGGCTAAAGAAACAAGCCAACAAAATCTCAAACAAAACTTAATAAAGTGAAATAGGTTTAGGGTTTTTGATGTATTTTCTTGGTTGTAAACTTTGGGAACAAGCAGGGAATACACTCATGAGAAAAATAATAACTAAATCATAAGAAAAAGAAGACAAAGATGCATAATATATAAAACAAGATCCAACAGAACACAATGTTGAAGTTCACTCATAAAAGACAAGCGTCACCAGCATATAAACATAAACCGGTAATGAATATATCATTTAAGCAACTAAACAAGCTGAACAATGAAGCCAACACAGAAACTTAAGGGTTAAAAGTGTCATATATCTCATAATTTTATCATCAAATGTATACAAGAGTTTTGATACTTAAATCATGAATAAGTCAAAAGACCTCCTGAAGCTCTCCCAAAATCGAACCCTCATTTTGTCTTTCTAACCTCTCTAATTACTACTTTTTACAAAATCAGTTAAGGATCAAACCCTAACTTCCCTTAACTAATTCGATGGGATAAAGTAAATTTTACAATATTACAAAATATGACATTTTCTCGGAAAATAGTAAACAACTAACTAATATGTTTCTCAAAAAGAGATAACAAAAAACTGATTCAATAACTAACTCATAAGTCCCTTGCTGCCTCAGCTAGCAAAGCTATGCCATCCAGTGCCTGAACTTTCTTCCTAGCTCGCCTCTGCTCCTCTTCCATGTCAGCTATCCTTTTAGTGAGCTCATTTTTCTACTGCAAGTACTTGACTATCTTTTTCAATTCTGTGCATTACAAGTTAGTGGTTATTTTTCTCTTTAAAGTCTCTTTAGATACTATTGTCAATTCCTGAAAATGTTCATTAACATCCTGTAGATCTTCTCTAAGCCTTCTGTTTTCCATCATCAGCCCCTCATTGATCTCTTGCATATAGTTCATCTGCTGTTTGTACTACTTAATAGTTTTCTGCAAGTTTTCCTTATCTGAATCAAATGACCTCTCTGTCATGATCTCTTGTTCATAATTGGGCCTCCAAGGTATGTCAAACTTCTTAAAAATGTTTGCATCTTTATTTAACAGGTCTGTGGAAATATCAGGAATATTAGGGTCTTCCAGAATACCTGCTTCTTTAAGTATGAGTTCATCTTCCCATTCTAGATCTTCAACATCAGGTTCTTCAGCTTTTTTTGCTTGATGTTTCTATAAACGTTCATTTCTTATTTCAAGAAATATGGCAGACAGTTTAGGCTTGGGCTGGGTTAACTCCTATACTGACTATGATGATCCTTTTACTTTTGTAGGATGAGAAGATGAAGTTTTTGCAGCTGATGTTTTCTTTCTTCTAATGCTCATTTCATCAATTTCTGGTTCTTCATCTGAGAAAATATCATCCAGGACAGTCACTTTTTGGGTATTCAATCTAGGATTGAGCATCTTCTTCATATTCAACCTTAGCTTATTCGTTGACCTGGTTTTAGGCCTCCAATATGGGGCTATCGCTTCAATCCTGCTATTCTTTCTCCTATGTCTCATTGTTTTGTTTTCCAGATTGGAAAACTCCTTGCATGAATCAACCATAACTTCAGTTTTAGCCATGGGTTGATCCTCTTCTAACAAATACCCCTCATCATCTAAAAAAATGGTAATGGGACTCTCCACTGGGTATGAAACTCCTCTTCATGTACAGCAACCTCTTCTATAACAACATCTTTAACTTCATTGGAAACTTCTGTTGGCGTCAAATGTTTCAAAGGCTACACTTTTTCTTCTGTAAACAATGAATACTTGCCTTTAATACCAGTTGAGGACATTTTAGGTGCATTGACCTCTTTCAATGGCTCTGATGCTTCTTTGAACTTAACTTCTTCATTAAATCCAGTCTTGACCTTCTGAACCAATTTCCTCACTAGCACCTTCCCTTTCTCTGCCTGTTTTTTAGGCTGCTGATCATCTTGTTTAACTTGAAAGCCATACCAGAAGAGAAAGAAATCCCAGGTCTTTCCTTCAGTTTGTAAGACAATGCTAATGATCAATTTAATCAGGCCATGATGAAAAATGGATTGAGAAGTATGGTCCATATGCCCCTTAACTCTGTTAGACATTTTCTGCAAGCTTTTGAATAAGAAGAATGGAAGGCTCATTTTGGACACTCCAACCATGTGCTGTAGAAATCTAAAGTGGTACTTAAAAACATAAGCATATCTGCCCTCACATGTTATATAGCTCTGTAGGATTCTGATGGGTTCCACCCACTCACTTTTGAAGTTTTGTATCAATATGCCCTTGCTCCAATCTGGGGTGACATTAGGTAGTAGATATTTCTGCATCAAATGTGAAAGGCAGTTTTTTAAACCACTTTTCACCTTCATCTCTAATCCCTGTAGCCTTTGCCACTAGCTCCACTGTCAATCTGAACTTTAAAGTGTCAAAAACCACCATATCTTGATTGTAGCATTGTGCAAACTTACAGGATACCTCAGTATTATATCCATCTATTCTTCTAAAGAAATCCAGCCAACCAGCCTGCTGAAAAAGTTCTACACAGCCTGGGAATTTTTCCATCCAACCTACATCAGTAGGCTCAGCTCTATTCACCTTGCCACTCTTACCCATTTGTCTTCAATAGCTGGAAATTGTGTGACTTTAGGGTTCAATTGATGACTTAATAGATGATGTTTCTTCTCCAAAACTCTTAGGTTTCAATAACTTGCCTTCCTTAATCCTTCCTGAATGATTCTTTCAGTTTACTAATATAGGTTAGGTTTTATCACAGATATAAGTAGTCTAGGTCATTCAGAGTATTTCAGCCTCTTCACTGCAACTGATTATGAAACCTAGTTATCAATCAATTTGTTTGTTCAAATGAATGACCATCTCCAGCATGCATAATAAATCTGTGTAATAATACCAAAATTAACTCTCGAACCCTTCTGGTACCAGCTTATGAACAATTTCTGCACAATAAGACTTTGCAAATATGATTTTTGCTACAAGTTTCTCAGATTAACTGAAAACTGTCGATGAAAACTAGGTTTTATGCACACTGCTCATTCAAATATCAGACCTTCTTTAGACTGTGTAAAGAGAACCCTGTATTGCAATGACAAGGAAAACAACTTTGTGCTCTGTTCATTTTTCTGTTTCAATTTAACTTCAACACCGAGCTAACCAGCTTTCTAGCATGCACCAAAACCAGGTCTTCATGCTATCTCAAATGTTCGGCTCCTTCATTACATCTTACACAATTAGAAGGCTTATTTATGAAGTTTGAACATCATAAAATGTGCAATTTTTTCACATCATCGAACTTTCAAACTTTGACAGGGTCATATTCACATGAAAACTGATATTTTTTCACCTAATCCCTCAACAATACTCTTAATATCCTTATTTCTTCGACAAGCATATTGTTTAAATAATATATTAACATTTGGCTTAATCAATTTTGATAAATCAGCATTTACCAAGAAAGCCCCAAATTAGGCAGACATGAACCAGTCATCGCGGAATACCTTTTTTACACGCTGCTGCAGATGCTCTAAATCGTGGTGTGAGCTATCATATTTTCCACCTTAGATATACAAGAGTCCTTCAACGTTCAATTTGACTGCATATGGCGGAATCAAGAAATCCTAATTTCTTGTGAAGCCATAAAAACCTCATCTCTGTTCTACAACGACAATGTCTGGTTTTTCAGCAGCTATGGTTGCTCCACTAAGTCCTCCATCCTCCAATATGCATGTAAGTAACAACCCATCTTCACATCAAGCTCAGTTTTAGCCGCTACCTGTCATGATGACCCGCGTTCTACTAATGATGACCACGATCCCTTCTATGACGTAAAACCATCTGTCCTCATGATGCTCACTGAATCCACACGTAGCACAAAACCCTCAAATCAAGCGATTAGTCACCCACGATTCGTAATCATGCAAAAATTTGGCTAAAAAATCGGAGAAACTAACAGTCGCGATATTCTTGTAGCGCTCCTTTGTTATTTTTTCACACTTGCGCTACAAGAATAAATTTAACTCTATTTTGGCGTTGTTTTACAACTTTTTTCCATTTTGTATGAAATTTAAAAGCTATTTGAATGATGACTATACTCAGAATATGATTTGTGAGTCCACTATTTAACATGATGACCTTTTAAAACCCTTCAACAATCTATGGGATCAAAAAAATAAAACAAAAAGTCTAAAGGAAAAAGCTCAAAATTTCACTTGAAAACTAAAAATCTCTTAAAAGAAGCAAAAAACTAAACTAAAGCAAATGAGTAACTTGGAATAAAATGCAAATCAAACAAAAATTGAAGAAACAAATTACTGACTTAACATCTGGCTCCAGCTGTGGGATGAAGTCCTCCCTGTGAGGCTTCAAGAACCTGTAGACCAATGCCTTCTATCTGCTACCTTATCTATCTGTCTGCAAAACTTCCATTGGGCTATGGAGTCTTTATTATGCTTCACTCACCAGTATGTACAATGAAAAGTGAAAATCCCCTCATAGACTGTAAAATTGCTTGAGGAATCGTCCATTAACAGGACTGGACAACTCCTCACCTTCCAAAGACTGCAGGATAAAAGTATTATTATCTAAAACCTTGGATACTAGGAAAGGGCCAAACCAGAGATTGTCAAATTTACCATGCTTACCCTTTTGCTCTTTCCTTGCATCCCACCTTAGAACCATGTCACCAACTGAGAAAGTCTTTTATTTGATGTTTCTGTCAAATCTGCTTTTGATCTTGGATCTATACAACTGTGCCTTTCCATCCACCTTTTCCCTGTTCTATTGCAATTCTATCATTTCAAAAATCCTTCTCTGCATATCATCTGGTTCCTCCTAGGAATCCTGGAGAAATTTCATCACTGGGATCCCCAATTGGACAGGGAAAACTGCTTCTGTACCATAAACTAACTGAGAGGGATAAGTTCCAATTGCTTGTTTCACTGTGATCCTATCTACCCATAATGCATACTTCAACATTGAATCCCGTGATCTTTTGTTATGCTTGAGCAGCTTCTTGATACTCTGAATGATGTTCTTATTAGAGGATTCATCCAAGCCATTACCTTGGGGGTAATAAGGAGTTGATTGCTTCAGCATAATACCATTCTTTTTACAAAATGCTACCATTGCCTTAGACTTGAAGGCCTTAGCATTATCTGTCACTAACTTCTAAGGACAGCCAAACCTACTCAGGATATTTTCCTCAATGAAATCCATGATTACCTTGTCTGTAGCATTCCTAGTAGGAATGGCTTCCACCTATTTTGTGAAGAAGTCTATTGCAGTTAGGATCCAATGGTGCTGCCCTAAGGAAGCTGGATTTATTTCTCCAATAAAATCCAGACCCCATTGCTGGAAAGGAGCATTGATTGCAATGGGTTTCAGAGGCAAAGACAACAATTTCTATTTGCCAGCAAACTTCTGACAAGGAACACACGCTCTTACCTGCAGATAAACATCTGCAAACAAGGAGGGCCAATAATATCCAGCTCTAAGAATTTTGTAAGCTGTATTTTTCCAATACTTGTGCCCTCCACAAGCACCCTCATGAGATTCATAAATCACTCCTTCAATCTTTGATTTGTCCAAACATTTGAGCAGAATACCTCCTGGGTCCTTCCAGAATAATTGCTCTTCCATTAAACAGTACTTAGTAGCTTTAAGTTTTAAAGATCTAGCAGCCTTCCTATCCATATGCTCAGGACATTGCAAAAATAACAGAAAATGAACAATGTCTGCATACCATTCTGATGATGAATAGTAATCCATGATTTTCTCTTTTTCCATTATTGCTTGATCTTCTTCAGGAACTAATTCTTCAGCCATGACATGCAATCCCAGTGCCTGACAGTCTGATTCAGCCAGCAGCTTGGCTAAACCTTGTCCCTTAACAAGCTTGGTAGGTCTGATCTCAACATCATACTCCATAATCTTTGCAATCCACCTGCCTCTTTTCCCTTCACTATCAGGCTGTGTTAAGACATCTTTTACAGCAGAATTTGGAACAAATGAAATAACTTTTGAATGCAGGACATAAATTCTGAAAAATTTCAAAGCCTTTACCAGAGCATAAGCCTGCTTTTCCAATATACTATACTTCAGCTCAGAATATCTGAGAGTTTTACTGAAGAAGGCAATAGGCTGTTCCAATCCTTCTTTATTCTTCTGAAGTAAGACAAATGCAATTGTGTCTTCTGATGCAAATGAGAAAGTAAGGAATTCTTTGGTAAAATCAGGACTTACCAATACAGGTGCTTCAGTAAGAGCTACTTTAATTTTCTCAAATGCAGCGTTTGCCTCAGAAGTCCACCTGACTTCTTGATCCTTCTTGAGCATGGTTGTGATCTGTTTAATGGCTTCAGCAAAGTTGGGAATAAACCACCGCAGAAAATTGATTTTTCCAATGAATGATTGAACATCCTTTTTACTCCGAGGTAAACTAATCTTCAGTATAGCTTTGAATCTTTCAGGATCTATTCTGATGCCATCAGCAGACACCAAGTGACCAAGTATTTTACCCTCTTGCACAGCAAAATGTGACTTCTTTGGATTTAGAGAAAGACCAAATTTTCTGCATTTCAGGAAGGTCTGCCTCAAATGCTTCAAATGCTCATCATCTGACTGTGAGAAAACAGTCATATCATCCAGATAGATAACCACAAACTTATCTTTTTCTCCCACAAAGGCAATGTCCATTGCTCTCTGAAAGGTAGCTCCAGCATTCATCAAGCCAAAGGGCATCTTGTCATTCATAAATGTCCACTAGGGAGTAGTAAAGGCTGTCTTCTCCTTATCATCAGGGTGCATTGCAATCTGATTGTACCCTGAGAAACCATCCACCATAGAGATCCTTTGTGCCCCGACTACTTGCTGCAATACCTGTTCAATCTTAGGAAGAGGATAATTGTCATTTAATGAAGATCTGTTCAGGTTTCTGAAATCAACACATAATCTAATCTCTCCATTCTTTTTTCTGACAGGGACCAAATTAGCCACCCAGGAAGAATACCTGAGAGGCACTATTATCTTTGCATCCAACATTTTTTTCACTTCTTTTTCAATTACAGGAAACAAAGCTGGATTGATCCTCCGTAGTTTCTGACGAAAAGGTTCGAAATTTGGTTTTAAAGGAACCTTATGTTGTATGATTCCTATATAATAAGTTCTTAGTTCCTCATAAGACCATGCAAAAATATCTACATGCTCTTTTAACAACTTGATATACCTGCTTCTTTGTTCAGCTGTAAGTGATTTAGAAATTTTGACCATTCTAGGATGTTCAGCTGAACCAATATTGCAGTCTATCACATTCTCTTTTGAAGATTGAACAACAGGCTATGAAGGTGTATCATCCTTTGTAAATATTCTTTCCAGAGGTACCAAACCTTTGGGAATGAAATTGCTCTTTAGCTCAATAATTTTATGTCCAGCAATCTCATCTTCAGCAAACTCATCTACCTGCCCATTTTCTTCATCCTCATCCTCATCAATCAAGGAATTTGAAAACTCAACTGTAAGCTCTAGGAACCTTTGGATCTCAATGTCATCCTCAAACACTTTCCATTGCTTCACATTATCAAGTACACAGGTTCTGTACCTCACCTCTATGGGATACCTTAACTGAGTGGTCTTAGGGATTCTGAAGTGTGTGGCAGCCAAGGCCAAAGAATCTGTAGTCTCATTGTGATTCCTTGGAATATGAGTGATGTTAAATGCTATAAAATAATTTTCAAGCATATCCCATACCTCATTCCAATAGACTTTCAGCAAACCCTGCTTCACTTGATAGTTGCTCTTCACCTGCTGAACAACCAATTCGGAGTCGCCATATGCAGAAATTTGTTGAATGCCCAAATCTTTGGCAGCTTTTAATCCCAACAGTAAAGCTTCATATTCAGCAATGTTATTTGTAGTAATAAACTCAAGTTTGTACATTAGCTTTACTGTTTCACCTCCAAGAGATATAAGAAGAACTCCAACACCAGCACCTTCCTTACAAGAAGATCCATCAAAGTATAATTCCCATAGCTGATCTTCTTATTCTCTACCGTGTTTTATTGGCTGTTCTTTTTCCACTTGTAACAGACCAGCAGAATTATCCTCGTCACTGAAATGTAGCATGCACGTACCAAGGTCTTTATCAACAGAGTACAGTGGGTGATTTGTGGGGTTTTTATCATCTGTCACTATGTAAGCAAATTGCAGCTCTCTGTACAACCTTCTATTTTCTCCACCAAACACAAGTATGGTGGCATATGACAGGTCCATTTGTAAGGTTCCTCCAACCTTCTTTGCCCATGATCTGGAAATAAGTAAGCCAAACTTTGGTGTAATGTCAGCTACCACAACATCCATTATCACACTTTTCATGGGCAACTGAGACAGACTGACAACCATATCTTTTATTACTCCTAAAGACTTCACTGCTCGGGAATCAAAGGCATACAAATCATGATATGGTTTGGTAATACTCAGGCCCAGAGCTTCCATAACAGCCTTTGGCATCAAGTTGTGGGATGCTCCTGAATCTAGTAAACAATTATGTATCATCTGTTCATGGACTGTCAAAGTGATATAGAAAGGAGGTGAAGCTCCTGCTTCATTTTCAGTCTTCTCAGCCAAGGCTGATCCAATGAAAATATTAGGACTCTCCTCTTGCAAATTAACTGTGTCCGAGACAGCCTGATTGCTGGTTGGATTAAGCATTTTAAGGACTGATTTCTTATATAAAGGATTTCTTATCAGTTCAGTTAAAGGTACAGGAATCTTTAACTTTCCTAATTTATTCTCCAAACTGAAATTCTGGACAGATTTATTTACCTCTTCAACTTCTATTGTTTTCTTTAATTTTTCCGCAGCTTGTTCTTCTCTGTCACAGGATCAGCTGTCTGTTTAGCAGGAGCAGTTGCAGCAGGAACAATTGCTCTCTTCTTCTTGGCTTGGACCACCTGTTTTGGGCCTGATATGAGATTTATAGTCTTCTTAGGTTCATTTTGATGAACAGCAGCAGTTATAGCAGTATTTTCCAAGCCTAGATCATCTTCAGTTTCAAACATGTCAGCATCATAATATTCTGAATTCAGGAAATATTCCTTAGTAATAAAACCTCCAGACAATCCATCTCCAAAATGATTCATATCTTGATCAGTCTCTTCAAAGAGCAATTCTTCATCAACTTCTTCCTCGTCAGTTACATTGTTCTAAAGAGGTGGTGGCACTCTTTGGTATTCATTTTCCCTTCTTTCTCGCTGGATATCATTGTTCCTTCGTTCCCTAGGCATAAAACGAGGAGCAAATTGCCTTTTGAACTGATTCTGATTGTTTGGATTTCGTTCACCTTCAGGAGCAGGCTTGCTGGAGTTTTTCTCAAGCTCTAATTTGTTCAACTTTGCAGTCATAATTTTTACCAACTTAGCCATTTCATCTATCTTCCCTTCAGCAGAAAGTGAAGATGAAGCACCTGTAGCTGCTTCCTTTTTTCCTTTTCTTTCATACAGCTGCCGAGGTGTTTCCTTCTTTAGTCTATTTGAAGCCAGTATGTTGGATTCTACCTCCAATGCTGCATCCTGCATGTTCAACAAAGTGATATGCCTCCTCTCTCTTAGTAAAAAAGAGAATTCGTGATCAAAAGCATTTGCATATGTCAATTTAGCTGATGTTTCTGTAGGCTTTATCTCGGCAGGAATCCTACTGTACATTTTGTTGAACCTCTTCAAAAAATATGCAATTGTTTCATCTTTCTTCCTCCTAAGAGCTCCAAATTCTGTTATGTAATAAGTGTGGTCTTTTGTATCACCCCATTGTCTCATAAAGAGGTCATGGAGTTCTTCAATAATAGTAATGGATTTGGCAGGCAACTCTCTAAACCACTTCCTCACATCTCCATCAAGGCTCTGGACAAACATCCTCATTCAAACATCCTTAGCCTCAATGTTTTGATTATCAGCATAACGTAGGAAAGATTCCCAATGTTCTCCAGCTGTTGTTTCTCCTTCTCCATTGAACCTAGGAAAATACTTCTTGTAGTCTCCTCCAGGCAGTGCATTTAAAGGCTGAGGTAAGACCAATGGTGCATATCTGGTTGTAACCATCATGTCCATCATGTCTATGGGAGGTTTTTGAGCTGCCATTTTTGGACTAACTGGTTTGAAGATGAAGAAGCTTGACTGTAAATTGATTGGAAATAGCTTTTACCTAATTTCAACTGAAAAAGAGGTATTTTACCAGGGGAGGCAGCTTTGGATTTTATAAAATATTGAGGATTGGTAAAGATTTGGAAACTGCTATCAGGAATGGTTGGTTTTACCCAAGGTGAAGTTTCTTCTTATTTCTTTGCCACAAATGAAGCTAATGATTCATTTAATTGCTCAGGGTCAGATAAAGAGGATAATGACTGTGATCTTCTAACTTTTCTTGCTGTCCTCAATATTTGTTCAGGGTCTGTCACACCCAACTGCAAGGGTGAAGTAGGTCTATTTCTAGTTCCCACTCCTCTAGAATCCACTGTGACAAATTTGGTGAAAAATAGCCTTATAAAATGTTGGTTTAAGTCCACCTCTTAAAACTAGTAAAACTGATAAGTATCACAGGGAAGATATGTCTTCAACTTCGTCCCCAACAACGGCGCCAAAGATGTTTGTGCTAGAAATTCTTTCCAAGGCTAAAGAAACAAGCCAACACAATCTCAAACAAAACTTAATAAAGTGAAATAGGTTTAGGGTTTCTGATGTATTTTCTTGGTTGTAAAATTTGGGAACAAGCAGGGAATACACTCATGAGCAAAATAATAACTAAATCATAAGCAAAAGAAGACAAAGATGCATAATATATAAAACAAGATCCAACAGAACACAATGTTGAATTTCACTCATAAAAGACAAGCATCACCAGCATATAAACATAAACTGGTAATGAATATATCATTTAAGCAACTAAACAAACTGAACAATGAAGCCAACATAGAAACTGAAGGGTTAAAAGTGTCATATATCTCATAATTTTATCATCAAATGTATACAAGAGTTTTGATACTTAAATCATGAATAAGTCTAAAGACCTCCTGAAGCTCTCCCAAAATCGAACCCTCATTCTATCTTTCTAACCTCTCTAAATACTACTTTTTACAAAATCAGTTAAGGATCAAACCATAACTGCCCTTAACTAATTCGATGGGATAAAGTAAAATTTACAATATTACAAAATATGACATTTTCCAAAAATAGTAAACAACTAACTAATATGTTTCTGAAAAAGAGATAACAAAAAACTGATTCAATAACTAACTCATAAGTCCTTTGCTGCCTCAGCTAGCAAAGCTATGCCATCTAGTGCCTGAACTTTCTTCCTAGCTCGCCTCTGCTCCTCTTCCATGTCAGCTATCCTTTTGGTGAGCTCCTCATTTTTCTGCTGCAAGTCCTTGACTGTCTTTTTCAATTCTGTGCATTGCAAGTCAGTGGTTCTTTTTCTCTTTAAAGACTCTTTCGATACTGCTGTCTGTTCCTGAAAATGTTCATTAACATCATGTAGATCTTCTCTAAGCCTTATGTTTGCCATCATCAGCCCCCCATTGATCTCTTGCATATAGATCATCTGATGTTTGTACTGCTTAATAGTTTTCTGCAAGTTTTCCTTATCTGAATCAAATGACCTCTCTATCATGATCTCTTGTTCATAACTGGGCCTCCAAGGTATGTCAAACTTCTTAAAAATGTCTGCATCTTTATTTAACAGGTCTGTGGAAATATCAGGAATATTAGGGTCTTCCAGAATACCTGCTTCTTTAAGTATGAGTTCATCTTCCCATTCTAGATCTTCAACATGAGGTTCTTCAGCTTTTTTTGCTTGCTGTTGCTCTAAAAGTTCATTTCTTATTTCAAAAAATATGGCAGACAGTTTAGGCTCGGGCTGGCTTAACTCCTTTACTGACTGTGATGATCCTTTTACTTTTGTAGGATGAGAAGATGAAGTTTTTGCAACTGCTGTTTTCTTTCTTCTAATGCTCATTTCATCAATTTTTGGTTCTTCATCTGAGGAAATATCATCCAGGACAGTCGTTTTTTGGGTTTTCAATCTAGGATTGAGCAGCTTCTTCATATTCAACCTTAGCTTATTCGGTGACCTGGTTTTAGGCCTCCAATATGGGGCTATCACTTCAATCCTGCTCTTCTTTCTCCTATGTCTCATTGTTTTGTTTTCCAGATTGGAAAACTCCTTGCATGAATCAACCATAACTTCAGTTTTAGCCATGGGCTGATCCTCTTCTAACAAATACCCCTCATCATCTGACAAAATGGTAATGGGACTCTTCTGTTGGGTATGAAACTCCTATTCATGTATAGCAACCTCTTCTGTAATAGCAGCTTTAAATTCATTGGAAACTTCTGCTGGTGTCAAATGTTTCAAAGGCTGCACTTTTTCTTCTGTAAACAATGAATACTTGCCTTTAATACCAGCTGAGGACATTTTAGGTGCAATGACCTCTTTCAATGGCTCTGATGCTTCTTTGAACTTAACTTCTTCATTAACATCAGTCTTGACCTTCTGAACCAATTTCCTCACTAGCACCTTCCCTTTGTTTGCCTGTTTTTTAGGCTGCTGATCATCTTGTTTAACTTGAAAGCCAGACCAGAAGAGAAAGAAATCCCAGGTCTTTCCTCTAGTCTGTAAGACAGTGCTAATGATCAATTTAATCAGGCAATGATGAAAAATGGATTGAGAAGTATGGTCCATATGCCCCTTAACTCTGTTAGACATTTTCTACAAGCTTTTGAATAAGAAGAATGGAAGGCTCATTTTGGACACTCCAACCATGTGCTGTAGAAATCTAAAGTGGTACTTAAAAACATAAGAATATCTTCCCTCACATGTTATATAGCTCTGCAGGATTCTGATGGGTTCCACCGACTCACTTTTGAAGTTTTGTATCAATATTCCCTTGCTCCAATCTGGGGTGACATTAGGTAGTAGATATTTCTATGCATCAAATGTGAAAGGCAGTTTTTTAAACCACTTTTCACCTTCATCTCTAATCCTTGTAGCCTCTGCCACTAGCTCCACTGTCAATCTAAACTTTAAAGTGTCAAAAACCACCATATCTTGATTGTAGCATTGTGCAAACTTACAGGATACCTCAGTATTATATCCATCTATTCTTCTGAAAAGCTCCAGCCAACCAGCCTGCTGAAAAAGTTCTACACAGCCTGGGAATTTTTCCATCCAACCTACATCAGTAGGCTTAGCTCTATTCACCTTGCCACTCTTACCCATTTGTCTTCAATAGCTGGAAATTGTGTGACTTTAGGGTTGAATTGATGACTTAATAGATGTTGTTTCTTCTCCAAACCTCTTAGGTTTCAATAAATTTCCTTCCTTAATCCTTCCTGGATGATTCTTTCAGTTTACTAATACAGGTTAGGTTTTATCACAGATATAAGTAGTCTAGGTCATTCAGAGTATTTCAGCCTCTTCACTGCAACTGATTATGAAACCTAGTTATCAATCAATTTGTTTGTTCAAATGAATGACCATCTCCAGCATGCATAATAAATCTGTGTAATAATACCAAAATTAACTCTTGAACCCTTCTGGTACCAACTTATGAACAATTTATGCACAATAAGACTTTGCAAATATTATTTATGCTACAAGTTTCTCAGATTAACTGAAAACTGTCGATGAAAACTAGGTTTTATGCACACTGCTCATTCAAATATCAGACCTTCTTTAGACTGTGTAAAGAGAACCCTGTATTGCAATGACAAGGAAAACAACTTTATGCTCTGTTCATTTTTCTGTTTCAATTTAACTTCAACACCGAGCTAACCAGATTTCTAGCATGCACCAAAACCAGGTCTTCAGACTATCTCAAATGTTCGGCTCCTTCATTACATCTTACACAAGTAGCAGGCTTATTTATGAAGTTTGAACATCATAAAATGTGCAATTGTTTCACATCATCGAACTTTCAAACTTTGACAAGGTCATATTCACATGAAAACTGATATTTTTTCACCTAATCCCTCAACAATACTCTTAATCTCCTTATTTCTTCGACAAGCATATTGTTTAAAGCATATATTAACATCTGGCTTAATCAATTTTGATAAATCAGCATTTACCAAGAAAGCCCCAAATTAGGCAGACATGAACCAGTCATCGCGGAATACCTTTTTTACATGCTGCTGCAAATGCTCTAAATCGTGGTCTGAGCTGTCATATTGTCCACCTTAGATATACAAGAGTCCTTCAACATTCAATTTGACTGCATATGGCGGAATCAAGAAATCCTAATTTCCTGTGAAGCCATAAAAACCTCATCTCTGTTCTACGACGACAATGTCCGGTTATTCAGCAGCTATGGTTGCTCCACTAAGTCCTCCATCCTCGAATATGCATGTAAGTAACAACCCATCTTCACATCAAGCTCAGTTTCAGCCGCTACCTATCATGATGACCCGCGTTCTGCTAATGATGACCACGATCCCTTCTATGACGTAAAACCATCTGTCCTCATGATGCTCACTGAATCCACATGTAGCACAAAACCCTCGAATCAAGCGATTAGTCACCCACGATTCGTAATCATGAAAAAATTTGGCTAAAAAATCGGAGAAACTAACAGTCGCGATATTCTTGTAGCGCTCCTTTGTTATTTTTTCACACTTGCGCTACAAGAATAAATTTAACTCTATTTTGGCGCTGTTTTACAACTTTTTTCCATTTTGTATGAAATTTAAAAGCTATTTGAATGATGACTATACTCAGAATATGATTTGTGAGTCCACTATTCAACATGATGACCTTTTAAAACCCTTCAACAATCTATGGGATCAAAAAAATAAAACAAAAAGTCTAAAGGCAAAAGCTCAAAATTTCACTTGAAAACTAAAAATCTCTTAAAGGAAGCAAAAAACTAAACTAAAGCAAATGAGTAACTTGGAATAAAATGCAAATCAAACAAAAATTGAAGAAACAAATTACTGACTTAACAATAAGCATGAAGATACTTTTTCCGTCCCATTTGATCAATCTATGTATCCTAATGTTGATGAAGATCTAGGAATTATTAATCAAAGCCTTCAAAGCATTAGTTTTAGTTGAGATTTAGAAATACATAAATTGAATCCTTTTCAGAAATCTGAATTAGACAATCAATTAATTGAATATCCTTCCTCTTCATCTACTAGCTTAAATTATCATGCAGAACATAATGAAGCTAGGTCTTTCAATAAAGAATTATGTGAGATTGAAAATGAATTTCAGAATATTTGTTCTAATGACAACCTGATTAAAGATCAAATCTTTAAGGAAAAGATAATACAAACAAATAATTTGAAAATTAAGAAAATCCATTCAAAGGAGAGAGATAATCAATTGAGTCCTATTCACAACAAAACCTATACCTATGATGGTGATTTGATCAATACGCAAAATTGTAAATTTGAAGGAAATTTTTTTGGTAGTTTACCTTGTATAAAATTTACCAATATGAAAGATTTTGAACAACCACATGTTTTAGGAAATATGATTGATAAGAATATTTTGTTCTCTATTAAGTCTTTTTTTTGAATCATTAAATTTTCTGCATCTTTATGATAAGATGTCTAATCAATTCATTGAATTTTATAGCTTCCAATCTTATTTTCATGAATCAATATTTACATGGTTGGAAGAATCATATTTAAAGAGGTTCCATTTTCATTTTCCTTTCTTTGTAAATAGTAAATCTAATCCAATACTTCCTATCATTCAATAGGAAGCACCTCAATTACCAATACTTCTGCTTGATGGGTTCCATTTTGTAAAATTAGAAGTGATTCAGTGGCTTCATTGGTTGTTTAATTTTACTTAATCTTTTGTATATAGTTTAGGTTAGGAATAGGATATCTAGTGACTTAGTTAGTTTATTTTTGTTTTGGATTTTTATGTTTTGGTTGAATTTTAATTTGATCAGTTCTTAGAAGTTTGATTGGTTGATTTTAGTAGTAAGTTTACTATTTTGAGCTTTTACATTTTCTTCTTTTAAGAAAGGAAGTGTTTGTATATAAATAAATCCTTGCGGTTGAATTTTTGGTTAATCTATTTTGAATAGTTGTGATAAATCTCAGTTTTCCAATTTGTTTAGACTAATCAGTGAACCTCTTATATTATTATAATATTTGTAAGTATGATTAAGGTTAGTCCTCTATAATATGTTCTTTATAAAGACAACTAGTTAGTTATATCTTTAAAACTTAGTACTCTAAAAATATTTATTAGTTCGTATTATCAGTCATCCTTTAAAGTTTAATTACTATATGAAGGATTTTTTTTCTATTCTATTAATAAATTAGATGAAATAGGGAACAGAAGGTCTCAATAATGAGTCAGTCCGATCAAGATCATGATAATTTACTAGTGTGACAATACCATGAAATATGGAAATGGCTGTTGGTTGTTGAATCAAGACATAAAGGGTCTCAGTAATGAGCCAGATGATTCATTTTCCGGTAATGTTTGTGAGTGACACTATGTGTTGGTTACCAAACTAGAACAATGATTCCTTCTTTTATCCGATTTTGTTTAAAAATAAAAAATAAAAAAATACCTAGAACAGATTTTGAAATTCTTTTGAGAAATAAGTGGCTACAGTTTTATAACTCGTGCTTTGGATTATCATTATTTGAGTACTTTGATTTAACAAGATAATCTTTTAGTTTTTATTTTACTTTTGTTGATAGGAATGAGGATAATTGTGAAAATATTTATAGATATGAATATCATTAGATGTTGGTTTTAATCAGATTGAGATTTTCTGATTTCTCTAAGTAAGTATTAGACTATGTTTTACACATTTTTTTTCGAAACAAGATGAACAGAGATAACTGGTTCACTCAGGTATGTCACCATTTGTTGGCACCCCAACAACTTCTCTTGATTTTTGTAAAATCAAAGGGCCTCCATTAGAATTTTTGTAAATACTTAGATTTTTTATTTTCTTTTTCTTGCTTGACTTGGTAGGGGATTTCATGGTTTTCTTCTTAAGTATTTAGTTTTCATTCACTTCTCTAGGATTATCTTTCATGAAGGTATGATTTAACGATTTGGATAACCTCTTCCATTTGACCCTTTTGATTGCTTGATGGTAATTACATGCTTGTATTTGAGGTTTTATGAGTGTAGTATGTGCTTGATTTTCTCTTGGTACAATTGTGTTAGTTTTCAAAGGGTTGACATCAGATTATTTTGTATACGCCTCGTCCCCATATGGAAATTTTACATTTGAAGGAGTGGAACCATATTTTTAGTTTTGACTTAGAATGATTCATCCAATTTTGCTAATCCTTTGATATTTTTTTGCAATTTTTATGCGAGATTTAAATAATTCAAGGCTTGTTGTTGCATATTTCAATTCCCGCCTTAAAAGAGGATATGTTGAAAAATTGAGTCAAGCTGAAATATTTTTGCACAATACAATATTTCTTCTAAGATTTTGCAAGATTTACCTAATCTGCCTCCTTGACAAAATATAGTGTTTGCTTGGTCATAGACTTTCATTTAACAAATGTATATCTAAGCGTGATGTTCAACAAATAGTTTTCCTATTTTTGAGAAGATATTAAATGTTCTAATTTCTTAGCTTAATTATAAAAATATGACTTATTTTTGGTACATTATTAAAAGATCTTTCTCAAAAATATATTTAAACACATTATTCAAACACATTAACACTTTGGAATATCATGTCATGGTATTATTTAAATATCTCATTGAATTTAAGATATATCTATCATTTCACTTAGATATTGGAATTGAAATCATTTGAAATTGAAATCATGTTTGCATAAACATCTAAGATTTATTAAAATTTGCGAAATATGATTTCAAAGTCTTAAATATGTCATTGTTCTCGTTAGAGTCCATGTATTCACAACTTTTCTTATATTATTATATAGAGATGTTTTTATAGTCTCTATATAAGTAAATATATGGTAACAGAACTTTTTGCGCTGATAACATGAATACTTGGTTTTGAACAAGTAAGATGAATGACGTAAGATATAAAAGTTTGAATTTAATTTAAATTTTTTTTTAATCAGTGGTCAACACGTGAACTAATGGATGGTGAATAAAATCAAAAGGATTCATGGCATTGATACGTGGACAATGATAATTCTAAACCTCATGAAATTTTCTCCCACGAAGATCAAACCAGTTTTTCCAGCAAGAAGATTAGTTACACCATATCCTGCGCATGTCACAAATCTGAATGAAATGGAGATAGTTGTAACCGATAAGACAGTAAAGGAACAATGTTTCTAAAACTTCACTTCTTGAGATTGACATGTAGTATTTGACGCATGGCAAGTGCGAGATCTCATTAATTGTGAGTTGAGACTATATCGGTAGACTACCAAGATCTTTGCCGAGGAAAAAAACACACTTAATTTACCGTCTCATGGTTAAAGGGATAACTTCCAAGCGAAACTAAGAGAAGGCATGTCTTCACTTCTGGAAAGAAATGCGTTGCAAGTTTTCAAAGGGTTGTCATCAGATTATTTTAATGGAATTGCCAACAATTTGTTGTCCAATCTGTATTCCGAAAATTTGTTGTTGAGGTAATTTATTGTACATTTCAAAGTTAAAGAAATGCATTTAAAAAAAAATAAAAATGAGTGCATAATTTCCAATACATTTACTAGATTAAGACAGTCATCAAAATCGAAACAGAGGTCGTCAAAGGGCAGATCCTCTATCTTTTATTTTGTCGTACTGCACTTTCTCATTCTGGTTTTTCATATATGAGTTTTCTTGCTTTGCTATATGAATTATTAATGTTTTGATTTTATAATGATGCATGTTTTCCAAGGAAGAGTAGCTCAAATGAAAAAATATGGGCATGTGAAGTTAATTTGGATTGACGGAAAACTTTTTACCTTTTTTTAGAGAAATATCAGATACTAGTCTGCACGAGATTGTATCCAACCCAAATGTCATGCGTCTGATTCATATGCTCATTTGTTTATTACTGCAGGTAAAAGGATAACCATGAATAAGATAACCGGATTCATGTCATTTTTTAGGTGTCAATTTTTGGTGGTAAAATGGGAGAAAAATAAGGTGAAAATAAAAATTCCGGGTCCATTTACTAGAATCGTGAGAAATTTCCTGAAAAGAGTGAACCATTTGAGATATTTTCCACGTTCTTTGAACACATGTTTTCAAGTTGCGGCCAGCAAGGAGAATCAGTTCACCTTTCCGTTTTATGTTTGTTTTTATTTTTCCCATTTAAGGGATAGCAGAGGTTTATATGGAGAGGAAGGTCTTAGCAGAAGTTGGAGGATTTTTGCATTTCTACTTTTTGTTTTTATATGTACATTTTAATATTTGCACATAGAACAGGAGACGCTGCTAGAGGGGGAAGTTTTGTAAAGTTTGGAGGAATTTTTTTCTGGTTTTCGTAAGATTTCTTTTTGTTTGGTTCGAGGTTGGAAGTAACAGAAGAATCAGAGTGAGAATGTGATCAAGATCATTTTTTTGTAACAGAGCTCTGCCACAATGTTTTTCTTTGTTCATTTATGTTGTATGCATATTTTATTTGGTACATATAAACTTTGCAATTATGTGCTAAAATATTTTTGTATTGAGGGGGTTTATGTTATTTTGGGATCTGTTTAAATGATTACATAGTTTCTTTCATGATGTGATTTTGTTTGTCACTTTGCAGATTGTGTTATCAAATTAATATTGTTTTAAATTCGAATGATTAACTTTGTATTGTCATTTTGATTTTAACAACATTTATTTTAAATTCAGATTTGAAAATAGCATTCAGATTTAGCTATGCTCCCTCGTGCAGGATAGATTATGATGTATAGATTAGGTAGAATTTGGTTTTAAAAGTTAGATTTACAATTTTGTCTCATAGCAAGAAACCTACGATTTAGTAGCTCTTAGATCTGTTTTCAGTGTGGCAATTATTAAATTGTTTTATTTCAGCTATTGAAATTTATTATAGATTAGTTTTGTATATTATTGTAGTTTTAGTTTCAGCAAGTTAGCCAATACAACTATGAGACTCTCTTGTTGAGAGAAAACCCGAAAGGTAGCAGTGCCTTTGTTCCTGTGAGAGGTAGCTAATGCAAACATTCAAGAAGTTGTTTTAAGCAATCTGAGTGGGTTGTTAGCCTCAGCACAGAAAATCCGTCCAACAAATGGCACTAGAAGGAGGTCTTGAGGTTAAAAAATAGTGTTTTGTTTCATAACATATTTATCCTTCGGCTCTTGGTTTTCATTGTTTTTTTATTTTTTTATTCTTCTATGTTGTCACTCATGCGTCATAGGGATGGCTAGATGGAAAACTAGCCTAGGTAAGTCAATCCTTTGACGTTTTATCAATTATGTCTCATTCCCATATCTTGCATGGGAGTCCAATAATGCATTGAGCCTCCAAGGCCCTTTGCATGAACTTCAAAGAACGGCAGTAGATCTTTTGCCAAAATTTGATGGTGAGGGAAATGTTTCCGCTAATGAGCATATCAGAAAATATGAGTCAATTATCTGTTTCCTTAATATTGTAAATGAAAATGTTGTTTGCAGGTTATTTCTACTCACATTCGAAGATAAGGATTTTTGCTCGTTTAATGTTTTTCCTACACATTCAATTCATAATTGGTTGCAATTTAAAAAATTGTTTTAAAATGCTTTCGATAATTATGATCCGATTAAGGCTTATAAAGATCTTGGTGAAATGCAGGTGAACGATGGTGAATGATTTCAATATTTGCTTTCAGCAGGTATTTCTTAGCTTACATGAGAATCATAAATCTTCAACAGACATCATGTTAAAATGGTATGTACAATCTCTTCCCAAAGTGATTTCTATGTTCATTTTACAAAAGGGCATAAGAGATTTACATGAAGCATGTGAGTACGCTCTAAAACTTGAAAAAGATTTCAAAATATATTCTTATGAAAGATTTTATTCTTTTTCTTTATATGATGAAAACGATATTGAAGATGAATCAAAGATTTCAGAATTATATGAGTTAGAAGAGCAAGTTAAGGTTTTATGCAATAAAATAATTTCTTTACAAAATGGAAGAAACATTCAAACAATAATTCACAACACATAAGGTGGATTAACCAAAAAGTGCATCCAAAGTTCTCATTATAATTTTTCTTCCCCAAGTAGAGATGCTGAATGTTTTACTTCTAACCTTCATTGTCTAAAGTTTGAACCCAAAATTTTAGAAGAGAATTTTGCCTCTAATTCTTATAATGTGTTAAATGAACATTCTATCTTATCTAAACATTTATCTTTTTGGAAAATTAATCATATCATAAATGAGAATAGAATTGGGAACAAAAATGATTTCGTCTGCATTATATGATTTAGAAATTTTTCTTTCAATAGATGATAAGCATGAAGATACTTTTTCCATCCCATTTCTATGTATCCTAATGTTGATGAAGATTTAAGAATTATTAATCAATGGCCGTCAAAGCATTAGTTTTAGTTGAGATTTTGAAACACATAAATTGAATCCTTTTCAAAAATCTAAATTAGACAATCAATTAATTGAATATCCTTGCTCTTCGTCTACTAGCTTAAATTATCATGAAGAAAATAATGAAGTCAGGTCTTTGGATAAAGAATTATCTCAGATTGAAAATGAATTTCAGAATATTTGTTCTAATGACAACCTGATTAAAGATCAAATATTTCAGGAAAAGATAATACAAACAAATAATTTGAAAATTAAGAAAAGTCATTCAAAGGAGAGAGATAATCAATTGATTCCTATTCACAACAAAACCTATACCTATGATGGTGATTTGATCAATACGCAAAATTGTAAATTTGAAGGAAAACTTGTTGGTAGTTTACCTTGTATAAAATTTACCAATATGAAAGATTTTGAACAACCACATTTTCCAAGAAATATGATTGGTAAGAATGTTTTGTTCTTTATTAAGTATTTTTCTGAATCATCAAATTTTCTACATCCTTATGATAAGATGTCTAATGAATTCATTGAATCTTATAGCTTCCAATTTGATTTTCATGATTCAATATGTACATGGTTGGAAGAATCATATTTAAGGAGGTTCCATTTTCATTTTTCTTTCTTTGTAAATAGTAAATCTAATATGAACATAAATTCTCCTTCTATTAACATTTCAAAACACATGGTAAACCAAATGGCATAATGAGTGATTTGTACCGATCTGGGCTTGGCAAAAAGAAGGCGTAGAAGGTAGCGATCGGAGGGAGGAGCCCTCTCGCACAGCTCAGGTTGGGTGGGGTCTGTGACCCCCCCCCGGCCAGGCATGGAAGCGGCCCCAGCCAGGAGCCTCGGAGCGTCCGGGATCAATGGAGGCAAGGATGGAGCCGGGGAAGGGAAGAGATCTGGGGTGGGGGGTTGTCTCTCGAAAGCTCAATCAATACAATCAATTTAGATCCGGTCAAAGTCCATTCAGGAGAAGATAGAGATGTAGAAGGAGAAGGCCCTAATCAAGAAATTTGTAGGGATCTGGCCGAGGGAGAAGGATCTGGTTCGCTGGATCCAGAGCACCTAGAGCCCAAAAGGGCATTATGACCTTTAGTTAGGGGCCAAAGGTTTTTTTACCATCATTTTCTTCAACCAGGAGGATCGGGATAGGATTCTAGAAGGGGGGGCGTATTTTTTCTTCTCTGCGAGACTCTATCAGAGGCCATGGAAGGAATGGTTCAACCCAGATACAGAGGACATGACTGTAGCCCCGGTGTGGATCTACCTGGTAGGGCTTCCAGGGGAATACTAGGACATGGAAATTCTACGGGATATTGGGAACTCTTTAGGGGAATTTGTGAAAATTGCTGAGCAGACCCGTCTCCAAAGGTATACCACCTTTGCTCAGACATGTGTTTATATGGATCTCTCAAAGGACCTCCCTGAGGAAATCAGGCTTAATTGGGACGATGAGGAATGGATCCAGCAAATTAACTATGAGCAGCTACCCTTTAGGTGTAGGATCTACCATGAATATGACCATTTCGGGAGAAACTGCCCTAGGGAAGATAAGGAGAAGATGGAACATGCCTCAGGAGAAGCGCTTGGGAGCGAGGGTTTCACTCAGGTCAACAGCAGGAGGAGGAGTAGGGGCTCAGGCAGGGAGAAGAAGCATAAGGATGAAGTGGGGAAACCAGGGGGATCATCTAACCCCTTCTAGATCCTGGGAGAAATAGTAGAGGTTCAACCGCAAGAGGGCGAGGTTGCGGGAAGAAGTCTGGAAACTGAGATGATGGGGATGGAAGATGAAGACAGAAGTGAAGCTCGACCGGTATCCATGGAAGTGTAAGAAGCTAAGTACATGGAATTAGGCGAGCTAGATATGGATTCCCTGGAAGTAGAATGTAGGAAAGATGGCTCAAGATACGTTCCCAGGGAACAGATCGAGCTCTTGCAGCAAGCGATTTTACGTTCTAAAGCGCACAAGGATCTGGGGCTTAGATCGGAAGGGCTGAAAGGAAGCAAAAGGAAAACTTCAGAGGAAGATCAGAAATGGGGGAGGAAGTCGAACAAGCAAAGGATAGCAGAAATAGGAGTCATGCTAATCAAATCAGGCCAATACCCCATGATTAAGGCGGCCTTTTCTTAGGTAAGTAGGGTTTCCCAATGAAGATAGTGACCTGGAATATTAGGGGGTGTAATCACCCTGGGAAGATTAGAACTCTTGCAAGAAAGGTCAAGTAGGAAAAACGAGATATTCTTTTCTTACAGGAGACTAAGTGCATTTTTGAATCAATGCAAAAGATCGGGAAGAAGATTTGGAAAGGTAGCCAGGTCATGGCTGTAGAAGCAGATGGTATGCGAGGAGGGATAGCTATCTTGTGGGGAGAAAGGGAAGTGGATCTCATAGGTTGGTGAGCGAGATGTTTTTCTCTATCAGCTAATTTCCACATTCGAGGCTCAGAGATGAGAGGAACGATCATGAACATTTATGGGCTGAGTGCTTTCCCGCAGAAACAGGAGTTTGTCAATCATCTCAGATGGATCAGTGCCTCGGCATCAACAAGAAATTGGATAATCGAAGGAGACTTCAATCTAATAACTTCGCTTAGGGAAAAAAAGGGAGGCAAGCGGATGCTGGACAAATATCAGGAGGACTTTAGGGAAACCCTAGTCAATAGCTCCCTCATGGATCTAGAAACTAGGGATGGTTGGTTCACCTGGAATAATCAAAGGGGTGGTGAGTACTTGGTGGCCTCAAGGCTAGACTGTTTCCTGGTGACCGAAAGTATAATAAGGGGGGTAGGAGAAATAAGGGCGAACATGATCCCAGCAGCAGGTTTTGATCACTGGCCCATGTGCCTAAGCTGGGAAGGGGTAGCAGATTGGTTACCAAAACCTTTTCGATTCGAGCAATTCTGGCTAGAACATAGGGACTTTAAGGGTATGTTGGAACAGTGGTGGTAGGAGATGAAGGACTCAAGGGGAACAAGGATGTACAACTTTCAGTAGAAGCTCAAAGTGCTGAAGGCCAAAATTCATACATGGAAAAAGAATGAATTTGGAAACATATATGAAGACAAGAAAAGGATAATCTTGGAACTGACTGCTAACCAACAAAGAGGGATGGAATTTGGGTGGGACCCAGATTTGAAAGAAAAGGAGAAGGACCTTGAAGCCCAGTTGGAAGCCAGAGAAAGATAGGAGGAAGTCTTCTGGAAACAGAATTCTCATGTGAAGTGGCTGCGGGAAGGGGAAAGGAATACCAAATTCTTCCACAATGCCATGGTCAACAACCATTTGGGGTCAAAGATCTTCAACCTTAATCTTCCCAATGGGACCCAGGTGGGATCTTGGGCCAAGGTAGAAGACGGCCTTGTCAATCATTTTAAGGAAATCATGACAGAAGACAACAATGAGAGGGGTCAGGATATTGATCGGATCATATCCCTAATCCCCAGCATTGTCACAAGGGAGGACTATGAGAACCTCACCAAACCCATCTCCCTGCAAGAGGTGGAGGGGGTCATGCATCAGATGGCTCAGGGGAAAGCCCCTAGGCCAAACAGGTTTACAACCAACTTGTTCCACCATTTTTGGGACATGCTCAAAGAGGAGGTTTGGGAAATAGTGGAGGAATCCAGGACTAGCAAAGGGGTGCTCAAATATTTTAATGCAATCTTCATCGCTCTGATCCCAAAGAGTGATGGGGTTGATGCTCCAAGTAAGTTCAGACCTATAGCCCTTTGTAATGTGATATACAAAATAATCTCGAAGGTCATAGCAAATAGATTGAAACCTCTACTCCTAGGGATCATCAGCCCTAAGCAATCGGGGTTTGTGGAGGGGAGGAAAATTATGGATGGGATCATTACGGTCCAGGAGATCATTCACTCGCTCAAATGCACTAGAAGCCTAGGGATGCTTATCAAACTTGATATTTCCAAATCCTATGACAAACTAAGCTGGGACTACTTGAAGAAAATGCTAAAGGCTTTTGGGTCCTGTAGGGAGTGGATAGAATGGGTCATGGGGCTGGTGTCCTCGCCTTTTTTCTCCATCCTCCTAAACGGATCCTCGACCATATTGTTCTCGCCATCAAGGGGAATTAGACAAGGAGATCCCCTATCTCCGTTTCTTTTCATCCTGGCAGTGGAAGGCCTAAGTTGACTCATACATGCTCAGGCAGGATTGGGGAGGATATGAGGCCTATCCTTTTGCGAAGGCATGGAAAAACAAACTCATCAGCAATTTGTGGATGATACAATGTTAATGGGGCACCCTTTAGTCCAAGAGGCGCGAGCCTTCAAATCCTATCTAGCGGCATTTGCTAAATCCTCGAGGTTGGAGGTTAGTCCAGAGAAATCCTAGGTGTTCTTTTTCAATACCCTGCTTATTACTCAGAGGAACATTGGAAGGATCTTGGGTTTCCAGAAAGGCAAGCTCCCAACTAAATATCTAGGGGTCCCTCTAAGCTAGAAAATTATTAGGCACACCTCCTGGAAAGATTTAGTAGACAGAATAAAGAGTTGGCTATCAAGTTGGGCGATAAAACCTTTAAATCTCCCAAGGAGACTAGTACTTGTTAAATCGGTTATCTAGGATATACCTATGTGCCTTCTATCAGTGCTATCGACCCCCAAGTTAGTGCTCAAGGAAATCAGGAATCTCTAGCACAATTTCCTATGGGCGGGCAGAGGCAGTAAAGAAAAATTTACCCTGGTCAGCTGGGAGAAGGTGAGCATGCCAAAGAAATTGGGGGGCCTAGGGCTTCGTGATCCAGAAGCAGTGGGGGAAGTGCAGGGTGCCAAGATTTGGTGGCGATGGAGCACCCACAAACAGGAGCCATGGGCCAAGATATGGCACTTGAAGAATGCAAAAGGATGGTCTGCTATGCAGTTGGTTCATTTTAGTGGGGAAGCTGAAGGTTCCCAGATATGGCAGAAGGCAAGGGAGGGAAGGTGGCTAATCCAGGAGCATAGCTTCTGAGAAATTTAGGATGGAAGTCTGGAGAACATGTGGGATGACTCATGGAATCAACAACCCAAGCTAGGGGAGGATCCTAGATGGCTTTAATTAAGGAGAACATGCTTAGATGAGGGCTGGGAGAAGGTGAATCAGTACTGGGAAGGAAACGCCCAAGGTGATAGGCATAAATGGGTGATCCTGCTTGATCCCTCGGATCAAATCTCGGAAGCAGACATCAAAGCCCTAGAGGAGGAACTCAATACTCGAGTCATCAGAGTTAAGGAAGGGGTTGATAGGCTCAGGTGGGTTTACTCCCAGAAGGGCATGTTTAGCAACAAGGAAGCCTATAACATCAATATTAGAGGACAAGAAGAGGATGACGAGATCTAGGAAAAGGTATGGACATCCAACCCATGGCCAAAGGTGGCCATCTTCTATTGGTTGGTAGTTTGAGGGAGAATTATAACAAGGGAAAACCTGAGGTGAAGAGGGATCCTGGGACCATCTAGGTGTGTCTTGTGTGCCGGCCAGGAGGAGAGCATAGGCCATCTCCTGGATGCATGCCCTTTTGCGGCTGGATTATGGGATAAAGGAGCCCTGATGTTTAGAAGAAGTAATAGATCTAGAGGGAATCTAGTTTAGACCCTAAGGGATTGGAACCCGAAGGCTTTCAAGAATAATATTCCTAGCTTTCTATGGCTTGCTTTCCTTGGAATGGTTCTCTCGGTTATCTGGAAGGAGCGGAACAATAGGATTTTTCGGGAACGAGAACGGTCTCTGAAGAAATCCTAGAAAACCATTTGCTCCAACTTGCTGGAGTCAATCCAAATCATGCAGTGGTCAGATGAGGATAAAGAGTTTATAGGTTGGGAAAGATCAGTTGTAGAGGCATGGGGTCTAGATAAGGGGCTCATAAGAGACCTTCCTCAGAAAACCAAGGTCTGCAGAGTGGAGAGCCCTTCGTCCTGGTATCCCCCTATGCTTCAAGTTTTCAAGGTTAAATTTGATGGGGAGGCTAAAGGAAATCCTGGAATGGAGGGATTTGGAGGGGCCTGTCGAGACCATAAGGGGGAAATTTTACAGGTTTTTCATGGCAATATAGGTTTCGACACCAACAACTCAGTGGAGCTTTTGGGGATGATCCAAGGCATCCATCTTGTTGTCTAGAATGGCTGGCTCCCAACGATAGTGGAAGGGGACTCCCAAATTCTCATCCACATGGCTCAACAGCTGGCAAACAGGAGGTTAGCATAGAAAGTGGCATCCATTTGGCGCCTGGTGGGGAGAATGGAGGATCTCCGAGCTCTAATTTTGGATTTCTCGGTGCTGTCCTTTCACCACGTCAAGAGAGAGGCTAACAGGGTGGCAGACTTAATGGCCAACGTTGGGGTCGCTGACGCCAGGGATATCAGGTGGGGATGACTTGAAGATCTTGAGGGAGAACAGTGGCTTCCTCGCTGCCGTCAACTCATGGATCATGATGGTGATGACAGAGGGCAGAGGTAGGATCATATGAATGAGGAACATGGAGGGGGGAGGTGGCGGCAAGGTCATCCCACTCGTCACCTCTATTAACATGTGCTAAGTAGGTGGTCTTAGATAGAGGCAATTGGAGAGCTTCTCCCTTATCATTAAGATCAAGTATAAGAGTTTAATGGAGGAGATAGGTAATACTATTCACGATCGGTTAGGTGATGCAGTAGTGATGAAGAATCCTATGAGGATCCCCAGGTGAGGTACGGGTCATGGAGGTGGTTGGACCTGGGTTATCATGATCTATGACAAAGACGTTGTTTCAATTATGGGAGTGATCCAATATTAATTGGACTAGGATAGCCATGGCCAAAGCATGCGTTCTAGATAGAGCGCAGGCTTATTGGTTAAGTGTAATTAGGGAGACGAAAAAAGGTGACGGAATGTCTGTTAGAATGGGGAACAAAGCTGAACTTAGGGAAATGGCTCCGCCTCGTGGAAGCATTGGTGGGAATGGCCGCCAAGGAAAAGGAGAAGACTACATTGGTAAGGGGAAGAGGGCAATGACCCGGGCTCAATTTTAGGCTCAGGCTGCTGCAGAGGTGTTTAAGGATCGCATCGCGCTTATCTCCAGGCTTGCCATGGAAAACATGGAGAAGGCCCTCTAAGAGCAGGTTAAGTCAAAACCAATAGAGGAAGTTCGGGAGGAGGTGGATGGGTGGGTCTCTAAACCCGATTCCACGGTGGGGACAGCGTCGGCTCATGATTTCCTGGTGATGATTTATTGGGTTCTTATGAACCTTGTCTCCCAGGAAAACATCAAATCCACGACCATAATTGGAGAGCATCTAGAGGCGATTCTGGCAAAAAGGGAGGTAGACAAGGAACCCGTAAGAGCTTGGAAGGAGCATAATGCTGAATGCAGCAAGATTCTCAGCAAGGTCGAAGCCCTCAGTGCGGACTGCTGCCTTATGCATAGGAAGGTAGACTAGATTGCGTCCTTCCTGGGGATTGCACTTTATCACTCGGGAATGAAGCAGCTTGCGACGAGAGGGTTTGGTAGACACGCTAGAGGGAGGAATGCTGGTGCCCCTCCTATGGGGAGCTCTGTGGAGGCAATGAGGTAGACAAAAGGGGGCATTCTGTCAAGGATCTGGGTGCAAGACATCTTGATGCTTCCTTGAGGCATGATGTTGCTTCTCTTTTTTGCTGACTTCTATTGTTCAAGAGGCTGCGAAGTCGGCCCTTAGGTTTCTGTAGTTATTTGTCTGTTATGCTTTTTTAGTTTTTCTATGTTGTCTTATGTTGCAAGTATATAGGAATTTCGGCTCTATAAGTAAGACTGGGATTGAGATCTCCATAGAGGGAACTCTCCCGGCTTATGGGTGGGATAGGTGGAGGATTTTGGAATGTAATTGGGATGGGTAGTTTCGGTGGTGGGCTTGTCAGGGCCTGCCTGTTTTAACAATATCTCTGTAATAAGTTTTTAAGTGGTAATACACTTTTATTTACAAAAAAAATTAAATCTAATCTAATACTTCCTATCATTCAATATGAAGCACCTCAATTACAAATACTTGTGCTTAATGGATTCCATTTTGTAAAATTAGAAGTGCTTCAATGGCTTCATTGGCTGTTTCATTTTACTTAATCTTTTGTATATAGTTTAGCTTATAAATATGATAGCTAGTGACTTAGTTAGTTTATTTTGTTTTTGATAAGTTTTTGTTTTGGATTTTTATGTTTTGGTTGTGATTTGATCAGATCTTAGAAGTTTTATTGGTTCATTTTGGTAGTAAGTTTACTATTTTGAGATTTCATTTTCTTCTTTTAAGAAAGGAAGTGTTTGTATATAAATAAATCCTTGTGGTTGAATTTCAGTTGGTTAATCTATTTTGAATAGTTGTGATAAAGCTTAGTCTTCCAATTTGTTTAGACTAATAAGTGAACCTCTTATATTATTATAATATTTGTAAGTATGATTAGGGCTAATCTTCTATAATATGTTCCTTTTAAAGACAACTAGTTAGTTATCTCTTTAAAACTTAGTACTCAGAAAATATTTATTAATTCAAATTATCAGCCATCTTTTAAAGTTTACTTACTATCTGAAGGATTTTTTTCTCTGTTCCATTAATAAATTAGATGAAATAGGGAATGGAAGGTCTTAGTAATGAGGCGGTCCGATCAAGATAATGAGAATTTACCGGTGTGACATTACCAGGAAATATGGTAATGGCTCCTAGTTGTTGGATCAAGAGATAAGAGGTCTCAGTAATGAGCCAACTGAGTCATTTTCCAGTAATGATTATGAGTGACACTGTTTGTTGGTTACCAAAATAGGACAGTGATTCCTTCTTTTATCTGATTTTGTTTTCAAAAAAATACTTGGAATAGATTTTAAAATTCTTTAGAGAAATAAGGGGGTACATTTTTATAACTGGTGATTTGGATTATCATTATTTGGGTACATTGATTTAACGAGATAATCTTTTAGTTTGTATTTTACTTTTGTTGACCGGAATGAGGATAATTGTGAAAATATTTACAGATATGAATATCATTAGATGTTGGTTTTAATCAAATTGAGATTTTATGATTTCTCTAAGTATTAGACTATGTTTTACACAATGTTTTTTGAAACAAGATGGATAGAGATAACTAGTTCACCCATGTATGTCACCATTTGTTGGAACCCTAACAAATCCCCTTGAATTTTGTAAAATCAAAGGCCCCCATTAGAATTTTTGTAAATACTTAGATTTTTTATTTTCTTTTTCTTGCTTGAATTGGTAGGGGATTTCATGGTTTTCTTCTTAAGTATTTAGTTTTCGTTCACTTCTCTAGGATTATCTTTCATGAAGGTGCGATTTGACAAATTGGATAACCTCTTCCATTTGACCCCTTTTGTAGTAGGGCTTTGGCCCTTGCTATGTGCAAAAACAGCTACCTTCCGTCTATAGGACGTAAGGATAGGGTTTCTTTGGTGAAGAAAAAACCTACAAGAAAGGGTTAGTAAACCATACAAAACCTTGCAATAAACTTGTGACAAGAATGAACAAATAACAACCCAGCAATGGAAATGTTAGCAGAAAACAAGCTATAAGAAACTAGATTAATAAATAAGAAATCATTGAAACTATTATACCTATGCTCTTGGTGGAAGATGGACCACCATGCCCTAGCTCAAGGTGCTACCTCTTAATGGAATGGGGATTGGCGAATGGAGCAAATGAAGCAAGCGGATCAAGGAGGGTGAATGGCTTGAGAGAGTGGGTCTCAAGAGACTCACATGGGCATAGTAACAGTAGGAAAGTGGGTAAGTGTTTTGAGAGTGACCCCCACCCTTGTATTTATAGCATTTTCTGAGTTTTTAGGGTTTTAAGCCCTTAGTCAAGGCTTTAACCTCTTTTGGGGGATTTAGGCCCTTTTTGGCCATCTTTTAGCTCCTTTAGTATTTTTAAGCTCATTTTAGGGGTTTTAGCCCCCTTTTGGAGGTTTTAGCCCTTGTGAGAGCTATTTAGTCTCTTTTATGGGTTTTTAAGACCTTTTTGGTGTTTTTGAGCCTTTATAAGGGTGTGGGGGTCAATGAGGGTAGTGAAATAGATGTCTTTTTATGGTGTAGGTCATGTAGAGCTAATTGGGGGATGTTTTGGGTTAACATATTGCCCCTTGAGGTGTGAGGGCAGGAGCTCATCGTATGGCCGACGGACATCATAGGATTTTCTGGAGGGGTGGTGCTTCCTGGGCTGGGACATGGTGTATTTTGGTTTTTGTATTAATATGGTTCCCATCAATGGGAGAGATACAAATAATGTGTGACATGTATATGGAAGAGGCGAGCATCCCCATGCTTGTAATGATGTCAAAAGAATAATGTGATCTAAGCTCTAAAATGAAAGTGTCGATCATGTATAACTGTTGTTACATAGTGGTTGCATCAATAAGACGCTGAAATACAATATTGATATGAAGAACTGCTACATTGGACCCATGGCATTCTCATGGAATTCTATATCTTCATGACTGATGGTCTGCTGGATCTGAAATGGTACATAAATATAGGGACTCAGTGACGAAGAGTCAGAGTCTCTGTGGTACAATATGATGCATCAATCATGAATCTATACTGAAGCACTACTCTGGGGATTCTGAACACGGTCTTCAACGCAACCCAGAAATCACAAGGGATGTGAAATTGTTTGGGTCCCTCAATAGACTCATTAATGTGCTAGAGTGAGGTGACATCTAGGGTATTCGACCAAATACTACACAGACCAATACCTTGTATGAATCTTAATGGTGCGATGATGCAGCTGGAGTCGAGCATGTGAGACACAACCATCCCGAGAGGCACTAAGGATTCCTCTCAAGTGGTCCAAGGAACTCATTAATGAGATTAATGAAACTAGGATACAGGGACCTCTGGGTATATCCTGTGGAATATATGTGTTCTCATCAACAGAGGGAGACCTACAACTGACTAAGGAGATGGTGTTTCCTTGACCAGAAGCACAAGGGAGATAACCAAAGGTGTGAGACAATGTGGGGACTGACACACTAAAATAGGGAACAGGGGCAGGGAATCAAGGGGGACTCAAACTTCCTTTGTTCAGAGTATGATGGCAGGCCTGACTAGGAAGCAAATGAAATTGACTCATAGGAGGGGGATCATAGCTGTAATACCAGGAATGTAACTACAGATGGGAAATACTTGGGGGAGGAGACACTTTTAGTATTGATGGGATCCAGGGAATACTCATCGCAAAATACTCTGAACAAAGGCGACCCAAAGGGGGAATGTTGTCGAACTGTAACATGTGTGGTGGCATCTAGAGACATCAGTATGGTACGATCTCGTGGATTTTTAACGAGCTCGAGAAGGTAAATGCTCTATGGTGCTTTCAATTTTAAAGAGTATGAAAGCATGAAGAAGACTCTGGTGGGGTCTATTTTTCGTTGATAGTCTCATGTGCCTGAAAAAGGGTAAAAGTGTACATAGGAGAGCTCACCCATATTTTAGGGGATGAGAGACTTCTTTACCATTGGTAGTCCAATCAAGCCGAAAAAGGTTAAACTTGTATTGACTGGATGGTCATTCAAATACTTTTATGAGCATGAACAAAACCAAGTTTTCTCGGCGATATTTTCTTGATGAGAAGGTTGGAAAAGAGCTTAAAGCCAACCCATGGTGATATTTTTTTGTAAAGTTCAGCCCCTCTACCGAGAAAGCATAAAATGATGCAGAGGGGAATGGTCTTGGCTTGAGTGTGCCAAGGTGGTTCTTTTCATATGGTAGTCTACATAGTCTGAAAAAGGAGGTAAATGAGATGATGTAGATGCCCTTTTATATACTTTATCGAGCATGAAAGGAAGTAGAGACACTCAACAATATTTTCATTCTTTTTTAGGAGTTAGAAAATAGATTAACAAAAGCTATGGTATGGTCAACCGATCGTGGGGGAACTAATGGTTCCCCCCTTTTGGGACAGTGGATAGTGGTCCAAAGGTAAACCATGCAGTATGGATGGAGCAGGTGGCTCTTTGAACATACCAATACATGCACGGGATAGATCACGATAGAGGAACATACCAAATGCATGCAAAATGATGTGCCTCCTAGGCGATGGTCCGGAATCCTGCATATGTTTTGGTGGTGTAGTAGGCACAGGTCTGGCGGCAGTTATATTGTCAAATGCATGCCAACATGTTCCGAATTCTAGGAAGTGGTCCGAGAACCTACGTAAGTTGTGGTGGAAGGTGGACACTATTATGCCACATTTGGAGCGGCTTGCTGAGGGGATTTTTAATGTAGGCTGGCAGCATTTAGACAATGGGTTGATTACCGCCATTGATAGTGTGCCTCTAGAGTGGAATTCTCTGATGAGGAGGATAGCCATGGCCTATGAGTATGTTCATAGGGAGTCACGATGGGATGCTCCTGTAGAGGACAATTAGTCCTCCGAGGAGGATTATGACACCGAGCCAGATGATGAGTATGAGTCTAGGTCTGATTACTAGATAGTGGGCATACCCCTAGTGCATTGGTGCACTTAGGATTTTTTGTATCACTATGTATATTCAGCTAAGAAAGCATGTGTAGCTTCTCATTTTGTACTCGACATATTTTGGACATGCGATATATATATATATATATATTTGATGCACGTGGATGCACTTTTTATGGTTTTATATGTGAGTCTTTTATGATGATGTACTTGTACATGTGTATGCCTATTTATATGTGATGATGCATGATGCAAGTTTTTGTATGCTTCCTATATGCTATGATGAATATGCCAATTTAGAATGTCATTAGCCATTTGATCTACTACATTGTTTAGGTTCCTAGGAACATGTGTGAATGTGATGGATTCAAATGTTCTAACCATCTGTTTAGTGTGCAGGAATTTTCTAAAGAGGCAGGGATCGCGTACTCGGTAGTGGTTTTTTATCTGGGAGACAAGCAATTGGGAGTCTAAGAAGAAATCAAGATGACGGATACCCAACTGGAGGACGGAGGCAAAAAGGCCAGTAACACCATCATATTCAGCCTTGTTTTTGGTTGCTATGCCCACACATATTCCGTCGATATGGATCAACTCATGAGACAGGGAGTAGATGAACCATGTAGCCGAGGCGAGGTTTGGAGACCATTTGCTTTCTCCATCAACAAATCTGATGTATCGAAACGAAGTAGGATCCATTTGGCGCAGTCAAGGAAACAATATGACTATGCTACAAGTGACTCATTGGTGATGTTAAACATAAAATCTCTTGAGGTAGAACCCATTACGGGGGTTCTCCAATATTTGTTCATTAGAGTCAACAAGAATGTATGCCCCTTTGCTGAGGAAATGGTGGAAGACATATGGGCCGTACAACATTGACTTGAACTTGCCTTTTCCCAACTTATCATTGTCTTAGTCATAAACTAGAACCATATCACCTTCGCTAAAGGTGCGAGGGTGGACATGGGAGTTGTAATAGGATTTCAACCGTGTTTTTGTTGCTTCGATGGCTTGGAGGACATCCCTGTGGTGTTCTGCAGTTTGTTTGAGTTAGAGGAGTCATTCTTCCAAAGGTGAAGTACTAGGAAGGAGTTCCACAGTGAAGTATCAGGAAGGAGTTCCACAACGAGGTGGAGTTATGGGATCTGGAACTCTATAGGGAGCACTGATTCAACGTTGTGTACTAAATGGAAAAGGGGAAACCAGTTGCGGTTTTTATGGATGTGTGGTAATCCCATAGGTTGGAAAACAACATGTGGTTCCAATTGGTTTTATGGTTTCCTACCATCCTTTGGAGCATTGTTTTGATGATTTTGTTGACTACTTTAACTCGGCGATTGACCTGGGGGTAGTAGGAAGATGAGTACTAGTGTTCGAACTTCAACATGGTTGAAATCTCAGTCCAAACGGCGTCTTCAAATTTTTTACCATGATCTGAGACCAACTATTTGGGAACACCAAATCGTGAAATGGCGTGGTTAAAGAAAAAATGTGCCGTCGTTTCACTTTTGCAATCGAACGTAGGCATGGCCTCGGCCCACTTAGTGAAGTAATCAACGACCACAATGATATACTTATGACCATTGGCTAAGGTAGGGTTGATTATCATGAAGTTGATTTCCCATTTACAGAAGGGACCAACTGTGACTATGGGGTGTAATAGTGTAGGGGGGGTTCTTTCCTTTGGGGCAAAGAGATACAGCTGCAACAGTGTTTGACTACCTCTATGCAATCAGCAAAGATGGAAGGCCAAAAGTAGCCAGCACGTAGAATCTTCTGGGAGGTTGCCAGACCTAAAAGGTGTCCACCGCAAGCTCCACTATGATAGTCATTGAGGACTATCTTTTCCTCATGATGGGTAAGGAAACTACGTAAGATGGTATCAATTCCTCGACGATATAAAATATCTCCAATAAGGAGATGGTGAGCGGCTTGATGTCAGATGCATCGCCTGTCTTCACGGTTTAAGTGGGCTGCAAAATTTTGTGTTCGTAAATATAGAAGGATGCCCTCATACCATGGATCTTCTATAGATATGACGAATAGGAAATCATCGGGGAGGTCATCCTTAGGTGGTGGTGATGTGGTTAATGGGGGTAGATCTATCATGAGCGCAGCTAGCGCTAGTGCCTTTGTGCTTTTCAGGGAAACAAACTCCAAGTTGAACTCTTGGAGGATGACTACCCATTTGGCCACATGGCCTTGTAGAAGGCGACGACTTAAGAGGTGCTGCATTGGGTTGGAATTAGCCACTACTCGGGTATGGTTTGCAATGATGTAGTGGTGCAATTTCTAGTCCAAGAAAACAATGGTGAGGGCCAGTTTTTCCTCAGGTGAATATCACAGTGGGGGACCTGTCAGGTTTAGGATGATGTAATAAATCACATGCTCCTGAAGAGCATCATCTTCTTGGACCAAAACTTTAGCAATGGCATTTTCTGAAGCCGACACATAAATAATGAAGTCTCGGGTGAAGTCTGGCGCGGACGCTAGGGCTTGTTTGAGTGCATCAAATGATTCATGTGCTTGTTGATCCCAAACAAATAGGATTTTGGTGTGGAGCAGGTGTATGAATCTGTAGGATTTTGTTGCATACTATGGTACAAAGCGACGAAGGAAATTGGCCTTGCCTTGGAGGCTCTATAGTTTGAGCAGAGTTTTTAGTGTAGGGAGATCAAGGATAGCTTGAACTTTGATAGGGTCAATTGTTATCCCTTTGTGGGATACAATGAACCCAAGTAGACGGCCTTCTAGGACACAAAAAACACACTTTAGGGGATTCAAGTGAATTTTGTACTTGCAGCATCATAGAAAGACTTACCGCAAGTCATCTATGTGCTGTGCTCATTTCCGTGATCGAGCGATAAGGTCATCTAGGTAGACCAATATGATGTGGATGAGGTCATGGAAAGAATACATCATGGTGCACTGTAAAGTGGCTCCATCATTCTTTAGACCAAAGGGAATTACTTGATATGTGAATGTGCCCCAAGGGGTTGTGAATGCATTCTTTTAATGATCTTCTTTCCGGATCTGAATTTGGTTGTATCCAAAAAAGCTATCCATGAAGGAAAAAACCTCATGTTTGGCACACGCATCAATGATCTGATCAATGAAGGGTGTTGGGAAATTGTCTTTGGGACATGCCCAATTCAGATTGTGAAAGTCTATATAGACATGGATGGTACCCTATTTTTTATTCACAGGGAGAGGATTTGAAACCTAGGTTGTGTAAGCAATGGGGTAAATGAAGCCAGCTATGTGCAGCTTCTCAATTTTGGATTTGATTGCGACAACTTTGGAGGGATGGATTGGCCATTTCTTTTGGCATACAGGGACCACATCAAGCCATGTGTTGATGTGGTGCTCAACAATGGATGGATCCAATTGGGGAATTTCGATGTAAGACTAGAAAAAGATGTCATGAAAGTCTTGGAAGAGTGCTTTATAGGAAGCGATTTATTCAAGAGAGTAGGATGCCCCCAGCATGATCTCCTTAACGATCTCGTATTTGGTTGAGATGTCGTTCTTAATGGTTGGCAATATATTGGACATGTTTCCTTCTTTGAAAGCATCAGGTGCCGCAATGGGACTTTTGAACCAGTAAACTTTCCCATGAATGAAATCCTTTGTCTCAACTGAAAATTGATCTGACAGCGAAGCAGGTTCTTCAGGGATGAAGAACAAGCACTGGTGCATCTCATCCCAAGGGTATTCAGGAGTGGTTAAGGCTTCACGTATCTCCTCGTCATTGTAGAAGAAATGATGGGACAAGTTGGAGGAGTTGTCAGTGACTGTAGGGATAATTGGGTTTATGGAACTGGACACCATGTAGATGGACACGTAATCTGAAGAAGGAGGCGGGGGTTGGATTTCTTTAATGAGAGTGATATCGGTGTCAAGGGCATGATGTTGAAGGTTAGCTAGAGTTGTTAGAAAGTCAAAAAATTCCTAGTAGTGGTGAGAATAATGTCCATACAATCTGAAAAGTGCACAAGCATGGTTCATTCTCAATGACTTGTTTCTCTTTGTTGGTCCACTTGGGAGCTCAACCACGGGGAGTTTTTCTGTTGTATCCATGGCATCTAAATGTGTGCAGATCATGGTAATTTCTAGACAGTTTTGGGATGCATGGTCCTGTTCATCGCACATGGCACATGGCGGGATCTGTCAAGGTTCAATTATTGCTTTCATGTTTTTTCCCTTGGCCCTTTTTGGGTGGGGCACAGTAGGTGCCAGTGCAGTGGTTGAATTTTGCAGACAAGGTGGGGGACATGATTTGATTGTAATGGGTTCAACAGGGATTAACATGACTTGGGGTATCGGGGGTTGGGCCGGTGGATATAGGTACCACACGAGAATCCCTAATGTGAATTTGGGTAAGTTTTAGGTATCCATTACTGGATTACTCATGACACCAGGCGGGGGGAATAGGAAGGGAATTGTGTGGACTAGGGAGGAGCCCAAGTAACTCCCTGATGATTGCATTTGGGGATGCGGTTGTGGTTTCGGCTGCGCATGATGTTGTGGCTACAACTATTGTTGGGGTTGTGGCTGTGGTTTATTTTTAGGTGCAACAATGTTGGATGAGAGCATGCACAAATCTGTAGTCTCATTTAGTGTAGGCAGTGGTGACACGAAAGGGAAGGAGGCCATGATGGTGGTGTCAGCAAACAACCTAGGGCCCACATTCAATAATGAGGAGGTGGATGTGTCATCGACAGTAGCGTCAACCATAGGGATAACGTTGGCTAGCATTGTTAGCCCTTGCGGATCGTGATAAGTTAATCGGTCAACCATCATGATTTTCCGATCATGAGGGAACATCATGAGACGAAAAATAGTGGATGCTACGACTCTCATGGCATACATATAACTTATTCCCAGGAGAAGGTTATAGTCCAACTGTGCATTCACAACCTCTATGTCTATCAGCACTATTTTCCTAGCTAATGTTATGGGGACAAGCAAAAGGATACCTTGGGATTTAGTGGGATGGCCATCGTAAGCCCATGGAGTAGTGGTCGATGGTTGTAGGATTGGGGACCCAAGTTTCTGCCAAACAAAGGTTGACATAATGCATGTGGATTCCCCCTCGTCGATGATGCGTCGATTTACAACTAGATTCCAAATTGATACCGAAATTTGGAAGGAAATAATTGATGGCATGCAGGGTTCTCCACTTTCGATGTTGAACGTGATCAACTCGGATTCAGAGGGGTCTACAACACCGAGGGTGGCTAGTAAATATTTTCACTGTGTTGGGAAAATTTTAAGTACCTTAATAGTGGACATGGTCGTAAGTGTTTGGTCCAAGTCATCAATGATGTTGTAGCTCACAGCAGCTCTAGCCATGGCATTGTTGGAAACCCATCGTATGGGAGGGCGTGGTTGTTGTGAAGAGGTGTATTGGTTGTTGTGGATGTGGATGTCATTGATGGGTCAGCGGGTTCGGTGCTAGCTCCGTATTGATTTCTCTTGGTCTGTAAATTGACCTCTTCATTTGTCATGGCTATTAGGTGGTGAATGTCTATTTCTATTGGTGGAGGTGTAGCAAGGGTGGTCGGATTGGGTTGGGGAATAGGTGCGGTTGACACTAGCTCTTGGAACAATAATGGGTTTTGGAGCACCATACATGGAGGTCCTGGTTGTTCCGGGTTGGGTTAATCTGGAATGACCATATTGGTACCATGTTGGAATTCATTCTAAATGTCCTGTTTGGCACAATCCATGAAGGGGAAGTCAATCGTATAGTGCCCATAAATGTTACATATTTTGTATGGTTGATTTGTGCGTAACTAAGCATTGCATCTAGGCGGATTTGGTTGCTAGGGATTTTTAACTGGATGGTTTGCCCGGACATTGTTGGGAGGATTTGGTTGTTGAATGCCTCCTTACATTTGGTTGTTTCCTCGATTCCTAGCTCGGTTGTTTTCGGGTTTCCCTTGTTGGTTGTTGGGGGCGGGTTGGTTAGGACGGTTCTGCTAAGCAAACACTTGTCCCAAAGGTGTTGGAGGAGCTGGGTAGGGGGCTTGAGAAACTTGTGATGGTGGTGCATAGTACACTTGGGGGGATGGGGGGTGCGAAAAATCCAGTATCCGTCCCGAATATTGTTGTACCGGCCAAGTAGGTAAATGGGCCTACTGCGGTGGCATAGGTTGTGCATAGGAGGTTGTAGCTCTGGACTGGGACATCATTCTTGAATAGTCAGGAGCTTTGTTTGGGTAGGCAACACTAGGGGTTTTGCTTGGTTGTGGTGGCATCATGGGTGGTGTCACATGATGTTTTGTTTGGTGGGAAACAGAGCCTATGATGCCATCTAGAGCATGGGATGCCCTTGGTGCATCTTGGTAGGAGGTTCCTGCATGGAGAGCGTCTAGAATGATGGTGTAAAGGTATCCAGACTATGTGTAAATGAGGTCAAACTATTGGGCCTTCAAGATGGCCTCTTCCTCTGTTTGGGGACATTCATAAGCGATGTCCTTCACTATGGGTGGCAGTAATGTTTTTAAGAACCATTTAAGGAAGATCCTATCATCAAGCTTGATCTTGCACAAGCTACGCCATCGCTGCCACTCATGGATGTGGTCAGTTATGTGGGTTGTAGTGTTCTAGCAGAAAGATAGCAAGATTTCCACCCCTTCATCATATTTAATGGGGAGCTAGAAATACTTCAGGAACATAAAGGCCAAGGAATTAAAGTCTGGGTACTTTGCTTGTGGTATCTCAATGTACCACTTGGCTGCAACACCTGTGAAGGTGTGTTGTAAAAGTCTAAGTCTAATTGAATCATCTATGATGTTGTTTGATGAGCACCATAGGTGAAATGTCATTATATGGTTTTGGGGGCACTCCCCTGCCTTCCCTTCAAACATGGGGATGTCTGAGGGGAGCTTGGTTGGCATGGGAGGCCAAAAGGATTGATGACAGATAGGGTCATTAGTTAACCTGACCAAGTCAAGCAAGACGAGGCGTGCCATGAAAGGGAGGTTTAACACAAGGTTAATATGGAAAGGACCTGCAATGGTAGTCGGGTTCACGAGAACATGAAGTCGCTGCATGACTAGGGGTATTTGTGGCATAGTTATGGGTGGGCCGATGCCCCCAGGTATGGTAAATGGGACAGTGTGAGCAGAAGGGCCACTACCCCTAGGTATGACAGGTGGGACAGTGTGAGTGGATGGGGCACTACCCCCAGGTATGATAGGTGGGATGGTTTGACTTGCATTAGAGAAAATTTCAACTCAAAATGGGCGTCCTAAGGAAAATTAATAAAATATTAGTTAAAATAATAAAATAATATTTATTAATTTTGGAGGAAGAAAAGAAAAAAACTATTTTTTTGTTCGTATTTTCGACATATCTCCCTGTGTTTTTACTCAAATTTCGATCAGGAGAGCTCGTTGGATGTGGAATTAAATTCTGAATCCAATGAGTACCCACTTGGCATACCTTCTATAGATCTTGCTACCCGTAAAAAAGAAATACCTGAAAAAATGTGATGATGATGTCATCATCACATTTTTTCAGTTATTTCTTGATTTTGGGGTAGAGAGGCCCATCAAAAGTATGTCAAGTGGGTACTCGTTGGATGTGGAATTTAATTCCGCATCGAACAAGATCTCTCGATCGAAATTTGAGTAAAAACACAAGGAGATATGTCGAAAATACGAACAAAACAAGTAGTTTTTTTGTGATACCTATCCCCAAATTTATATTAAAAAATTGTTTAAGAGGTGCTCCCTTTTTTAATTTTAAATAATTTTGATTGGATAATACGTGATGACATGGAATTTGTATTATTTTTGGAAGGCCCATTTTAAATTGAAATTTCCTCTAATGTAAGTACAGGTGAGGGAAGTTGAGTTAGGATAGTCTACATGGCAGTACTAGGAATACTTGCAAAGGTGTTGGTGGTGACTAGAGGCATGGATATGGGCCCAATTCTAGTGACCATTCTAGAAAGTGAATCCAGGTTTGCACCACCCATGGGGCTTGATGGTGTGGTTTGTAAGTTTTCCTCAGATTGATATCAATCTGAGTTTGAGTCAGAGGCTGTGTGGCCGTTTGACGGTGTATAGGGTCATTGAGAATGGTCTTAATGGTGATGATTCAAGGACCCAAATTGTGGTGGATCGCCTCTTAGGCGTGAAGAAGAGCATAGGGGATCAATTATGTCTAGTTGGTAGATCAAATGGTGTAATCTGGTAATGATATTCTGGACCCCGGTTTTAGTGGCTTCCTATTGGCTTTTAGTGGTTGCTCGACCACCAAGACTGCCAGGAGACAACACTTGGGTTTTTCCTCATATCAGATCTATTCAATCGATGGGGGTCATTTCTTGTTTCGCTTGGCAATTCCTCTCAATGGCCAGCTACTTTGGGGTTCTTGTGGTACTCCTCACAATGAGTTTCAGGGCTGAGCCCAAGTACTTCCCACGATTAAGGCAGTCAGAGACTTATGTCCTCAAAGACTCCAAAGATTTTGAATTAATGTAAATTGATATATTGTAATGGGTTCGCTCGGTGTCATGAACCAATTTTTGTTGGCTTAAGTGGTTTGCATGTTTAATGTATGAATGTTGTTTATTTAAATTTCTATTATTAGTTTGGTGATTGCAATTATGGTTTATCGATACTTCGCAGACATTTCTAGTTTGTTGCAAATATTACAGAATAGGAATCCTGTTATGAAAACACCAATGAAATTTTGAAATAAAAAGATTTAAACATGTAAGTGATGAACCTGAACTATTGCAAACTTGCTAGGTGACTACCTTGCTCTTGTATTCCTCTTCGACCAGGAAAGAGTGCTGGGCTCTCAACACAGTGGGACTAAACCCATCCGTAGATCCTATTACCACCTAAGTTGTACTTAGTGGTTTTTTATTAAGTGAGCTTAGTGAACTAGACAAATATGATTTGTTCGGACTTCAGAAGACATTCAAAATTGCTTCTAGGAAGTGCTTGTTGTGCTATATCACATGTTCATACCCCGTAGGGGAGTTGTAATAAAATGCTCTAGCATGGCAGTGTTTGTAAAAGACTCGGTCTCCTAGACTTACTTGTCAATTTGATCAGCCCAAGGTGTTTTTTTCTCTTGGTTATTATTGGTTGTTGAATAAACGACTGATAATTTCTGAGCTTTTCACCAAACTCCTCCAAAGTTGGGGTGGTCAAATTGACATTTAGGCCTATTGAGGTTATTAGAGTCTGTATGTCAAAGTATAAACATGCTAGTAATTATGGTCAAGTCATATGAACATGTCTAATTTCCCCTAGCTTTTAATTTTTTTAGTTTTTTCAAAGTTATAATTTTTCCAAAACTTAGGCTATTTTTTGATAATCTAAATGGAAAATTTGGTTTTGTAATAAAAATGGGATTAGAAATCAGTTTCAGTCATGGGGGTGCTCATTTTCTAACTTGGAGCACCCAGTAAACCCATAAACCCACGTTTCCTAAGTTTTGAGTGATTTTTCCCATCACTTAGGTCAAAAAATCCAAAAATCAAATATTAATTAATTTAATTAAAAATTAATTAAATAATGGAGAAAATCCAAAATCCAAAATCAGTGGGATTTGCTCCGATTTGACTAAAATTGGTCTCATCGACTTTGGATTGACTAGAACTGACCATTCCTTGATTGAAGGAGTTGATATGGGATGAAGAGGGAGTGCACCATAGCATGCATCCTTGGGATTTGTGCCCTCTCTCTCTCATCCACACGTGTGGGCTCATCTGGATGTTGTTTGGTTGATGTTTCAGTTAACAGGTTGATGTGTCAGTCTGATCAGCACTTCAATTCTCATTTAGACTCAAATGATACTCAATTAGACTCAGATCAAGCTCAACTTCACTCCTCATGCAGTTGTAGTCCCTCTCTCCTTGGGAATTGCACCCCCTATAGGCTAGGGTTTTAGCTTTTGCTATAAATAAAGCATCCTTTCTCTCTTCCAAGATAGTTAGAGTTGGAAAGAAAGGATTTCTATTGTGTAATATTGTATTTATCATCCTTTTTGTTGAAATAAAGAGAAGTTTTGGAGGCTAAATTGTGGAGTACTTTTCATGTGCGGATCATCATTATCATGCTGCTTTTGAGGTGAATTGCTATTTTTTCAAGTTTTGCACTAAACTGTTGTCTGCCTGAATGATTATTGGAATCATAGGAATAGATCATTGTAATTAATTTTACTTATTCCTATTTTGTTCATATGTCAAATGAGCTAATATTTTCATGCTAAATAAGATTATTTTCATGCTATGTCATCTACTTCTCATATGTATCTTCAGATTTAATGGTTTTGTTTGCAGGATTTGTTGTTTAGCTTGCAGGTTTTCCATGATTGGAAGAGTTGTGGTTCAATATTGATTCCACTGGTTTTCCAATAAATATTGCGAATATTGTGCCCCTCAGTGCTTCACTAACAAGTTTCTTTTGCAAATCTGTTTCAGCAATAATCACTTCTCTTTTCCTCTTCCTCCTTCAAAATTTAAATTTTCTTCAAATTGGTTACCATTTAAGAATATTATTGCTTAGATCCATCTCATTCAGAAAATCACATATATATATAGTTAGTAATATCCTTTCCTAATTTTAGATCTCAGTTCTTTTTTGCATGCAAAGTTATATTTGAAGAGATCTAGTTAAAATTACCCTCTTTTTCGCAAGCATTATAAAGGAAATTTGTAGCTTGCTAATAAGGTAGTTTACCTTTTTGTTGTTTAAAGTTTCAAATTATGCAAGAAAATTTCATATCTTATTGGCTTCCAAAACAACAAGACAAGATCCAAAGGAAAGCTTGCTTTCCTTGGTTCCTTTTTTGAGAAACTAAATTAGTCCTTTTTAACTGGTTTTAAGTTAGTTGTTTTCGGTTAAAAGTGTGTTGACCCAAAAGTAATTTCAAAGTGATTTTTGACATATTTAAGTTTAATAATATTTCTGTTTTTTATCAGGTATAACAGAAAGAGGAGGAGGTGCTGTCCGAAAAGTGACTTTTGGGCCATCCGGAACCCCCCATGGGTCTCCCCATTTCCTGAAATATTTAATTTTTTCACTTTGTAAACTCTTGGGTTCATTCTGTATAAAAAAAAAGAGAAATTATATCATTTTTCTGATATTTTAACCGCTGGTAATAAAAAATAATTTCGAATAGGCTCTTTTGAGCCCATTCCCCATCCCCCTTGGGGGGATTCGCGTCCTTTTTTTCCTTTTTTTCCTTTTTCCTTTTTTTTTGTCTAAATTAATTTTATTTATGAAAAATAATATACTTTGATTAATTTCATCATATATTCCATATTATAAAGTCAAATTAGCTTTAATACTAACCCCACGAATCGCGATTGAACCAAAGGTGAAAGAGGATCGTGGTAGATTTAATTAGAGAACCTGTGGTTGTTTTATTTTTTCTGATTCATTATCCACTATTAATTTTTTGAACCAATCAATTAAAATAAACCCCCTCCTTGATTCCCCGATTGAGGTCCACTTGGAGCGAAAGAGGTTCCTAGAGGGTTTTCTTTCTAATAAAAACACATCGATTAAAATTTACTAAAAATTACAAAGACTCCAGTGTGTATGCTCTGCGTTTTGGCAGCGGTTCATCTGATTAGTCAAGCTGCATCAAAATCAACGTGACTGACTAGATTAATTAGGTTTCACATTCCCCAATTAACCACCATCAAGCGAAAATCCAACGCCTCTAACAAACCGTAAGCGGTGGAAAAATACCCAAAGGAGTGGGAATAACTAGAAAATGACCTCAAGGCACCGATCTATGTTACACCCTAATGGGTGTATTATGAACACGGTCTCCAAGACTCCATCCATCCCACAAACACCTTGCGGGTATCCGTGAAGGTTTTATTTTTGAACATACTCCAAGTACCCCTCGTGTATATCTAGGGTCCCCCCTCGCCTAATTTAATCCACTCTTTTTTCATTTTAACTTAAAACGTACCAAGAGACAATTGCAAAACATTTACTCCAAGCACATGCAAGCACATTTAATCATTTTGCGACTCCATTTTAAAGCACTGGTTATTTGTTTACTTCTTTTGATATATATATATATATATATATTGTGTGTGTTAGCATTGTGCTTACTTGTGTTTATTTTTCATCTTGTCATCTGTGGTTATGAATTGTTGATTTCAAACTCCTAAGCAACTTATTCAATTTAATACCATCATACTAAAGTAATTAGCCTTAGTAACTTAATAGGGTATACCCCCTTGGCTTTGTTAGGAGTTGAGCCTAAAAGAAGGATTCAAGAACAAGGTGACAGCCTTGACTTAAGACTTGTCCCCAAGGACACACCTAGTGGCTTGAATATTTCTGCCACATTCCCCCCCAGGTGTGTGAAAGGAGACAACACTTTTTGGCGTCGTTGTTGAGGATAAATATTTTTATTCCCTAGTACGACTTAGATTAATTTTTTTCTAAACAACTAAAAAGATTAAAAAAAATTGATTCATCTTGTCTGTAAAAAAACATAAAAATTAAAACTCTATCCATCTGGCGAATCCACTGTCTAGCATCCCTCCATGAATTTCTACCCGAAGAAACCACCAACAATTATTCAATCCTCTTCCTGATCCCAAAATGTTTATTAGAGAAAGATTGAATAGGCAGACTTCTCGTAAAAACCTTGAAGATTTAGGAGACCAATCCCTCTCAGATATCCATCACATATTTGTAGAGAGTCATATTCACCAATCTCAAGAAATGACAGAATTCTTCAAACCCCTTGACTTTTCTCAGATAGTAGGTACTCCCCATGCCATTCCAAATGATGCTATCAAGAAGCTCCCCATATTTCAGGGCAATAATGCCATCAATGCCAAGTCTCACCTTCGAAAGTTTAAAAAGCACCTGGTCAGTTATTGCAATGATGTTGCCCATGACCTTGACAATGTCAAAATGAAGCTCTTTGCTTTATCCTTAGAAGATGATGCTGGAGAATGGTACCTCAACCTAGATTATGATTCATATAAAACTCTTAGTGAATTCCAAGATGGTTTTAGGAAGAAATGGGGAAAGAGAAGGAACCAAGACATCTACTTGCTGCCCTTCATAGCATAAAGAAGATGGAGAATGAAACCATGGATGAATTTAACACTAAATTCAGGTGTGTGGTTGCAGACCTTCGTAGAGACATTAAGCCAAAATATGCCTCTATCCTCATATCCTACATTGAATCCTTCACCAGTGACTTAAGGTACCAGTTGAGAGATAAATAACTGGCCGATCTAAAAACTACTCAAGAATTGGCCGAGAAAATAGAAAAGAATATGCAATCTTCAAGCAAGTCCAACATTCTAGGTTACACTAGGGGAAACACTTCCTACAACAAAGAGACCAAGGGTAAATCTGTTGAATCAGAAGAAAAGGGAACTTCTAAATATCCCATGGAAAAGGTGGCAGACATGATAAAAAACTTGATTACTAGTCAAAACCAACAAATGGCCAATCATGCTGCACAATTAAATCACATGTAAAATATATTGATCACAATAGAAAGGAATAATGGACCTAGGAACTTTCAGCCCAAGCAAAATCAGATGCATCAGAAGAAAGCCTCTCAGAAAGAGCCTAGGATTCCAAACCAGTTAGACTCAGCTAACATGGTAGAAGAAGTAATTCAATGGTGTATACCTTGTGAAAAATTCCACCAAGAAATCACTTGTTATGTTGCAAATCAAGTCATGGAACATGGACTTCCCGAGGTCAGTAGTCAGGAAACAACTTCAAGTGAGCCTAATCATGTATACATGGTAGGACAGGCCTACCCTTTGTCAAACCAACATTAGCAACAAGCCACAGATTATAGTTATGAGAAGGACCTCCTTTCCAACTTCTATGGTGAAATGCCTAGTCCAAAAAATTTAGAAAATGAAGAAGGCTAGATTCAAGGGTGCAGTTTATCAAAGAAAGGAGAAGTCTTCACCAACTAAATAGTACAAACCTAAGGTAACCACTCCTCCTCTCCCAGATGCCCCTATTATCCCATAATCAAATATTGACATGGAAGAATGGTTAAGTAGTGTTAAGGTTTCTTCTTATGCAACTAATATTCTTAAAATTCCTAGTCAAAAATAAAAGTTGTTAAAAGACTTAGAGGATAGTCAAAATAAAACTCATGATGTTGTCAAAAAGTATCCTCTCCCTAATAATAATGCTATATTTGAAGCTGAACATATTGAACCCATGGATATGCCTATAGTCCTCAACAATGTTGATCTGAAAAGAGAAGACCACCCACCTTTTTATGTCTCTCTCTTAGATATTAACATTCTCCTTCATAAATGCATGTTAGAATCAGGTGATTCATCAAATGTCATGACAAGAAAAGTAATGGAACAACTAAATCTAAGTATTACCTGACCCTAACACAATTTTTGTGCAATCGATGCAAGAGAAGTTGAAGTGGTAGGGATAATCTTAAATCTACATGTTAAGTTGGCCAAGTATTATGACATCGACCTATCAATGGATGTGGTGGTGATTGATGTGCTAGATAATTGGGGTATGTTGCTATCCAGAAAGTGGGCCACAAATATTGGTGGGTACATTCAAATGGATTGGACATATGCTATTATACCTATGTCAAAAAACACTAGGGTGATACTCCATAGAGAGAAGCTAAGGAAACAACATGTATAAAACCTTAAAAATCCTAGAAATGAATTTGTACATTGCACTGATAACTTTGGAAACTATGCTATCTTGTAAAATTTCATGGCCCCTATTAAGGAAAACATTAAATATGAAAAGACATATGAGGTTTGGTAAATTTACTTTGAAGGGGCTTATTCCAAAGCCAGAAAGAGTGCAGGAATCATGATCATCTCTCCTTCAAATAAAGTCTACAACTTTGCTTTCAGGTTAGAGTTTGAAGCATCAAACATTGTAGCTGACTATGAGGCATTTCTTCTAGGGTTAGAAACCACTAAAGACATGGGGATAAAGATGTTGAACATAAAAGGTGATTTATACTTAGTTGTCCTCCGGATTAGGAATCAATATCAGTTCAAAAATGATAGACTAAGGAAGTATATAAATTCCATATGGGACACCATGGAATGGTTTGATGCACTTAATATTCAAAATATCCCGGGGGAAATGAATGGGTTAGCAGACAAGTTGGAGGTATCAGCATCCACCCTCCATCCTTAAGATGAAATGATTAATGGGAATGGAATAATGGAAATGAGTTTCAGACATTCAATTCTAGATAATGTAGATCACTAGCAGGTGTTTAAAGGTGATGAGAAACTCTTGATATTCATCCATAATCTCCAAGTGTTTGAAGGTTGTAAGATCAGTTATCAGTAGGAGGGTAAAGAGTATCAAGAATGCGAGGATAATGAAAGGAATAACATCCTGAGTAGCCTTATAGATTTTGAAAATATGTTTGATCGACAGGATCGTCATAAAAAAAAAAGAAGAAATAAAAATTGGCGATTATATGGAAATAAACATAGGAACGGATAAAGACCCCAAGTTAATAAAAATTGGAAAAGGTACTTCAAAAAAGGAAAGGAACAATTTGATTAACTTAATCAAAGAATATACAGATGTGTTGGCCTTTAGTTATGATGAGCCTTAAAGCCTATCAGGAAGATGTATTTCAACACACTATTCCCCTCACAGAAGAGGCTAAGGAGGTCAATCCTTTTCGACAAAAAATTAGGCGAATAAATCCTAAGTTGGCCCCGATTGTGCAGAAGGGGCTTCAAAAGATGTTAGCAGTAGGGATCATAGTACCTACAAGAAATTCATCATGGTTGTCCAACTTAGTTGTTGTCAGAAAAAAGAATGGGTCAATTAGAATACATATAGATTCCAGAAATTTGAATACATTATGCCTTAAAGATAATTAACCATTTCCCAACATGGAAACATTGCTTCAAATACTAACGGGATTAGGAATGATTTCCATATTGGATGTATTTTCCGGTTATAACCAAGTGTTGGTAAATAAAGAGGATCAACATAAAACTACATTCACCACACCTTGGGGCACCTATAAATTTTAAGAATTCCTTTTGGCTTATTAAATGCTGGTGCCACCTTCCAAATTGCCATGGATTTTTCCTTCAAAGAACTTATAGGAAAAATAATCGAAATATATCAAGATGGCTTAACTATTTTCTCAAAAGAAATATCTGACCACATAAGTAATCTTAGGCAGGTTTTCATAAGATGTCAGAAATATGGTATTTCCTTAAACCCTACTAAGTCAATATTTGGGGTTGACGAAGGAAAGTTGCTAGGACACATCATTTCTAAGGATGGTGTCAAAGTTGATCCTGAATGAGTTGAAGCCATTAAGAAAGTCCTCTTGCCTCAAAATCTTAAAGCTCTCCAGTCTTTCAATGGTCAAATTAATTTCATAAGGAGATTCATCCCAATTTTAGCAGAACTAATGAAGCCTCTACAAAAATTGTTAAAGAAAGATGCTAAATTTGAGTGGACGAATGAAGGGAAATATTATTTCAAGTCTATCAAAGATGCCATATCCAAGTCCCCAGTCTTGATTAGTCTAGATTATTCCAAGGAATTTCAGATATTTTCCTTTGCCTCGGAGGACACCATTGCTAGTGTTTTGCTTCAAAAGAATAAGGAGGGACAAGAGAAACCTATAGCCTTTATGAGTAGAGCCTTGCAACATTAAGAGTTGAAGTATACCACCATGGAGAAACAAGCTTATGCTCTTGTCAAGTCCTTTAAACATTTCAGAACTTATGTAGGATACTCCAAAATCATTGGGTATGTACCCCATGCAGCTGTTAAGGATATCATGTCTCAAAAAGGTTTTATAGGAATCAGGGGTAAGTGGGTTTCAAAGATTCAAGAGTATGATTTAGAGATAAAACCTACTAAGTTAATTAAGGGACAAGGTCTTGCAAAGATGTTGACCCAAGGAAATGAAAAATCCTTAGGAATAATCTACCATAACAGTGATCCAGAACAAACTGTATCAGACACGCTTTAGAGATTAGAGAAGCACCCTTGGTATACCGACATCATCTTTTTCCTCCATAACCTTACATGCCATGATCACCTACTTGGCCAGAAAAGAAGAGAATTAAGGTTAAAAGAAACTAAGTATTGTTTAACAAAAGATGGTTTGGGTTGGAGAAACCCTGATGGTTTAATACTTAGATGTGTCAATGAACCTGAGTCCAAAAAACTCATGGTTGAGTTCCATGTAGGATTTTGTGGTGGACATTTTACAGCAACAACAACCACCCATAAAATCCTTAGAGTAGGATACTATTGGCCAAACCTATTTTCAGATGTACAAAATTCTGTCAGAGTTTTTCCCCAGTGTCAGTTGTTCACTAGAAAGCAACAAATGAAATCCTTTCCTTTAAACCCAGTAGTAGTGGGGGTTTGATTTCATCAATAAGTTCAAGGATAACTCGAGCAATGGTTATTCTTGGATACTCACCGCCACTGATTATTTCACCAAGTGGGTAGAGGCCATACCCACCAAGAAGGAAATCAATGCTCTAGTCATGGATTTCTTAGAAGATAAGATTATCACAAGATTCGGTGTGATAGCAAGAATCATCACAGATAATGGCCCGTGCTTCGTTTCCTCTGAGATGTCATCCTTTTGTTTCAAATACAACATTTTCCAACTGTTGGAGAGATTTACCATCATACACACTCTTTTTGGTCAAATTGGCCTTGTTAAACCACTATCCTAAGTATAATTGACATTAATTGACATCAGTGGAGCATTAATTACCATCATCCAGTCACACCCACGCATACCTACAGTCAAGGAGGCTAACTTAGCATTCTCCTACAGTCAAGGAGGCTAACTGGAGCGCTCTGGGGGTGATCTGAGTGATATTAATGCACCTAATTGCTAACTGGTGGTTACAATCAGTTCAACCAGTTAGTTAAGGTGCCTCCTCCCATTAAAATATATTATTTAATGATCTGGAGTCAATAGGATGCCTCCACCAACTTCTGATGGTCAGTTCATCTTCAGTTAACCTCATCGGGTTCATTGAAATCATGGAGCACTAGTACTTGATGGTTGGCTTGCTATGACATGTGTTTGATCTCCTTCAGTTGAGATTCAATCATTTATTGCACTCTGACTTCAGTTAGGGTTTGGTGAGTCAATTAGGGTTTTGTTCAAGTGGTTAACTGAGTGTGAACCAATGGTTGAGAGTCAGTTAAGCTAGACTCACTCACTAAATTCGAATTGTATCCTTAGGTATTCGAATTCTTCATGGATTCAAGCTATTGCTTGACATTGGAATTGTAATCATTCATTGTTTATTAAATATACAGAGAGGAAACCAATTCTGGTTCCGATTAACACCATTTCATGAGTATTTGTTGATTATTCTTTCAAGATATTGATTCTTAGTTCCTATATCAATGTGCAAGAATTAATATGGTATCAGAGCATACAGCGGGACGAAGATCTATCACTCAAAAACAAGATTTTTGATAGATTTCTCCATGAAAAGTGAGCAATAGCTCAAAATTCCAGCACTACACCAGAAGCCAAGGCTTACCACTCAATATCCCAAGTAAAGAACTTGTTGATCAAGCTTGCTTGATTGACTATGCTGGGTGTGATGAAATCCTAGAATGTGCAGGCTGTTCGACCTTATTTTTCCCTTTCTGTTTTGATTTTCAGGTTTCTACAGGTGAAGCATTCGCTATAGCATATCCAGATAGCCTCATCAGTACCTCTCTTGACTCCATAAAATTTCCACACATGGAAAAATAAAATAGAGCTTAAGTTGCACTCCAAAGGACTCCATAGAGTCGCCATGGACACTGAAGTTGAGCCTAGATCTGCCATAGAAAAATCAAGATTCTTGAACAAGAAGGATGAAGCCTTCGGTTTCTTGTGCCTCTCTATTTTCGAATACCTTCTCTTCCATCTTACAGATCTGAAGAAACCAAAAGAAATATGGGACAAATTGGAATCTCTATACAGAAAGCATGATGACTTGAGATTTTACCAACTTGAAAATGAACTCATGTCTCTCCAACCTTCCAATTTCGAGACTCTGAATGATTTCTTTACAAAGTTCAAGCATATTGTTTTCCTCTTGAAGCAATGCAAAGTGGAGAAGGAGGATGATCAACTCATCCTAGCCATCCTCTCCAAACTCGAGGCTGATTATCCAGTTTTTGTTTCTACATTCCGTGTGGGGAAGCTCACAACCCCCGGATGGAAGATGCCTACACTCAATGCCTTCATTGAGTCCCTAACTAATGAACATGACAAGCTTGTCTATATGGGGATCATCTGATATTCCCATGATCAAGCCCTCCATGTCTCGAGGCCCAAATATATGAAGGGTAAAGGAAAGCAGCATAAAAATAAAAAAACTAAATTTGATGCTCCCAAGCCTAGAGTTGAAAATCAGCAGCATGATGAATCTTCTGGCTCAAGGAAGAACAAAGGAAAAGGGCACAATGGGAAAGAGAAAGTTAGGTGTTCTTACTACAGAAAGGTTTTTCACCCTGAACATGCCTGGATGAAGAAAAATATTGATGAAGCAGCCTCTCTCCTTGAGAGGAATCACATCAATCTTCAGGAGAGCTTTCGGAGGAGAGATCACCAAGATCAGGAACCACATCATGAGAAAGGTCATGCCCTCATGGAAAGCACTTCGAAGTCCAAAGCACTGCCAATTGACAGTGGAGATTTGAATCACATGATGGCTAAAAAAGACTCCTTTTCATCCTTGGAGACCGGCAAATCCATCCCCATCCACATGGGAGATGACTCCACCATCATTTCCGAAGGACAAGGTACTGTAGATCTAGAAAATGGTTTTTTTTCTAATGTTTTGTATGTATCGTCTCTAGCAGCAAAAATCCTTAGTGTCTATTAGATGACACATACATGAATGCATAAGAGAGTCTCTTTCAGCCCAAATGATGTTGAGATAACATAAATTGCATTCGGGAAACTCATTGCAAAAGGCCTTGCAAATCATCATGCAAAAGCCTATGAGTTCTCTCACTTTGTTGCGGATGCAAAGCCCACCGCTCTGTCAACTCATGGAAATGAGGTTAGTAGGATGTGGAATGAAAGGTTTGGCCATCTTAATTTCAAATATTTTCAGTAATTACAGAATAAATCCATGGTTGAAGGCCTCCTGGTCGTCAAGGAAACCATGAGAGTCTGCAAGGGCTGTGTGATTGGAAAACACCCTGAGCACAAGTTCAATCGGGGGAAGGCAAAACGAGCTACAAGCATATTGGGGATGATACATTCTGATATCAGTGGTACAATGCCTATCAAATCCATGAATGTATCAAGGTACCTCCTTACTTTTATTGATTATTTTTCAAGGTATACATGGGTTTTCTTTCTCAAAAAGAAATCAGAAGTATGTGAAATATTTTCTGAATTGAAGGCCTTGATCGAAAATGCCTCTGGCATTAAGATCAAGATATTGAGATATGATAATGGAGGGGATTATGTCAGTAATGAGTTACTATAAATTTTCTCCCAAAGTGGTATTCAGTTCCAACATTCAATTCCCTACACTCCCCAGCAGAATGGAGTAGCGGAAAGGAAGAATCGGTCTCTCAAAGAGATGACCACCTGTATGTTGGAGTCAAAGAAGCTTGCTACAAATTTGTGGGATAAATCCATGCATGCTGCAGCATAAATTTATAACAGGGTTCCACATTCATCAGTGAAATGAAATACTCCTTTCTAAGCATACTTCGGACACAAGCCAGATGTGTCGAACCTACGGGTGTTTGGGTCCACTGCATGGGCTCGGATTCCACTTGATAAAAGAAGGTCTTTGCAACCGTAGAGCATAGAATGTATATTTATTGGGTATCCTAATGAATATAAAGGATTCAAGCTTCTAGATATCAATACCAAACATATCATCATCGAGAGAAGTGTCAAGTTCGATGAGCCTCTTCAGGAGGTGGAACTAGTGAAGGAGAAAACTGCTGAATTTCCTTCCTATTCCACTGAATATTTGGATGATGAAATTGGGGGTGATGACCCTGATTTGGATACTACGATTTTTTATATCAGTGTGGAGCAATAATAAGATGCTAAATCATAACCTTAAGTGTAAAATCATCTTCCTACATGGGCCCAACAGACACTCTCCTCTGCAGGAGACAACATTAGAAATCCGGATGATCCAAGGAGAACCCGATCTGATTTCCAAAGAGCAGGTATTGTGCTCTCTTGTTCTGATAATTTTCTATCCAAAACTTGATATTTGATGATTATTTCAGATACAAAATCCTACTACCATGATCGGAATGATCCGAGATGGAAAGTTGCCATGGATGAAGAGATGAATTCTCTTTAGAAAAACACTACTTGGGAGCTAGTTTCTCTTCCTCCGGCAAGGAAATTGGTTCAATGCAAATGGGTGTTTTGGAAAAATGTTGATGCTTATGGAATCAAATACAAATATAAGGAAAGTCTGGTATCAAAATTTTTCTCTCAAGTCCAAGGAGTGGACTACCATGAGACCTTTGCACCGGTTGCAAAAATGGACTCCATCCGCCTTGTTTTGGCTATTTCCGCATCCAAGCACTGGGAGGTGCATCACAAGGATGTTAAGTCAGTATTTATGCATGGATATATTCATGAGGAGATATACATGAAGCATCCTGAGGGATACATCACTGATCCATATTTGGTTTGCAAGCTAAAGAAGTCACTATATGGGTTAAAACAGGCCCCAAGAGAGTGGTATTCCAAGATGGATGCCTTCCTTCTCTCGCAAACATTTCAGAGATGTATATCAGATCCAAATGTGTATTTACAAAAGAATGATGGTAATATAATTATCATTTTTTTATATGTTGATGACTTACTGATCACAGGTAGCATAATTACCTCCATTTCAACCATCAAAACTGCTCTCCACAATTCCTTTGAAATGAGTGATTTGGGGCTTCTAAAACAATTTTTGGGGCTCGAAATCGAGCAATATTCTGATGGGATTATGGTCACTCAGTACAAATAAATTTCATACCTGTTATTCAAGTTTAACATGGCTGAATGTAGGCCTGCACCATTCCCTTTCCTTTCAGGGATCAGCCTTGAGAAGGAAAACACACACCTCCCATGGACTGCACTATCTATCGACAACTGATTGGTAGCTTGTTGTACTTGACACATTCTGTTGATGTATATGTAACTTCGGAATTTATTCTTCTATGTATTTCATATATTGTAACCTGATGTTTATTCCGGGATGTTTCTATTATGTATTTGAGTCATGTGGTCATGCCCCGATGTTCCGATCG
>LPNX011016031.1:0-34109 GCA_001517045.1 Pseudotsuga menziesii
GGACATAAAGTCCCTTGCCGCTGACCTAAAAGGTGTGAAGGAAAAGATGCAAAATAACAATACATTACTCAAAGACGAGCTTGTTGTGGTACTAGAAAGGAGGCTCGACGAAAAACTTGAAATCCTGGACGAAAAACAAAAATACTTAGATGACAAAATGAGTACCGTAACGCAAAACATAAACACCATAACACAGAACACGAGCACCATGACGCATAACCATAATACATTATTCGAGATGTTACAAAGGTTCATACTCAGTCCGGGCCACGTCAATGGTCTAGACATGCTAGATGCCTCATTTCATGTTGCCACCGAGGAAACACTCGCAAATAATTAAGAAGAATTGCAAAAAGAAATAAAGATTAACAATGCGACACTTAAGCAAGAAATAGAAACAAAAGTACTACCAGATATGGAGGCACGATTAAATAGAAAAATAGACGTTATAAGTAAGGTAGTAGAGAAAAGAAAAACTAAAAATCACTGCCAACAATGAAGCAATTCAGATATGTCACTTTCATCGTCCAGCAGTTCTGAGCCACCGTCAAACCGTAAGGAAAAAGGAAATCAATGTCGCCCTTACAAAGTGCACCCACCTAAGGAAAAAATAGAGTTGTCGAAATACAATGGGAGTGAATACCAATGTGTTGCTTGGCTAAACAAAGCAGAAGAATACTTCAACATTTACAACATTCAATCTGACGAGGAGAAGGTGAAATATGTGTCAATGCATATGGAAGGGTACGCCTATAATTGGTACTTATGGTGGAAGAGAGATAACTTTACCTACACCTGGAACTTGTTCAAAAATAATTTTTTTATTAGGTTTTAAGGAATCAAAGAAGTTGAATTTTTCAGTAAACTTACCAGACTACAGCAAGTCGGAAACGTTGAGGAATTCACTCATCAATGGGAATCCTTATCAACATGAGTATTTGGGTTGTCTGACAAGCAAAGACTCGAAACCTATTTAGGAGGTCTTAAACCACACCTCCAAAAAGAATTAAAGTTACATGACATACCTAATGTAGAAGTAGCAAGACATAAAGCAAAGGCCGCAGAACGCAAATTGGAAGGAATAAAAACAAAAGGCGATAGCCATTATCGACAAGAAAAAGAGACAGAATGTAGGTATTGTGCAGATACCTAGTATCCCGACCATCAATGCCACAAACCTCAATCATACGCCCACGAAATGGAAAATAGATCAAAGTCATCTAACGGTTACTCTGATAATAAAAAGAAAAAGAAGAAAAACATATGTCATCGATGCGGTGATGATTGGACCCGTGGTCACAAATGTAGGAACAATGAGACAATACAGTGCAAAATCATCAATGGAAAGGAAGTGCAAGTCTCTGCACAAGAGACCTCGTCCGATTCTAATACTGACACCGAGTCAGAATGAAGAATGACACTAGGAAAATACTTAAGCTTTGAGGACAAAGCTTCCTTAAAGGGAGTGGCAATGTAACAAATATAAAATAAATATTAATTAAATTAGTTAATTACTAGTGAAAGGGTGTAACCCTTCACTATGTTGGCTCAAGCCATATAAGAGGCGAGTCCATTGTACATTTTATCCATCATTCAATATATTATTTACTATTCATATTCATTATTACAATGATAGTTGGATTCGACTAACGGAAAACCGAATTTGATTGCTCCAGAATGGGACCACTTTGTAATGTCACATAACCTCCATACTTCTATTAGAAGCGACATTATGTAAGTGGTCGAGCCTTCTATTCATGGGTGCCCTAGTTAGATCCTGCTTTGCAATTTGGTACCCATTCTGAGATTTCTCCACTAGGTTTGGGAGTCCCTTATAGTCTTGCCATGTCCTTGAGCAAGAGATTCATATCCCTCTTAAACTTTATGTTGGAAATCTCCCACAGAGAATCCCTTGTATATAAGGTTGTGATTGCATTTCGTGTGTTTTTGCTTTCCTTATTAAGCTTTATGTCGGCTCCCCACTTCAGAGTTATAAGCCAGGTACCTCGAGCTCGTCTCAATCCTATCCAAGCAGAGCCTTTTATATCCTTTGCAACTTGATCATACCTTACTAAGAGGAGACCTTCCCTCAAGTGTCCACATCTTGCACATGCTTCCTTGCATTGAGGGTAGGTATGTTCCACTGCTTGGAACTAGTTTTCTTTCCTACGACACTCATCTCCTCCTAGCTGTATACTATAAGAACTTAATTCTTTTTCAATATTTCTAATCTGAAAAAGTCCCAAATTTTTAAAACACATAAAAAGCAGGATAAGAAATGATATTAATTTTGGCAGCTATGGAGTCGCGTCTCCGTCAAACATATCACTGTATATCGCATCCATTGGTTGGGTTATTAATATGAATTTAGGAGCTGTACTCATTACTCAGAGTTTTCTCCATCGACTGGTTATGCTTCCTGTCCCTATGGAGTCTCTGTCAATGCCTCCTGTATCATAGAGATGTCCTAGTTTGCATGTTAAGTCTATGCTGCCTATGTTCAGTCAACATTTTCCTTATCCTCTTGTTCGAAGTAAGTTGATCCTGAGTCGTCTATTCCTCAGTAATCTTTTCTTTGCATGCTGGTCATTCTTGATACAGTTACTGGTTCATGCACATCTTGTTCATCCGAGTTCTTCCAAATTATCCAGCGTTGCTGAGTACCTCATACTGGCTGATGGGGGATTCCTTAATCCATTCCTTCCAGCGGATTCCATTCCATCGAATTCATATCATTTATTCTGGAATAGCAGTCTAGATTCCATTGAGTGCCTTGAGGTTTGCAGTAATCAGTGGCAGTTTCTCTCGCCATTGACAATTTTGGGAATACATCAATGTCCCCCAATCGATGGATTCTTTCAAGTGTTTGACCTTAACACATCTATCCACACTTGTTAGATTGCACTCTGTACCTTGATTCCCATTATCATTATTGGTGGAATATCTCGCGTCTGTTAGCGATATACATCAATGACTGGTAATCAAACGATGGACCATCATGTTCGACCTCAACACCTTTATTCGCATGATGGGACATGTACTCATAGTGATTTTCATAGAATACCTTCGAGCCTGGTGGCATTCCACATATGCTACCTCCTTGATCGTGCCAGTATTTATGAGATGTTAGTTCTCATGACCAAATTCCAATATATTGTCAGATATCTTCATCCACTATGGAGATATTGTTCATTGTATATTGTACGTGGCGATGAACACACATGACATTTGTATATCATGCCTATTCATGGCCATTGTCCTCTTATGTATCTGGGACTGCTACATGTATATTTGCAATCACATGCTGATATTTATCATTGTATTGTACTAATGAGTGGTTGGTTCGAATGGATATAATGTATTTCGGCCATCATGTTACCCCTTTCACCTCACACATTAGGGGGCATCTGTTATAGCTAATTTTACCACTCTTGGTAGATCACACCTTTATGGCCTTCCATGTCCCTCTGTAGACTCCTTGGATCCCCCTTGCTCAAGTTATACTTTGATGATCCAAGAAAGTCCCTAAAAAACACTTATTTATTTGTATACGCGACTTTTAATCCAATACCCGCGTGTACACACAACATTTTGGCCAATACCCACGTACATCGAGAAATGTGTACAATTTTTTTTTTTTGGAGTTTTCCTCAATGAGTCTCAAATAACTTGACTCTTGGCCTTCCATATGATTGGAAAACTCTCCAATTCGACCCTCTATTGTCTATTGGAGGGATATATATTGAGCCTTTTAGATGCATTGAAGGAGGAGAATTTTGGAGAGAAAGGAAACTATAGTTCATTGTTGTCTCACTTGTTTATGCTTGAGTCTGCATCCCTTTGTCCCTTTGGAGCACACATTGCTTCTCTTCCCAAGATTGCCTTTGCTTTGTAAGCTTTCCATTGAGATAAAGGACTGAAGTGGTGGAGGCCCAGGTGGATGACTCGGTTTCTTCGTTTCGACGAGGTGCCGCCATATTTGGTCACTATTCTATCTTTGTTTATTATGAATAGAAATATCCATTTCTCGTCCATTACATGTGTATAACTATGAATATTTTGTCCATGGATGTAGTTAAATTTGATTATACATGATGGTTTGATATATGCTAGAGTAGGCCTAAGACTTTGATATATAGCATGCTTGTCTTGTTTGCTGTTGTTGAGAGTGAATTATAAATATAAGTGTGTTGGAAAAGCTCAATGGGGATCTACATCAACCGTATGGAATAAGGTATGCTTCAAATCCCTTAATGTTAGATGTATTTGTTTCTCGTGCATATTAGAATGTATTGATTTCTGGTGTCATTCAATCTGTTGTGGTCTACCCCAATCCATAGGATGTTTCTCTCTGTAATAGAATTGGTGACTTCGCTGGGGAGGTTCCTTGTTTTTTATTTGGGGATTGGGTGCACAATGTGCTTGAATTGTTCTTTGTTTCTTTATGTTTCTATGTTAGGTCTAGAAGTATGTTTTTCCACCAGTGTCCTACTGAAGTAATTTTTTTCTTACCCTATCATTTTACCCCCTCTTTCTTCATGTATGCGGGTTTTTCCTCACAACTATCTGTACACATGGGTTTTGTCTAAATAGTTTCGTATACACGTAGGTTTTCTACAAACAATCGCGTATGCTTCTCTTTTGAATGTGATTTGGATGATTGAGAGTTTTTGGGTGAAGTTTGAATGTTGTTGAGTGTTCTTGGGTATTGTTGGTGTCTGTCTACTGCCTATGTTTCTGACCATAGATCTTTTTTATTTGCTTCTTAGTTAGAAGTTATTTTTGTCATCTTATTTCCTTTTTTTTGGTATTAGTGCACTAGATTTATTTTATCTCGGTGTCTTGCTTGGTTGTTGTTTGATATTTGCTGTAGGGACTTGGAGTTGTAGAGTCTTGTTATTGCATTTACATATAATTTATTTCAAAAATACAAAAATATATTTTATTTTTGGTATGTTCATGCATTTTTGCATTTGCATAGTACTTGCATTAGGTTTTCTTAGTTGATTAGCAATCATGATTTCATATAGGAATGGTTGCATTGTCATTTGATGGAAAAATATGCATCTCATGTAGTGGCATGCCTCGTTTTCACATTTAAAGACAAAATTGCACTTGGCATTGTTCGTTAGGTGTACATATTTAGTTTCACTGCTGAGTCATAACATCATTGGTTACACGGTGATTTCCTTTGAGTAATCACATTCCCTAAAATCAACGCTTAATTTAAAATGAATTACACATTTTTATTTGATAGGGTACATCAACAAGCTTAGGCTTTAGACTCTTGGAATAGGTTTTTGTGAGTAAATTTATCCAAGACTACTAAAAAACACAAGTATGTGTCTGTCCAGGTGAGAGAGTGAAATCCTTGGTATAATTAGTGTTCTCAGGAGGCTCCTCTTACACAAGAGTTAATCATGAGGCAGCATACACATTCGTGGTGGGGATGGCCCCTTGCCACTCTATGTACAACATCGAATATATTTCCAGGATATTATTCGTATCTGGGGGACTTTGAGGTATGTTTTGGTGCTTTCGAGCTTCAGGATTTGCTACCCTGTCCATATGGTAGATCCCACTTGCGACTGCCCGCTTGAGCATTGGTTATATTGGGGTGATCTTAGTTTCCTTACCTAGGTATCACAGGGGATACTTGTAGAGGTTATTTTGTGAGTGTCCTAGCTAGGTAGGGGTCGGACAACACAATCACTTTATGTGTTGAAGCTGAGGGCCACTATAATTGGTTACACACCTTCGCTTGTAGTGTGTGAGACTCTCAAGCCTCTCTTAGGCGAGACATACCTGTGACATTTATGAGCTCATTTATCCTCCCCTTAGCTTGCTTGCATTTTGGCTTAGATTCTCTTAGGAGTGTGCTCTATGTGCACTAGATTGCTCTAGGGTTTGTAATTAGTTTGATTCTCTTTATTTTTGTGGAGTCATCATAGATCCGGGAGTGGAATCTCACTATTCTCGATGTTTAGCAGGTCTTCTGCCTTCTACGCCTCCCCCTCATTTGCATAAGAGATCCAGATAGTCTGGGTGGACTCATATTCACCGTTATTCACACATTAATCTCACTATGAGTCATACATATGAGATCCCATAGGCCCCTCCTTCTTTGCCCCCTAAGGTGGGGAATGTGCCAGATAGTGTATATGGGTGATGGCCTAATCTATGTTCCTGTCTCGACCCGAGGTTCAAAAACAACACAATACCAACAAAACAACCAAGACATCGACCCGACATAGCAAGATCAGTTGGAAATGCTCGTGGGGCAGACACAATCTCACATGAGATATCTTAATGTGTAACTTCTAGAACCATTTTTTCACAGTTGACGAGGGAATAGAGTCGCTTGGCGCGTGGCCAAGGCGCTTGACAAAGGTAGGATAGTGGAGTCTGTTACTGCGCAATAGGGGAACAATGGTATGCCACCTCACGCGGGACATGACCCTGCCCTCAACCCTTAACAACTGGTGCAACTGTACAATGCATCTGATTCCTTACACTCGACAAACAACACGCAACTATGCTTTACTTAACATTTTAACCATGAACTCATACATAATATTCCAATAATGCCTTTAACTATTAATTCATTGATCGATTCATGAGATTGCGACATACATCTAACAATAACTGTATCAATGCAAGATAAACAAACATTCATATAAACATTCACCATACAACAACATTCATCCATGTGACATAGGAATGAATGTTGTAACCCATATGTGAAAAACCACCATGGTGCTCTTCATCTAGCATGAGGATCTTGTATAGTACCTTGCAGTCTGCAATCTATAGACTATTCTTTAGATATCTAGAGTCTGTAGTCTGCAATCTGACTCAATCTTATTGCTCTCATGCTCTTTGGTTTTATTCTTCTATCTACTCCTATTGATCTGCACACATCATGGATCGACTCTTCTACTTACTATCTACGCACTTAGCTGCAGAATACTTCCACTACTAGCGGTCTGTGCACACAGCTACAAGATCCACGGCTCAACAACCTTCTACTTCTGCCAGACTCCTCTATGAGTCTTCTTCTTCTACTAATTCTCTAAAAAAAACTTAATAGAATATAATTCTTCAAAACTAACAGTAATCCACACTGAATCTAACCCTTGTACAGCGCAAGTTCCTGCTATTTATATCATCTACAAGACCACACAGGGTCGACTGAGTACAACTCAGTTATTACAGACTCAACAACCTGCAAAATATCTCTGTTACATTAAATGGTAGCCCATACCTAGCCGCGAATGTCCTGTAACGCATTAACCACAACCTTAACTAGCCGTGGGAAACATCCTTTATCTCGTCTGTACCAGTCATAACTAGTCGCAAAACTGTCCTTCATCTTCTACTGGTTCATCCTTCCACCGTCTTCCTTGATTTTCACTTATCCAACATTAACTCTTCTACCTACCTCTTCCACTAACTCGGATCTGCCTTCCTTGTCGCATCGTCCTCTCCTCTGCGCTTCCTTTCCATCTTCATCCTGCATTTCTTCGTCGCGCACATGTTTTATCTTTCTGTGCTAGTTTATTTACTTCCTTCTTGGCCTGCTTTTCCCTTGTTGCACGTGCACTTCTCCCTCTTTGCTTGCGTGCTAGCTTCTTCCTTGTGCACTTTTCCTGGCCCAATAATGGGACTCTGAAAGAAGTTGATCCTTTTGAGGTTGGTGCGTCATACAATGAACGATCCCAGTTTTCAGGTTATGTAAACATTAACTGTCTATATTCTTCACATAGTTCAAGCGGTAAGATTCATCTGGTGCCCTCTAATACTGGACCATTTATATTTGGCATGCTAGACCTTTCGGAGGTCGTTCCGTCATTTAATGTCGGATCTAGTGTTGGCCCTGGTACTACGCCTGGGGAACTGCTATCCCTTTCCATGAGGATTGTTTTTTTAGTTGTCACTTTGCACTTCCACACCTGCTATGGGAGGATCTTCATACCCATTACCCAGGCGTAATACTAGTGTCCGTATTTGTGGAAATGGCCCTAGACATGTGAACATTGGAAGCACAAATTATGTTCCATATTATGCTCCATCGTCCACTGTACCTATTCCTTCGAATGCGTTTTTAATGTCACATCCTTCCCATGACTCACATGGTTCTTCAGACCAGAGTTCTACCTATGGCCATGTTGTTCCCTCATCTGCCTACACTATAATGTCACGAGGATACGTGTCTCCTTACGTGTTAGCAGGTTATGTACCACCTTATATGTCCTGGGGTCAACCTTCTTATCAAACTATAACATTCCCATGTATCCTTTAATGGGTCAAGTGGGAGGATTCTATTATCCCACTAGCCAAGGCCATGGTATTTACAACAACCAGACTTACATGAATCGGTCTTATCAGGGGGCATGGAACCAATTGGCACAACCTATGCTCCATTTCCTAGCGACACTGAACTTGCCTGATTTGTCAAGATTGACCAATGATCTAGTATCTCATGATCCGACATGGACGGTTGTTCCCACCAATCTTCCTTCGAACATTCCAAAATTTGAAGGTAAGAGTGGTGAGGACCCTGGTGAGCACATTACTACTTTCCACCTATGGTTCTCTTTGAATTCATTGAACCATGATTATGTTCGTTTATGACTATTTCAATGCACCCTCACAGGTCCTACAAAAAAATGGTATATAGAGTTTCCTGGGGGAACATATCAGACGTTCAATGACCTAGCCATGACCTTTCTCAACCACTTTTAGCTACCTGTGCATTATGATTTCGGTACTAATCTCTTGTCGACATTTCAGCAAGATAAAGCCACACATATTTTTGACCATATTCAAGAGTACCGTAGATATAAGTGGTTGATTAAGGACAACATTCCACCAGTGTTTCTTTTGGAATGGTTCCTCAAGTTGTTATTTCCATTTATAGCAAAGGATGTTTCCATGTCTGGAGTGATGAACGAGGAGCATACTATTTTCTGAGCTCAGCAACTAGACTTGATTTACGCTCTGTGTGGGATCTTATATGAGATTATTCTAAATGCACTGTGGTCAAACTTCGATCCTGAGTTCAAACCTAGGCAACATGCTGATGGAATCGTTGGCTCTGCGAGTACTAAACTAGTAGACTTGGTTACAAATCAAATTAAGATTTTTTCCATTAACCAGCCTATGTCGGGACAAGCTATGACTTCATTTCATCCCACAAAAATCAATGGATGTACACTATGTGTAGTCGTCAAACCAGAAGGGTAGACATCCCGTATGGAACAAGAAAAAGGGAAGAAACAATCGTAAAGGTAGGAATAGGAATGGAAATTCTAATGATGACAAGAACTGTAACGATGTTACAAAAAGTCTAGACGTAAGGTTAAGTTCCCTTGCAAGCATTGTGGGGGAGATCACCTCACTTACTTGTGCCCTCGTATTGAAGATGCCTCAAAATTCATTGCACAAATCCCAGCTGTGTTGATGAACCCTTTATTGCACAATAAAAATATGAATTCGAGGACTGTGGACTCCGAAAGTTCTTCTAGTGGGCATAAAATCCTTTCGAACACCGAAAGTGGCCATGGGTGCATCAACATGATGTCTGCCGAGAAAATTGTGACGTGAGCTAAAGATTATGGTTTTTTGCAACCCGACTTGGGAAAATAACCTACTCCTCCCGCTGTCCCTTTGCATATCGACAAGCTTGTTGACAAGCATGAAGTTACGCCTCGAATTCCTAAGGGAGTATTAAAGCGTATGGGGCACAATCTTAATGCTTGAGCCCAACACTATTCCATTATCGAGGATTTGGGTCAGACTCCTTGTGCAATGTCTACCTTAGAAGGCCTTCAGACTTGCCCTTCACAGAGGAAATATTTGTTGTCTGCCCTTGGGGTGGTGGATGCACATCCTTCCACAGTGATTAAATTTGAAACACATGAAGTCCAACCTCACTTTCCTTACCATGTGGCTCTCCTAGTCAGCATGGAGTGTATCAACAACACCATTAAGCACACAATAATTAATGAAGGCATTGTGACTTCTGTGATGTATTTAGCCTGTTGGAAGGGTCTAGGTTCATCCATGATGTCAAGATCTGGGACCATGTTGACTACTTTTGATGGGAGATATTTTTTCCCACATGGTACACTTTCTTCTCTTGAAGTCCAATTGGGAGGGAAGACCGTGTCGATCGAGGTTGAGGTGGTTGATGTGCCCCTTGACTAAAACCTTCTACTGTGCCATAAATAGATTTATAATATGAAAGCGGTCACGTCATCCTTCTTCTGAGTTTTTTGTTTCCCTTTCGAAGGGAGGATTGTCACGGTCGCACAAAATTATTTTGATAATTCCAGTATGAAAGCATTGTCGAGAGATACTATCCCGGTCATTGATAATTCTCAGTCAACAACTGAGAATGTTGGGGTGGGAATGTATCCGTCATTGATGGGAACTTTCAATATTTCCTAACCAATTATTATGATAGGTTCCATCCTTGGTATTGAATCATCATCGTTGAGTTTGATTCCATTTCGCATTTTGCATTTGGAATATCCTTGGACTCTCCCTTCTCCGAGCACTTTGGATGAAGATCCTAGACCTAAGAAGATGGACATGCAATTATTTATAGTGACGATTTCATATCAAGCTACTTTTGGTCTCATTGTAGATCCTAGTCCTTCCTCATTGCGGACGAAGGAGGAGAACCCTTATGCGCCGCCTTCTTGGGCAGTTGCTTCATCACACTCTCATGATTGCTTTGATGACAATTTTCCTTCGGATGAATCTATCCTTGAAGCAATGAATGGTTTATATGGGCCTTAGGAGGAGTTACACCATCGATCTTACTTTCTACCAGAGCTTGAATGTATTGAGTGTGATGGCTATAGGGCGATCCTTAGCGACAAGGTTGGTAGTCCCGTGGTCCCATTAGGCACTCCTAATAGGTTTGTGAAAGGGAACATGGCTAATTTGTCACCGAACATCCCTATCAACATTTCTCGAACTCCAGGAAAGATTGAAAATGTTTTCATTGGGGTGGATTGTTCCCCTGATGAAATTGAAGCATACACTAAGCTCTTCAAAGAATTTCGAGATGTTTTTGCTGGGTTGTATGATCAAATGTCGGGAATAGACCCTCACATTGTTGAACATGATATTAAGACCTATCTGGATGCTATACCTATTCGACAACTCTTGCGAGCGATGAATCCCCGTATGGTACCTGCTATTAAGACAGAGATAGAGAACTTGCTTAAGGATGGATTTATCTATCTAGTTCCCTTGACTGAATAGGTATCCAATTTCGTTCCGGTTGATAAGAAACAGGGGACTATCTGTGTGTGCACTGATTTTAGAGACCTAAACATAGCTTGTCCTAAAGATAATTTTCCCACACCATTCATAGATCAAATTTTGGATGAGTGTCGGGGAAGCGAGGTGTTCTCATTCATGGATGGATTTTCAGGGTATAATCAAATTTAGATAAAACCTGAGGATCAACATAAAACGACTTTCATTTTTCCTTGAGGTATGTTTGCATACTGAAAAATTCCTTTCATCCTTAAAAATGTTGGAGTTACTTTTCAACGGGCAATGACCTTCGGTTTTCGAGACCTTAAGCAAATTATTGAAGTGTATCTTGATGATTTAGCTGCTCACTCTTGTTTGATAGTGGATTATCCTGACCATATGCGCTTGGCTTTCAAAAGATGTCGCCGATATCAAATCTGATTAAATACACAAAAGTGCATATTTTGCATGAAAGTAGGTCGCTTACTGGGTTTTATTATTTCTAAGGAGGGCATTAGGGTCGACCCTCTTAAGGTTGAGGAAATACTTCGATTGTCTCCCTTGCGCACTATTAGACATCTTCATAGTTTGCAAGGGATGGCTAGCTGCTTGTAGAGGTTTGTTGTTAATTTTTCCAATTTAACCAAGGGTTTCATGCACCTTTTGAAGAAAGACACTCCTTTTATATTGGATGAGCGAGCGCAAGAGTCTTTCGATGCATTGAAGAAAGCCTTGGAATTGGCCACCGTGCTTAGTCAACCTAACTATTGCCGTTATTTGTTGTTATATGTGGTTGCATCTCAAGTGACGATTAGAATGGTTTTGGTTCAAGAGGATGAGGAGCTCCAAGAGCATGCTATCTATTATCTTAGCCAAAACCTCATTTATGTTGAACTTCTTTATACTCATGTTGAGAAGCTTGCCTTAGCTACCATCCATGCGGTTCAATGATTGAGACATTGCATACTCCTTCGCCAGACTTTGGTTGTGGCTCACATTAATCCATTTCAGTTCGACATCACTAGACAAATTATAGGGGAAAAATACAATAAATGGATTGTGATTTTGCAAGAATTCGATCTCGATTTTGTTTCGACAAAGTCAAAGAAATCGTTGATTTTTGTAGAGATCATATAATATTTTCCTAGTTTGGATGAAGTTGAGGATCATGAAGTCTCTTTCGTGGATGAGCATATTTTTTTCATTTCGACTATGGACCCATGCTATGGGGATATTATCGTCTATTTTAAAACTTTAAAGGTTTCTCCTCACCTCTCATGGGATGAGCATCGACGGTTATGACATGTAGCTAATAACTACCTCATTGTTGGTGACACTTTGTATCGATGTGGTGTTGATTCCATTTTGCGTCGATGTTTGACTCATGAGGAGGCTGAGGTTGTGCTGAATGATTGCCACAGAGGGGCATGTGGTGGTCATTTATTTGGGCTTGCTACAACCCAAAATATTTTGAGAGGAGGTTTTTTTGGTCATCAATTTTCAAGGATTATGTCAATGTGATCAAGCGATGCCACCCTTTCTAGGTGTTCACATGAAATATGCGCTCGCATCCTGCCCCATTACATCTGATTATAACCGTTGGTCCCTTCACCAAGTGGGGGTTGATTTTATGGATTCCAACCCAACTTCGGCTGGGGGGCATCATCATATCATAGTGGTTGTTGATTAGTTCATGAAATAGGCAGAGGTTATGCCCACTATTAAATCCGGCGGTGAGACAACTGCGCATTTCGTTTTCAATCAAATTATCACCCACTTTGGTATCCTGAGAGAGCTTGTCATAGACTATGGAAAGCACTTTCAAAATAAGATGATGGCTGAGCTATCTTTGAAGTTGGGATATAAGAAAGATCATTCCTCTTCTTATTATCCTCAAGTGAATGGACAGGTTGAAGCTGTGAATAGGTCCCTTAAGTCCATTCTCCAAAGAACCATCACACAAAGCAAGACTAATTGGCATATCATGTTGTATCCTGCTTTGTGGCCTTATCGAACCGTGGTTAATACTTCCATCATTTTTTTTCCATATTAGTTGGTGCATGGGGTGGAGTCGATTTTACTGATTGAATGCGAAATTGCTTCTTTGAAGCTAGCTATAGAAAATTTTCCAGAAACTTCTGAGTTAGAGGAACATCTGGTCCGCTTAGAGAAACTTGATGAGCATTGTCGAGATGCCTTAGTGGCTCTTGAAGTAAACAACCGTCGTGTTAAGGCTCAGTATGTAATTCTATCCATCCTTGGAAGTTTATTGAAGGTGACTTGGTCCTCTTGTATGACCAAGCTAGTGAACTGTTAGGGGCGGGTAAGTTTGACCCCATGTGGCATGGGCCTTACATAGTCAAACAAGTGTTAGAGAAAAGGGCTTACGAGCCAGTAGATTATGAGGGGACAACCTTAAAAGAGTCTAGAAATGGGTTCTATATTAAAAAGTACTATGTGCAATTCTTAGCCGAGGTTGATACTTTGTATACTATTGTACAGTTGCATAGTTTAGTTTTGGTCTTCTTGTGGTGATAAGGTTTGTTGAATTGCTTCTGTTTTTTGTGGCATATGTCAATAGAGTCTTCCATATATGTAGCATACATTGACGGTGCCAACCACCACACCCAAAACTCAGCTTTGGCTGCATGGGTGTTCTATATGCCTATGGGTTAAGTTTTGTCTTCAGGAGGTGTATGTCTTTGGCCTTCATCTAACAATATTGATGAATATAGTGCTGTGATTGAGTTATTACGCGATGCCATCTCTCATGGTATTCGATATCTTAAGGTACGTCTTGACTCACAGTTAGTGGTTTATAGTTAAATGGTGTGTATCATATTAGAGATCCAACTTTATTATGAATTTTCTTGCGAGTAAGGTTGTTAGAACGACAATTTGAAATCATTACATATATTCACATTCCTAGGAACTACAATCATGTTGTTGATTCATATGCAAATTTGATACACATGCAATGAAGCATTCACATCACATTCACGCATGTAAATATAAATAACTAATCATCATAAGCTTTTTTCATTTAAAAATATAGTCCAAAAAGTGGTGTCATAATACATAATGTCATGATACAAAATCGGGGCTTTTAAGCCACCGAAATGTACTACAAGGATGATAAAAAATGCACATCAAGTCCTTTAAGTCTAGGGAGTAGGGTGATGATCATGAAGACAAACGACATCCCTAGCCAATTGTCTGAACAGACAAACCCATGCATGGGGTACGCCTACTACCTGTCGTTGCATCGCATCAGGAAAGTCCTTGACTTGCGCCATGGGCACCCTGTGCCTCAAACAAAAAAAGTTCATGTGGATTTTTTGGAGCGTACGCTCCGCATCCGCACCCAGTATATCATCACCCCTTCCTGTTCAATGATTTCAAGGGAATTCATTTAGCCGTCTAGGATCAACATCTGCATATACATGACGAGTATTAGTGTGTGTCACCACCCGAAACCATGTTTTTTGATTTCATTATAACAAAAAATACAAAAAAAAACAATTAAAAAAAATGAATTCGGGATGGTTACCTATGTATCCATATGCAGATCCATGTGGAATAGGCATATCTAGATCACCATAGAAGTATATCCCTGCATAGGGGTACACATCTATGTTACGATCTATCTACGCCACCAGTGGAAGAAGTTAGGAGGGTAGGGCGTAGATACACATCCTCCACTTATCCGCCACATCACATTTTCCTAGTGCAACTGAGTTGGAGCTTGATGACCATGTGGAGTGATCTGCACTCTTGAGCTTAGGCCTAGTACACACTCAAAGAAGAAGGTACTCAAAATGCTTGCAAAATCAAAGTTTCTTGTTCTACCCATCTTGCAGTCTGTCAATTGTTGTTTCATGTTACAGAACAATGAGACACTCCAGTCAGAGATAGTAGGCCTCATGCTATCAATTGCATAAAACATCAGTGGCCTGGAAGCCTGATGGATAGATGCTAACCCCACAATCCTTCCCAATGCTAGTACTGTTGCTTTGAGGCTAAGGTTCTGAATATCGTTCATGGGGACATAACTCCCAACCTTTTATGTGTCTAGGAGGTAGTATACAACAATGTACTCCTTAATAGTGAGGCCACCTCCAACCCAATGAGCTCTCAGGTTGACTACCTCTCCTCGGTGGGATAGACCAGTGATAAAGTATATATCCTCAACTTCAAGGCTAAGGGGTATCCCATCAATCTGAAAGGTATATGTATATGGATTCAAGTAATCCACAAGCATCTAGAGTAGCCTTGTCTTAGCTCTTAAGCTACCGAGACGCCAAAACTTATACAAACCACATGCCCCGAAAGCTTGTTGGGTATCCATATTACCTTGTACGACCCTATCCACATCTTCGAGTTCACGTTCACACCACTCCAATACCATACTACAAAAAAACACAAGTGTTTGATAAGTTTTCTCCTTGAAAATTTCTATGTGCGGCCTTATACGCAACTTTTTCTTGAACAACTCCACATATACCCGAAAATTGAAGGGTTTCCCGCGTGGGTCGAGACCCCAAATTTAGGGTTCTTGAAAATAAAAATTTAGCAAATAAACATTAAAAGAAAACCATCAGAATGAAATAGTGTGGGATGTAGAGTTACCTGGCTCAGACGGTTCCTTGTTTTGTGGCCTGTAGCTCCCATAATCAATGTTTGAAGTTCGTGGTTCAAATGCACTATGTGGGGTAAAATTTTCAAATAGTATGGTGAAAATGACTTTTTTACTATTTTATTGAAAATTTTGAAATTTTTACCCACTACTCTATAGTTTGGAACCTTATTAACTATTTTGGACCGTTTTTGCCTAATGTTGTGGTGTAGGGATTTGATTTTAGCGTACTCTTACAGATACTTTGACCTGTTTGTATCTATTACAGGTATAATTTTGAATTGGCATAAAGGTTAGGACCATAAATCTGCTTGCATTATGCATCACCTTATGACCATGTCACCTTGACTATAGGTACAAACCCACTTCGTAATGTCACAAAACCTTCATACTACTATTAAAAGTGGCATTATGTAAGTGGTAGAGTCTTCCTATTCATGGGTGCCCTAGTTAGATCCTGCTTTGTAGTTTGGTACCCATGTTGAGATTTCTCCACTAGGTTTGGGAGTCCCTTATAGTCCTGCCACGTCCTTGATCAAGAGCTTAATATCCCTATTGAACTTTATATTGGCCATCTCCCATAGGGATTCCCTTGTATATCAAGTTGTGATGGAATTTCATGCTTTCTTGCTTGCCGTATGGAGATTTATGCCGGCTCCCTGCTTCAAGGTTATAAGCCATGTAGCCCGAGCTCGTCTCAATCCTATCCAAGCAGATCCTTTTATATATCCTTTGCAACTTGATCATCCCTTACCGGGAGGAGACCTTACCCTGAGTGTCCTCATCCTACACATGCTTCCTTGCATTGAGCATATGTATGTTCCACTGCTTGGAACTAGTTTTCTTTCCCGCGACACTCATCTCCTCCTAACTGTATACTATAAGCACTTTTATTTTTTCAAGATTTCTAATATGAAAAAAGTCCAAAAAATTAAAAAACATAAAAATTCGGACGAGAAATGATATTACTTTTGGTAGTTGTCAAGTCGTTTCACCTCGAACATAGCACCATATATCACATCCATTGGTTGGGTTATTAGTACGACTTTAGGAGCTGTACTCTTTACTCTGAATTTTCTCCATCTACTGGTTATGCTTCCAGTCCCTATGGAGCTTCTGTCGATGCCTCCTATGTCACAAATATGTCCCAGTTTGCATGTCGAGTCTGTTAAGTCATGAATTTTTTTTCTTTAGTCTTATATTTTGCTTGTGATTTTTGTTTTAATCCTGCTCATTTGCTTACTTTTAGGGAATTTTAGTTTAAAGTGAATTTTTGCTTTTTGCTTTTAGGTTTGCATTATGTTTTGTTTTTCTTATGGTTTTGAAGGGTTTTATAGGACATATGTTGATTAAAGGTTTCACAAATAACACTAAGGTCATAGTTTACCATATAAACCTTATTCAAAATGGAATTAATGGCTAAAAAGCACCAAATTTGATTTTAAAACATTCTTGTAGCGCAACGGCTAAAATTTTACACTGCGGCGCTACAAGAATATCGCGAGCGCTAAATCTGTCAGTTTTTACGCCAAACTCTCCCATGATTGCGCTCCTGGATGACTAATCACATGTGTAGACAGGTTTGATACATGTTTTATCAGAGATAATCATGCAAATAGGTGTGGTCTATGACGTGAAGGAGATCGTGGCAGACATAAGTTAGGGCTCAGTGAATCATGACAGATAGAGGAATGAGCCGAGATTGATGGGAAAGAGGTTCTACATGTAGGCATTACGAAGCTGGAAGCGAAGTGGAACGAAGACAATTGCTAAGAATCTGGAATTTACAGTTAAAGAAGGAATTTAGGGCTTTCTCAGCGTGACAGTTGGAAGCACGCTGAAGTCTTGAAGACACCTAGATGGTTAAATTCGACACTCAGACAGTCCAAGGATCAATTTTAAACACCTGCAGCAAGCTGGGAGTGAGGTATTCCGCGTAAACTTGGTCGTGGCCTGCTAAATTGGGGGTTTTTACATTAAGGCTTGTTATGTTAAACTGATTAAAGAAAACATTAATTCATGTTGTTAACAAGCTCTCAACGATGAGAGATCAGTCTAAAAGGTTTTAGATGTTTTGGCAAATGATAAGTTGAAAAACAATAGTTACATTGAACAAATTTCCCTGTCAAGACCAACAAATATGGTAGGGTGAAGGTCTGTACTGTTTGTGGCGACCAGGGTTTCAAAGATTTACTTGTTACCTGTAATCAATGCAATGAGTTAGCTGAGCATGTCTATTGCATGTAGACCTTGTCTGAGTATGTGCCAGAGGCTGATTGGTTTTGTGCTAAATGCAAGTTGAAGTAGAAAGTTAGCACACATAATATTGCTCTCATATCATCTTATCCCCTAGTTAAACAATCACAATCTGAATCTAAGAAGCGAGCAGTTGAGAGCGCTAATGCAGAATCCTTATTGCAAAGAGATAGCTCATTAGTGGCATTAGAAGGAGACAAGGGTGCTATTTGTGCAGAATCACAACACATAGATGTCTCTATGCATTCCAGAGGTGGTCTGGCATTTAGATGAGCATATTGGATGTTAGTTAAGTTCAGCAGTAATTCTTTTAAAGATTATTAGTGCTCTGTTTGGCCTAAATTACCCAAGCCTGGTGCAAAACATTTCCTGCATTGACAATAGAACAGACTATTAAAAATTGAGAGAAACAGCCAAGGAGAATCAAAAGAAAACTGACTGTCAAAACTCTGAAAACTTGAAGAAAAAAGGGGGCTGTTAGGTCATTAACAGGGTCTTAAAATCATACAGAAACATCATCAAACCTTAAAAGAGCAGATGAAGAAGAGTGGGAAGACCAACAGGGCTGAGCCCACTGAGCTGAATTGGATTGACAAGTTTCCAGGTTGTGCAGAGCTCTTTGAGAATGCTGGATGGTTGGATTTATTTAAGAAGATTGATGGATATAACACCGAAGTCTCTCATAAATTTGCTCAATGTTATAACCAAGACATGGTATCATTTGATACTCTGAAGTTCAAGTTGACTGTGGATTTGGTGGCTGAAGCAATAGGAGTCAGAAATGAAGGAGAGCTATGGTTCAAAAAGGTGCCATTTACCTTCAATGCCCAAAGGTATCTTTTACCAGGCATTATTCCAGACTGGAGCAAGGGAGTGCTCATCCAGAATTTTAGAGCTGAATGGGTGGAGCCCATCAAAGTCCTACAAAGTTACATTACCTATGAAGGGAGGTATGCTTTTGTCTTCAAGTATTATTTCAAGTTCTTACAGCACCTGGTTGGTGAATCAAGGACGAGTCTCCCCTTCTTCTTGTTGAAGAGTTTGCAGAAAATGTCAAGCAGGATTAAAGAGCATCATGACCACACTGCACAGTCCATCTTCCATCATGGATTGATCAAGCTTATTATTAGCACTATTCTGCAAAGAGAAGGAAAGACATGGGACTACTTTCTTTTTTGGTTTGGGTTCCAAATTAAGCAGGAAGAACAGCCTACCAAAAAGCATGTGGACAAGGGACAAACCCTAATTAGAAAATTAGGGCAAAAAGTCAAGTTTGAAGATAAAAAATGTGGCAAAATATAGGAAGTGACAGAACCTTCAAAGGGAGATATTGAATCTCAACAGCCTTCAATTGACAATAAGGGAAAAGGTTTGCTGATTATTGAAAAGGAAACTCAGCCTGTGCAAATTAAAGCACCTGCAAAGGCACTTATAGATGAAAAAATTGTTGTCACAGAGAAGGTTGCAGTAGAGGAAGAAGATACAAAGGTCCAACAACGAAGCCCAATTACTATTTTATCTGAAGATGAAGGATACTTGTTGGAAGGAGATGAGGTGACTGTCAATGCTGAGACTAGGGTTGGCACACACAGGGAGTTCTCTATTCAAGAAGATAAGACAGTCATGCTAAAGAAAAAGAAGATCAAGGTTAAAGAATTTGCCTCTATCATACATCAAAGAAAGAATTTAAATATGGTAGGAGAGTTTGCCGCAGGTTGGAGACCCAAAACTAGATCAAAAATCAAATTGAGGCTGAACATGAACAAGCTGCTAAACCCTAAGTTAAACACATAAGAGGTAACTGTGCTTGATACTTCTTCTTCAGATGAAAACTTGGAATCTAGCAAAGGTAAAAGCAAAGGAAGGAAACCTTTGAAGACAATAGAAGACTCCATCCTCACCGAAACCAAAATTTCTGCTGTGTTTTTAGAATTAAGAGGTGAAATGCTGAAGGAACAACAGAAAGAGGAAAAGGAAGTTTCTTATTCAGAAAATAAGTTGTTGATGGATGAAATGCACCTGATGAAACAAATAATCAAGAAAATATAAGTGTTCATGGTGTTTCTACAAAGCTGTTGTCTAAGCATGAGGACATCTTTAGAAAGCTAAATATCCCATGGCTTCCTAGTGAACTATAGAATACAACAGGAGGCAAATATTTTGACTTAGACAAGGAGAATTTGCAAAAAACCATCAAACAGTATAAGCATCAAACGGAGTTCATGCAAGAAACAAACGATGGTTTGATCCTAGCTAATAGAAGACTCAGGGAAGACTTAGAAGAAGTGAATGATCATTACCAAGAGCTTACTGCAGTCCCCAAGGAAGCCCTAAAAAGGAAAAGAAGCACAGATTTATAGTGTGCAGAGCTGAAACTGACAATCCAAATCCTACAGCAGCAGAATAAGGAGCTTACAAGAAGGTTGACAGATATGGAAGCTGAGCAGCAGAGAGTTAGGAAGAAGGCCCAAGCCTTAGATGGAATAGCTTTATTGGCAGAAGTTGTTAAAGACCTTTGAGTATTTCTAGTTAGGCAATTATTTGTTATGTTTTTGAGAAATACTTTATTTTGTAAATTACAATTTTGACATTATCCTATCGCTGAGCAGGATAAAAACATTTAGGGTTTAGACCCTAACTGAATTTTGAAAAACAGTATTTAGGAAGATCAGAAAGAGAACAAAGGGTTCGATTTTTGGCTGGCTTAAGGAGGTCTTTGACTTGTTTATGAGCTAAGTACTTAAATCTCATGTGTATTTGATGAAGAGAATTATGAAATATATGATCCATATTACCCTTCAGTCTGTGTTTTGGCTTCATTTCTAGCTTTTTTAGCTACATGATTGATAAATTCATTGCTGGTTTATAGTCTTTATGCTTGTAACTCTTGTCAGTTGTGAATGAACTTCAAAGTTATGTTCTATTGGTACATGGTTATTATATTATGCATCTCTGTTCTTCTTTACTTGTGATTCAGTTCCTATTTGGCTTATGAATGTATTCCCTTTAGTCACCAAAACTTCACAACCAGAAAAACCTTTCAAAACCTTAAACCCTAGTTTTGTTTGATTGAATATTTGAGATTGTGTTGGCATGTTTCTTTGTAGTCTGGAAACAATTTCTGGCAGAAACATCTTTGGCACCGTTGCTGGGGAACGAAGTTGAAAACAATTTTTTCCCTGGGATACTTATCATTTCACTGGTTTTAAGAGGTGAACTTAAACCAACACATCTTTAAGGCTACTTTTCACCAGTTTGTCACAGTGGCTACTAGGGGAGTTGGAACTAGAAACAGACCGAATTCACCATTACAGTTAGGTGTTATAGATCCTGAACAGATATTGAAGACAACAAAGAAGATTAGAAGGTATCAGTCATTACCCTCCCTATGTGACCCTGACTAGTTGGGTGGTTCATCACATTCAGCTGTGTTGAGAAAAGAAGAAGAAACTTCACCTTGGTTAAAGCCTATATTTCCTGACAGTAGTTTCCAAGTTTTCACTAATCCACAATCTTTCAAAAAAGCTAAAACAGCCTCTCCTGGTAAGATACCTCTTTTTCATTTGAAATTAGGTAAAAACCCCTTTCAGCCAAGTTCCAGTCAAACCTCTTCATTACCAAAGTCAGTCAGTCCTAAAATGGCAGCCCAAAATCAGCCTATAGACATGATGGACCGAATGGTTGCAGCCAGATATGCACCATTGGTTTTGCCTCATCCTTTAAATGCATTGCCTAGGGGTGACTATCAGAAATATTTGCCTAGGTTTAATGGATAGGGAAAAACAACAGCTGAAGAACACTGGGAAGCTTTCCTTAGTTATGCTGATAACCAAAACATTGAAGACAAGGATGTATGGATGAGAATGTTCGTGCAGATCATTGATGGAGATGTCAGGAAATGGTTCAGGGAGTTTCCTGCTAACTCAATCACTATCATTGAAGAACTTCGTGATCTCTTCATGAGACAGTGGGGTGACACCAAAGACCATACATACTATATAACTAAGTTTGGAGCACTTAGGAGGAAAAAGGATGAAACTATTGCATACTTTTCAAAGAGGTTTAACAAGATGTATAGTATAATTCATGCAGAAATAAAGCCTACAGAAACATCTGCAAAACTTACCTATGCAAATGCTTTTGATCATGAATTTTCTTTACTACTAAGAGAAAGGAGACCTATTTCTTTATTGAATATGCAAGATGCAACATTGGAGGCAGAATCTAACATACTGGCTTCCAATAGATTGAAGAAGGAAACAACTCAGCAGCTTTATGACAAAAAAGGAAAGAAGGAAGCAGCTCCAAGAAGTTCTGCTTCTCATTCTGCTGAAGGGAAAATTGATGAGATGGCTAAGTTGGTGAATATTTTGACTACAAAATTGAATAAATTAGAACTTGAGAAAAATTCCAACGAACTTGTTCCAGAAGGTGAACGAAATCCTAACAATCAGAATTAGTTCAGAAGACAATTTGCTCCCCGTTTTATGCCTAGAGAACGAATGAACAATGATATCCAGCGGGAAAGGAGAGAAAATGAGGACCAAAGAGTGCCACCACCTCTTTAGAACAATGTTGCTGATGAAGAAGAGGTTGATGATGAAGTGATATTTGAAGATATTGACCAAGATATGAACCATTTTGGAGAAAGATTGTCTGGGGGTTTTGTCACTGAAGAAGAATTTCTAAATGCAGAATGCTATGATGCTGATATGTTCGAAACAGAAGATGATTTAGGTCTGAAAAAGACTGCTGTAACTACTGATGTCTGTCAAAATGAACTCAAGAAGACTGTGAATTTGAGGTCAGGTCCAAAACAGGTAGTACAAATCCCGAAGAAGAATGCAGTCGTCCCTGCTAAGCAGCCATCTGATCCTATGACAGAAAAAAGACAAGTTTCAAAAAAACAAAAGAAGAACATGGAGGTTGAAGAGGTAAATAAAACTGTTCAGAATTTCAGCCTGGAAAATGAATTAGGAAAGTTAAAGATTCTTGTACCTTTAACTGAATTAATGAGAAACCCTTCATATAAAGAAACAGTTCTAAGATGATGAATTTAGTCAGCAATCAGCCTATTTCTGATATGGTGAATTTGCAAGAAGAAAATCCTAGGATTTTCATTGGATCAGCTTTGGCTGAAAAGACTGAAAATGAAGCAGGTGCTTCACCTCCATTCTACATCACCCTAATAGTCCATGAACAAATGATACATAATTGCTTGTTAGATTCGGGAGCCCAACACAATTTAATGCCAAAGGCTGTTATGGAGGCTTTAGCTCTGAGTATCACCAAACCATATCATGATCTATATGCATTTGATTCCCAAGCAGTGAAGTGTTTAGGGGTAATAAAGGACATGGTTGTTAGTTTGGCTCAGTTACCCATGAAAAGTGTGATCATGGATGTAGTGGTAGCTGATATTACACCTAAATTTGGGTTACTTCTCTCTAGGTCTTGGGCAAAGAAAGTTGGTGGGACCCTACAAATGGATTTATCATATGCTACTATTCCTATGTTTGGAGGAGAAAATAGAAGGTTGTACAAAGAGCTTCAGTTTGCCTACATTGTGACAGATGACAAGAACCCTACGAACCACCCATTGTATGATGTTGATAAAGACTTGGGTACTTGCATGTTACATTTCAGTGAGGATGACAATGCTATTGGTTTGTTACAGGTTGAAAAGCAACAGCCAGTAAAATGCAGCAGGGAATAGGAGGATGAGCTGTGGCAATTACACTTTGATGGATCCTCTTGCAAAGAAGGTGCCGGAGTAGGGGTTCTTCTTATATCCCCTGGAGGTGAAACAGTAAAGCTGATGTATAAATTAGATTTTATTACTACAAATAACACTGTTGAATATGAAGCTTTGCTGTTAGGTTTGAAAGCTGCTAAAGATTTGTGCATTCAACAGATTTCTGCATTTGGCGGCTCCGAATTAGTTGTTCAGCAGGTGAAGAACAATTATCAAGTGAAGCAGGGTTTACTGAAAGTCTATCGAAATGAGGTATGGGACATGATTGAAAATTATTTTGTAGCTTTTAACATTACCTATATTCCAAGAGACCATAATCAGACTGCAAATTCCTTGGCCTTGGCTACTACACACTTTAGAATCCCCAAGACCACTCAGTTGAGATATCCCATTGAAGTTAGGTACATACCATCTGTACCTGATAATGTAAAGTAGTGGAGAGTGTTCGAAGATGACATTGAGATTAAGAGGTTTCTAGAGCTTACCCATGATTTTTCAAATTCCATGATTGATCAAGAGGAAGATGAAGAGGATGGACAGGTGGAAGAGATTGCTGAAAATGAAATAGCTGGACATAAAATAATTGAATTAAAAAGTAATTTCATTCCAAAGGGTTTGGTACCATTGGAAAGGATTTTTTCAAAAGATGATACACTCTTAAAACCTGTTGTACAGTCCTCAGAAGAGAGTGTGGTGGATTGTAACATTGGCTCTGCAGAACAGCCTAGAATGGTAAAAATTTCTAAAGCACTTATAGCTGAACAAAGAAATAGGTACATTAAATTGTTAAAGGAACATGTTGATGTTTTTGCATGGTATTATGAGGAATTGAGAACCTATGATACTGGAATCATACAACATAAAGTCCCTTTAAAACCAAATGTCAAACCTTTCCGTCAGAAATTAAGAAGGATTAATCCAGCCTTGTTTCCTGTTATTGAAAAAGAATTGAAGAAGTTGTTGGATGCCAAGATCATAGTGCCCCTCAGGTATTCTTCGTGGGTGGCTAATCTAGTCCCTATTAGGAAAAAGAATGGAGAAATTAGGCTGTGTGTTGACTTTAGAAATCTGAACAGATCTTCACTAAAGGACAATTATCCTCTGCCTAAAATTGAGCAAATATTGCAGAAAGTAGTTGGGGCATAGAGGATCTCTATGGTTGATGGTTTCTCAGGGTACAATCAGATCTCTATGCATCCTGATGATAAGGAGAATATAGCTTTCACTACTCCTTGGGGAACTTTCATGTATGATAAGATGCCTTTTGGTCTAATGAATGCTGGAGCCACTTTTCAGAGGGCTATGGATATTGCTTTTGTTGGAGAAAAGGACAAGTTTGTGGTAATCTACTTAGATGATATTACTATTTTCTCACAATCAGACGATGAACATTTGAAGCATTTGAAGCAGACTTTCCTGAGATGTAGAAAATTTGGCTTGTCCTTGAATCCAAAGAAGTCACACTTTGCTGTACAGGAAGGTAAATTGCTTGGTCATTTAGTGTCTGCTGATGGTGTAAGGATTGATCCTGAAAGGGTAAAAGCTATATTGAAAATAAGTTTACCGAGGAGTAAAAAGGATGTCCAATCATTCATTGGTAAAATCAACTTTCTGCGTTGGTTTATACCAAACTTTGCTGAAACTATCAAACAGATCATAGTCATGCTAAAAAAGGATCAGGAAGTCAGGTGGACCACTGAGGAAAAGAATGCATTCAAGAAGATCAAAATGGCTCTTACTGAAGCTCCTGTATTAGTGAGCTTAGATTTTACCAGAGAATTTCTTACATTCTCATTTGCATCAGAGGATACAATAACAGCTGTTCTGTTGCAGAAGAATGAGGAAGGACTGGAGCAGCCTATTGCATTCTTCAGCAAAACTCTCAGGGATTCTAAACTAAAATACAGTATCTTAGAAAAATAGGCCTATGCTCTGGTAAAATCTTTAAAGTTTTTCAGAATCTATGTTCTGCATTTTAAAGTTATTTCATTTGTGCCTAATGCTGTTGTAAAAGATGTTTTAACACAACCTGATAGTGAAGGGAAAAGAGGCAGGTGGATTGCTAAAATCATGGAGTATGATGTAGATATCAAACCTACCAAACTAGTCAAGGGACAAGGTTTAGCCAAGCTACTGGCTGAATCAAATTATCAAGCTCTGGGATTGCAAGTGATGGCTGAAGAGTTAGCTCAGGAATAAGATCAAGAAAATTTGGAAAAAGAGAAGATTATGGACTATTATTCAGCATCCACATGGTATGCAGACATTGTGTATTTCCTGTTGTTTTTGCAATGTCCTGAGCATTTAGATAGGAAAGCTGCTAGATATTTAAAGCTTAAAGCTACTAAGTATTGTCTAGTAGAAGAGCAGTTATTCTGGAAGGACCCAGGTGGTATTCTACTCAGATGTTTGGATAAATGTGAAATTGAAGGAGTAATTTCTGAATCTCATGAGGGTGCTTGTGGAGGTCACAAGTACTGGAAGACAACAACATATAGGATTTTAAGAGTTGGATACTATTGGCCCTCTTTGTTTGCAGATGTATGTCAGCAGGTAAGAGCCTGTATCCCTTGTCAAAAGTTTGCTGGAAAACAAAAATTGTTGTCATTGCCCCTAAAACCTATTGCAGTAAGTGCTCCTTTCCAGCAATGGGGTCTATATTTTATAAGGGAGATAAATCCATCTTCCTCAGGACAACATAGGTGGATTTTAACTGCAACAGAATTCTTTACCAAACGGGTGGAAGCTATCCCTACTAGGAATTCCATAGACAAAGTAATCATGGAATTCATTGAAGAAAATATCCTTAGTAGGTTTGGGTGCCCTCAGAAAATAGTAACAGATAATGTAAAGGATTTCAAGTCTAAGTCAATGGAAGCATTTTGTGAAAATAATGGTATCTTGCTGAGGCATTCAACTCCTTATTATCCCCAGGGTAATGGTTTAGCTGAATCCTCAAATAAAAACATCATTCAGAGTATCAAAAAGTTGCTTAAGCATAATAAGATATCATGGGATTCTATGCTGAAATATGCATTGTGGGATGATAGGATAACAGTCAAACAAGCAATTGGAACTTCTCCTTTTCAATTAGTGTATGGCACAGATGCAGTTTTTCCTGTTCAATTGGGAATCCCAGTGATGAACTTTCTTCAGAATTGCCTGGAAGAACCAAATGATATGCAGAGAAGGATTTATGAGATGATAGAGTTACAGCAGAACAAGGAAAAAGTGGAAGAAAAGGCATAGTTATATAGATTGAAGATTAAAAGCAGATTTGATAGGAACATCAAAGAAAACACTTTCTCAGTTGGTGATATGGTTTTGAGATGGGATGCCAGGAAAGAGCAAAAAGGGAAGCATGGTAAATTTGACAACCTCTGGTTTGGCCCTTTCCTAGTGTCTAAGATTATGGAAAATAACACTTTTGTCCTGCAGTCTTTGGAAGGTGAGGAATTGTCAAGTCCAGTCAATGGACGATTCCTCAAGCATTTTTACAGTCTTTGAGGAGATTTTCACTTTTCATTGTATATACCGGTGTGAGTGAAGAATAATAAGGACTCCATAACCCAATGGAAATTTTGCAGACTAGTATGTAGTAGAAAAGAAGGCACTGGTCTAAAGGTTCTTGAAGCCTCACAGGGAGGACTTCATCCCGCAGCTGGAGCCAGATGTTAAGTCATGAATTTGTTTTCTTTAGTCTTATATTTTGCTTGTGATTTTTGTTTTAATCCTGCTCATTTGCTTACTTTTAGGGAATTTTAGTTTAAAGTGAATTTTTGATTTTTGCTTTTAGGTTTGCATTATGTTTTGTTTTTCTTATGGTTCTGAAGGGTTTTATAGGACATATGTTGATTAAAGGTTTCACAAATAACACTAAGGTCATAGTTTACCATATAAACCTTATTCAAAATGGAATTAATGGCTAAAAAGCACCAAATTTGATTTTAAAACATTCTTGTAGCGCAACAGCTAAAATTTTACACTGCGACGCTATAAGAATATCGTGGGAGCTAAATCTATCGGTTTTTACGCCAAACTCTCCCATGATTGTGATCCTGGATGACTAATCACATGTGAAGACAGGTTTGATACATATTTTATCAGAAATAATCATGCAAATAGGTGTGGTCTATGACATGAAGGAGATCGTGGCAGACAGAAGTTAGGGCTCAGCGAATCATGACAGATAGAGGAACGAGCCGAGATTGATGGGAAAGAGGTTCTACACGTAGGCATTACGAAGCTGGAACGAAGACAATTGCTAAGAATATGGAATTTACAGTTAAAGAAGGAAGTTAGGTCTTTCTCAGCTTGATAGTTGGAAGGAAGCTGAAGTCTTGAAGACACCTGGATGGTTAAATTGGACAGTCATATAGTCCAAGGATCAATTTTAAACACCTATAGCAAGCTGGGAATGAGGTATTCCGTGTAAAATTGGTCGTGGCTTGCTAAATTGGGGGTTTTTCCATTAAGGCTTGTTATGTTAAACTGATTAAAGAAAACATTAATTCATGTTGTTAACAAGCTCTCAACGATGAGAGATTAGTTTAAAAGGTTTTAAATGTTTTGGCAAATGACAAGTTGAAAAACAAAAGTTACATTGAACAAATTTCCCTGTCAAGACCAGCAAATATGGTAGGGTGAAGGTCTGTACTATTTGTGGTGACCATGGTTTCACAGATTTACTTTTTACCTGTAATCAATGCAATGAGTTAGCTGAGCATGTCTATTGCATGCAGACCTTGTCTGAGTATGTGCCAGAGGCTGATTGGTTTTGTGCTAAATGCAAGTTGAAGTAGAAAGTTAGCACACATAATATTGCTCTCATATCATCTCATCCCATAGTTAAACAATCACAATCTGAATCTAATAAGCGAGCAGTTGAGAGCGCTAATGCAGAATCTTTATTGCAAAGAGATAGATCATTAGTGGCATTAGAAGGAGCCAAGGGTGCTATTTGTGCAGAATCACAACACATAGATGTCTCTATGCATTCCAGAGGTGGTCTGGCATTTAGATGAGCATATTGGATGTTAGTAAAGTTCAGCAGTAATTCTTTTAAAGATTATTAGTGCTCTGTTTGGCCTAAATTACCCAAGCCTGGTGCAAAACATTTCCTGCATTGACAATAGAACAGACTATTAAAAAAATGAGAGATACAGCCAATGGGAATCAAAATAAAACTGACTGTCAAAACTCTGAAAACTTGAAGAAAAAAGGGGGCTGTTAGGTCATTAACAGGGTCTTAAAATCATACAAAAACATCATCAAACCTTAAAAGAGCAGATGAAGAAGAGTGGGAAGACCAACAGGGCTGATCCCACTGAGTTAAATTGGATTGACAAGTTTCCAGGTTGTGCAGAGCTATTTGAGAATGCTGGATGGTTGAATTTATTTAAGAATATTGATGGATATAACACCGAAGTCTCTCATAAATTTTCTCAATGTTATAACCAAGACATGGTATCATTTGATACTCTGAAGTTCAAGTTGACTGTGGAGTTGGTGGCTGAAGCAATAGGAGTCAGAAATGAAGGAGAGCTGTGGTTCAAAAAGGTGCCATTTACCTTCAATGCCCAAAGGTATCTTTTACCTGGCATTATAGACTGGAGCAAGATAGTGCTCATCCAAAATTTTAGAGCTGAATGGGTGGATCCCATCAAAGTCCTCCAAAGCTACATTACCTGTGAAGGGAGGTATGCTTTTGTCTTCAAGTATCATTTCAGGTTCTTACAGCACCTGGCTGGTGAATCAAGGAGGAGTATCCCCTTATTCTTGTTGAAGAGTTTGTAGAAAATGTCAAGCAGGATTAAAGAGCATTATGAACACACTGCACAGTCCATCTTCCATCATGGATTGATCAAGCTTATTATCAGCACTGTTCTGCAAAGAGAAGGAAAGACATGGGACTACTTTATTTTTTGGTTTGGGTTCCAAATTAAGCAGGAAGAACAACCTACCAAAAAGCATGTGGACAAGGGAGAAACCCTAATTAGAAAATTAGGGAAAAAATTCAAGTCTGAAGATAAAAAATGTGCCAAAATTGAGGAAGTGACAGAACCTTCAAAGGGAGATATTGAATCTCAGCAGCCTTCAATTGATAGTAAGGGGAAATGTTTGCTGATTATTGAAAATGAAACTCAACCTGTGCAAATTAAAGCACCAACAGAGGCACTTATAGATGAAAAAATTGTTGTCACAGAGAAGGTTGCAGTAGAGGAAGAAGATACAAAGGTCCAACAACGAAGCCCAATTACAATTTTATCTGAAGATGAAGGATACTTGTTGGAGGGAGATGAGGTGACTGTCAATGCTGAGACTAGGGTTGGCACACACAGGGAGTTCTCTAGTCAAGAAGATAAGATAGTCATGCTAAAGAAAAAGAAGATAAAGGTTAAAGAATTTGCCTCTATCATGCATCAAAGAAATAATTTAAAGATTGTAGGAGAGTTTGCCCCAGGTTGGAGACCCAAAACTAGATCAAAAAACAAATTGAGGCTGAACATGAAAAAGCTGCTAAACCCTAAGTTAAACACAGAAGAGGTAACTGTGCTTGATACTTCTTCTTCACATGAAAACCTGGAATCTAGCAAAGGTAAAAGCAAAGGAAGGAAACCTTTGAATACAATAAAAGACTCCAGCCTCACCGAAACCAAACTTTCTGCTGTGTTTTTGGAATTAAGAGGTGAAATGTTGAAGGAACAACAAAAAGAGGAAAAGGAAGTTTCTTATTCAGAAAATAAGTTGTTGATGGATGAAAATGCACCTGATGAAACAAATAATCAAGAAAATCTAAGTGTTCATGGTGTTTCTACAGAGCTGTTGCCTGAGCATGAGGACATCTTCAGAAAGATAAATATCTCATGGCTGCCTAGTGAACTACAAAATACAGTAGGAGGCAAAGCTTTCGACTCAGACGAGGACAATTTGAAAAAAACCATCAAAAAGTATAAGCATCAAATGGAGTTCATGCAAGAAACAAACCATGTTTTGATCCTAGCTAATAGAAGACTCAGGGAAGACTTAGAAGAAGTGAATGATCATTACCAAGAGCTTACTGCAGTCTCTAAGGAAGCCCTAAAAAGGAAAAGAAGCACAGATTTACAGTGTGCAGAGCTGAAACTGACAATCAAAAGCCTACAGCAGGAGAATAAGGAGCTTACAAGAAGGTTGACAGGTATGGAAGCTGAGCAACAGAGAGCTAGGAAGAAGGCCCAAGCCTTAGATGGAATAGATTTATTGGTAGAAGTTGCTAAAGACCTTTGAGTATTGTTAGTTAGGCAGTTATTTGTTATGTTTTGAGAAATACTTTATTTTGTAAATTACAATTTTGACATTATCATATCGATGAGTAGGCTAAAAACAGTTAGTGTTTAGACCCTAACTGAATTTTGAAAAACAGTATTTAGGAAGATCAGAAAGAGAACAAAGGGTTCGATTTTTGGCTGGCTTAAGGAGGTCTTTGACTTGTTTATGAGCTAAGTAATTAACTCTCATGTGTATTTGATGAACATAATTATGAAATATATGATCCATATTACCCTTCAGTCTGTGTTTTGGCTTCATTTCTAGCTCGTTTAGCTACATGATTGATAAATTCATTGCTGGTTTATAGTCTTTATGCTTGTAATGCGTGTCAGTTGTGAATGAACTTCAAAGTTATGTTTTGTTGGTACATGGTTATTATATTATGCATCTTTGTTCTTATTTACTTATGATTCAGTTCCTATTTGGCTTATGAATGTATTCCCTTTAGTCACCAAAACTTCACAACCAAAAAAACCTTTCAAAACCCTAAACCCTAGTTTTGTTTGATTGAATATTTGAGATTGTGTTGTCTTGTTTCTTTGTAGTCTAGAAACAATTTCTGGCACAAACAGAGTCTATGCTGCCTATGTTCAATCATCATTTTCCTTATGCTTTTATTCTAAGAAAGTTTATCCTGAGTCGTCCATTCCTTAGTTATATCGTCTTTTCATGTTGGTCATTCCCGATACAGGTACTGGTTCGTGCATATCTTGTTCGTCTGAGTTCATACAAATTATCCAGCGTTGTTGAGTACCTCATGCTAGTTGATGGGGGGTGCCTTAATATCCTCCTTCCGGCGGATTCTATTCCATCGACTTTAGATCATTTATTCTTGAATAGGAGTCTAGAGTCCATTGAGTGCCTTGATACTTGCAGTCATCAGTGGCAGGTTCTCTCGCCATCGACAGTTTTGGGAATACATCAATGTCCCCTAATCGATGGATTCTTTCAAGTGTTCGACCTCAACACATCTATTCACACTTACTAGATTGCACTATGTAACTTGATTCCCATTATCACTATCAGTGGAATATCTTGCGTCTGTTAACGGTATACATCGATGATCGGTAATTAGATGATGGACCATCATGTTCGATCTTGACACCTTTATTTGCGTGATGGGACATGTACTCGTAGCAGTTTGCGTAGAAGACCTTCAATCTTGGTGGCATTCCACATATGCTAACTCCTTGATCGTGCCAGTATTTATGAGATGTCATTTCTCATGACCATATTCCAGTATATTGTCAGATATCTTCATCCACTATGGAGATCTTGTTCATTGTATATTGTACGTGGCGATGACCACACATGACATTTGTATATCATGCCTATTCATGGCCATTGTAATAATATGTATACGAGATTGCTAAAAGTATATTTGTAGTCACATGTTGAGATTTACCATTGTATTGTACTAATGAGTGGCTGGTTCTTCCACCTGGGTCTTCATTACTCCACTTCTAGGATGGATATAATGTATTTTTTCCATCATGTTACCCATCTGACCGCACACATTAGGGGGCATCTGTTATAGCTGATTTTACCACACTTGGTAGATCACACCTTTATTTCCTTCCATGTCCCTTTGCAGACTCCTTGGAACCCCCTTTCTCAAGTTATACTTTGATGATCCAAGGAAGTCCCTAAAAAACACCTGTTTATTTGTATACGCGACTTTTAACCCAATACCCGCGTGTACACGCAGCATTTTGGCCAATGCTCGTGTACATCGAGAAATGTGCATAAAAAAAAAATGGAATTTTCCTCAATGAGTTAATAATAACTTGACTCTTGGCCTTCCATATGTCTAGAAAATGTTCTGACTCGACCCTCTATCACTACAACAAAAACTGGATTTAACATCTCTTTTTGCATCCTTTTTTGCGTCTAGACTATCTTTCATTGTATTTTTCTTCATTTTTTGGACAAAATGGCGCAATTTCACGGTTGGTGCTATTTTAGGCGTTTTTTGCGTCTTTTTTCTAAATTTGGCGCAAATTGCGGCATAATTTGCACTGAGTTTTGCACCTAGTTATGCGCCAGGTTTTGTATCAGGTTTTGCGACAAGTTTTGAGCCTAGTTTTGCACCTAATTTTGTGCCTAGTTTGTACATCTACTCTTGTTGCGCCCCCTTTTACGCCCATGTTTGCCTCAATTTTTACGCCCTTGTTTTCATCCACTTTTGCATCCTTTTTTACATCCACTTTTGCATCGACTTCTGCTTCTTTTTTTGCATCCCTTCATGCGCCAAATTTTGCATCAAAGTTTACATCCTGTTTTGAGTCTAGTTTTGCATCTCGTTTTGTTTCAGCAATTTTTGCATCCACTTTTGCATCCTTTGTTTCATCCACTTTTGCACCCACATTTTCATCCATTTTTGCATCCCAATTTGCATCCATGTTTACGTCTTTTTTTGCATCTACTATTGCATCCACTTTTTTCGCGTCCCAATTCATACCCATTTTTGCACTTACTTTTACACCCACTTTTGCTTCAACTTTTGCATCTACGTTTGCATCCAATTTTACATAAGTTATTGCATCCCTTTTTGCATCCATTTTTGCATCCACTTTTGCATTGGGTTTTGTGTTGGGTGTTACGACTACTTTTGCATCTACTTTTGTTGCATCCACTTTCGCATCCAATTTTGTATCCAATTTTACATCCATGGTTGTATCCACTTTTGCGCCACTTTTTTCATCATGTTTTGCTTCCATGATTGCATCATTTTTTGCATCCACTTTTGAATCACATTTTGCATCCATTTTTGGTGCACCCATTATGCGCCCACTTTTGCGCCTACTTTTGTTGCATCCATGTTTGCATCATTTATTGCATCCATGTTTTTATCCACCTTTGCATCCAGTTTTACAC
>LPNX011016033.1:0-13164 GCA_001517045.1 Pseudotsuga menziesii
TACTGTGGAATTTTTGGACCATCAAGTCGACTTCAAATTGTTTTCCAAGTAATCCAACCATGGTTTCTCCTTTCTCTTGAGTTTACTGGTTGTTTTGGGAGCTAGTGTTTTGTCCTCTGGTTAGAGGTTCCCGCCGTTGTGTAGTTAGTCGTCTAAATTGATGAATTTGTATCCTTACGGTGTGAAGTATTAGTCAGTTTCATAGTATCGGCGGTGGGGCATTTGTTTTCTTGTGCCTATTTTCAAGCTGTTATGGAAGTTCAAGCCCGGTCTGAAAGTTTAAGTAGCTAGTGCAGACAAGCGTTACGTTGTCTGCACCGTTTTTTGTGGGTTTGCTTATGGCCATCTGGGGAGGGAGTTTTCGGTTCTCTTGTCATCATAGGTTTACCCTATTTTTCTGGGATGCTGGAGGGTTTGATTTTCGCGTTTCGATTTTTGAATTTAGTGGTTCTTGTTATGCAAAGGATTTGAATACAGTTCAGTTTAATTGATGCATATTTCTATGAGGGTCATGTTTAGTTGCATATGGACTTAGAAATTTTCAGACCTATCTTGTAGAAGTTCTTCTTGCTGGTTATTTTCTATTATGCATAAATTTTCATTTAGTTTATCTGTTGAAAATGCATATGGAAGAGGTAAATGTTTTTATACAGTTTTTCTTCATTCTTAAAACACTGATTGAAAGCTCCAATAGCCAAAGAGCATGTTTGGTCTATGACAAGGAAACTTCTTCAAAGGAGATATGTATAAAAGACAAAAGAAGAAGGCTTCTATTGCTAAGGGAGAACCAGATGTGGAAATCATTACTAAGGTAGAATACATCTATAAAGATACCAGAGCCACCACTAGAGTAGAGCCAGACTACAAATGGGGTGAGATATATCAAATGCTTTCAAATCAGGATGTGCCTAATGCAAGGTTCGAAGAGCTAACCATATATGCCAACATGGAGAAATATGCTTTGATGAAGGTAGCCACTAGACCTGAGTTGTTCCCATGCTCTTAGGTGATTAGCTAGATCCTNATGCAGGGTTCGAAGAGCTAACCATATATGCCAACATGGAGAAATATGCTTTGATGAAGGTAGCCACTAGACCTGAGTTGTTCCCATGCTCTTAGGTGATTAGCTAGATCCTGCCTAGGGTAGATGTGACCACGATGATCTTAGCAAATACTTCCAAATAGGGCTATGTTGCATACAGTCCTGGTTATGTCTCACTGGCATATCACTTACCTCCTACTCAAGTATACTTGACTGAAAGTTGGTTGAAGGAGATAAATTTGGACCTGGTTGAAACAGTGAAGAGAATGATGATACCTGGGAAGAATTTTCGAACCAGGTCATCAGGAGAGTATGATACAACCACTCTCTGAACTCCTTATAGGTTTATAGCACTGATGTTGAATAGAGTGTTTGGGAGAGCTCATGGTAAAAGATTCAAGTTGAGATGGATACCCATTATTTTTTATGTGGCCACTCAAGGGACTATATTCAACTGGGCAAACATAGTGTCCAACAGCCTCTTAGCCTGCATATATTCAACTTTGAGAGGGGTGTCCTAGAAGAAGTCTGAGTTCTATATGAGCTTCATCTTAGTAGACTCTATATTATGTACCCAGCCATTTCCAGCCTTAAGATGCAATTGGGATAGGGACAAAACCCTTGTGTACACTGCATACAAAATATTTTGGGCACACAAATACTACAGCAACTATAAAGAGATATGCGAGAATTTCATTATGCCTTTGTACACTTTGATCTTCCTCACAGAATGCAACTGTATGTCCGAGGAGGCATTCAAAGTCATTGAGGAACATGGGAGTTACTATTTGACTAAGGAGGGAATGTAGATCAGAATGTATGGTTTCTCTAGGGAACCTTCTTTACTCCCTAAGTATGCCACTGATTATGTGGTACATAAAGAAGCAGTCAGAATCCATTTACTTGAAGATCAACTATGCCTGAGTCCAACATGAATTGAGGTGGTTAAGAATTAGGCTACAAAGTATGAGATTAACATCCATTTTCTTGAATCTTCAGAATTTGAAATCATAGCAGTGGAGGCCCAGGCATGGAAAAATTTCTTTAATGATCAAGTGGGGCCCTCTTCATAAAAGTACTCTATAAACTTTTGTTTTAAATGTAAGGTATTGTATAATGTATGAGCACTCACTACAGGACAAAGTTTTGGATTGAAACGTTGGGAAAGCCCAATTTTTTTTCCTTTTTGTATAAGTTTAGGGGAGTTAGATGTAAGATGAGACTTTTTCCCATTGATATTTGTGAGAACATGTTGTAAGAAGAACTATTTCCTTTTGCAATAAGAATTCCAAGTTTCCTATTGGATAAAGCTTGGTGGAACTTTTCAAATGTTGTGCCATGGATTCGTTGAATGTGAACTATTTCATTTTCAGCTGTTGTCCATTAACTGTGAATCGTTCTAACTCTATGAACCTATGTTCTTGTCATGAATGCTCCCTAGTTTATTCTATGGAATTTCCACTATGATTAATGAATGCTTTCCATAAACAATGAGCTATCTTGTTGTTCATCTATCTATTAATGTTCATGTGTTTTGAAATAAGTAACAGCTATCTTGGATTTTTCTTAACGCATGCACATAAATACATTACTCATTGATAAATGTTAATCTTGCTCCATAGGGATAGGTTAATTAGTTAGTTTTATTTTCTTGATGTGTGTGATTTAGATGCGAGAGAGTTAAGACAAGAGGTAAGAACCTGCACATCACATTGTGACCGCTCCTCGTATTCTCTATCAATCTGCATTCTTAGATAGGCACTTGCATATCATACTAAAAAACTAAAAATATACATGGTGGACCGGGCCGTAACCGGTAAAACCCTTTATTTTTTGTTACTTGACCTACGATAGCTAGACCGTAAACTAGACGAATTCCCCATACCAAACAGTAATGGGCTAGTTGGGAACGTTTACTGGGGAGAATCCCTAACTGTTGTTACCTGCAATTTTCTAGGCCTCAACACACATGTTTAACAACGTAAGGACCATGCCACATGGGGTTAAACTTTCCTACCCCAAAGGGTTCTTTATCTTGATCCCACAAAAGGACCAAATATCCTTCATTAAACCTCCTCGAACAGACAAATTTATCATACTGGACCTTAATGCGACACTTATTCACTTCCAGAGCCACCAAGGCATCTCGGTGATACTCATCAAGCTGCTCTAAGTTCACCAAACGTTCCTCCAATGGGGAAGTGTCTAGTAAGAGCTCTATGGCTAGCTTCAATGAATGGATTTCACACTCCACCGACAATACAGACTCCACTCCATGTACAAGCTGATATGGAGAAAAACCGGTGGCAGTCTTAACCATGGTCCTATAAGCCCACAAAGCAGGATATAACATGATATGCCAATTGGTCTTGCTTTGTGCGACGGTTCGTTGGAGAATGGAATTAAGTGATTTGTTCACTACTTCAACCTGTCCATTCGCCTGAGGGTAATAAGAAGAGGAATGCTCCTGCTTATACCCTAACTTCAAGGCCAACTCTTCCATCATCCAATTCTGAAAGTTCCTACCATGGTCAGTAACAAGCTCTTTCGGAATACCGAACCGAGTAATGATCTGGTTGAATACGAAATGTGCGGATGTCTCACCGTCGGATTTAATCATGGGCATAGCCTTAGCCCATTTCATGAAATAGTCAAAAACCATGATAATATGATGACTCCCCCCAACCAAAGCTGGGTTTCAATCCATGAAATCAAGGCCCCACTTAGTGAAGGGATCGGCGGTGATAATTAGATGTAATGGGGAAGGACATGAGCACATATTACATGCAAACACATGGCAAGGGTGGCACTTCTTGACCGCTTTGACACAATCTTTAAAGATCGACGGCCAGAAATAACCCGCTCTAAATATTTTTTGGGCTATAGAAAGCCCAGATAAATGACCACCACACACCCCTCTGTGGCAATCATTTAGCATAAGATGAGCCTCCTCATGAGTTAAACAATGACGTAAAATGGAATCTACCCCACAATGGTACAATGTGTTATCCACTATGAGGTAATTCCTGGATACGTGATGTAACCGTCGTCGTTCATCCCGTAAAAGGTGAGTAGGGACCTTCAATGTTTGTAAATATATGATAATATCCCCATACCATGGATCCAAAGTTGAAATCAAGAAGATGTGCTCATTGAAAAACGTATCTTCACAAACTTCCTCCTCCTCCTCGCTTGGGAAATCAGATATAAGCTCCGCAAAAATCAATGATTTTTTTGACTTTGCCGAAACAAAATCGAGATTGAATTCTTGCAAGATGACAATGCAATTATTATACTTTCCCCCAATCATCCTTCTAGTGAGGACGGACTAAAATGGATTGACATGGGCTACCACCAAGGTCTAGCAAAGGAGAATATAGTGTCTCAATCATTGAACTGCATGAACAGTAGCTAAGGAAAGTTTCTCCACATGGGAATAATGGATCTCTGCATCTATAAGGTTTCAGTTCAAATAATATATGACATGCTCTTGGAGCTCCTCATCCTCTTGAACCAAAACCATACCAATTTTCTCCATGGACGCGACCACATAAAGTAAAAAGTCACAGCTATAGTCGGGTGGACTAATCACTAGGGCCGATGCTAAGGCTCTCTTAAGCGCATCAAAGTACTCCTGGGCTCGCTCATCCCAGCAAAAGGTAGTGTTCTTCTTCAAAAGATGCATAAAGCCTCTAGTCAATTTGGAAAAGTTAATGATGAATCTCTACAAGAAATTTGCCATGCCTTGCAAACATTGAAGATGTCTAATGTTTCTCAGGGGAGACAATTGAAGTATTGCCTCAACCTTTAAAGGGTAAACTCTTATACCCTCCTTGGAGACAATGAACCCTAACAAGCGACCAGACCTCATGCAAAAGATGCACTTATGAGGATTTAACCTAACCAAATAATGGCGGCACCTTTCGAACACTAATCTAAAATGGTAGGAATGACACATTCTTATACGAGAATGAGCAGCAAGGTCATCCAAAAAGACTTCGATAATCGATTTGAGATCATGGAAGATCAAGGTCATAGCCCGCTGAAATGTGGCTCTGGCATTTTTAAGGCCAAAAGGCATCTTCCGATATGCAAAGGTACCCCAAGGACAAATAAATGTAGTCTTATGTTGGTCCTCAAGTATGATTTGTGTCTGATTGTATCTGGAAAAGCCATCCATAAAGAAAAATACCTCACTTCCTGCACACTCATCCAAAATTTGATCAATGAATGGTGTGGGAAAATTGTCCTTAGGACAGGCACGATTCAAGTCACGGAAATCAGTGCATATATGGATCATTCCTTGTTTCTTATCAACCGGGATGGGGTTTGAAACCCACTCTGTCAAGGGAATGGGATAGATAAAACCGGCATTCAACAGCTTTTCTATCTCAACCTTAATCATGGATGCTTTTCTAGGATTCACCACACGCAAGTGTTGTCAAACAGGCTTAGCATTGGGGTAATTTTTAATTTCATGTTCAACAATGCGAGGGTTGATTCCTGACATTTCCTCGTATGACCAAGAAAATACATCACGAAATTCTTTGAACATCTCGATATACTCATGAATCTTAGCATGGGAAAATTCTTCCCCAATATAGACATTCTCAATCTTTCGAGGATTGCGAGAGATATTGATAGGAATGGTAGGAGATATATTCGCCATGTTCCCATCATCCATCAGACCAGGAGAGCTTAATGGAACCACGGGACTATCAATTCTCTCACTAAGAATATCCCTAAATTCTTCACACTCCAAATGGTCAAGCTCAGGAAGAAAATAAGATCTATGATGCAACACTTCCCAAGATGGCTCAACCCCAGACATAGCCTCAATAATAGCTTCATCTGATGGAAAAACACTATCAAGGCAGTCATGCATGTGAGAAGACTCAATTGCCCATGCAGGAAACACATATGGGTCCTCCTCCTCCGTCCGCGAAGAGGAAGGACTAGGCTCTGCAACACATTCAAGATTAGATTGATATGCTATCATTGTTGCAAGCAACGACACGTCCGTTTCGATGGGCTCACTCAAAGGACTCGATGTAGGAAGAATCCAAGGACCTTCCATATGGGTAGTGTGAAAAGACACCGATCTCAATGATGATGAAGCCTCACCGGAACTAGACCCTACCATAAGAATGGGTGTAGGACAACTAAAGCTTCCCATAAGGGATGGATACATGCCAACACCCACACTCCCAGTTGCCGGCTGAGAGTGCTCGACAATCAGGATAGAAGCTCCCAAAGATGTGGTAACACACGGATTCTTGAATGACATCTGATCAATTGTAACTATCTTCCCATTAAACAGAAAGCATAAAACTCGAAATAGAGAAGAAGCTATGTCTTGCATACTATACATCCAATTCCTACCCAGTAACAGATTGTAATCAAGGGGAGCATCAACCACCTCGACCGAGATCACGACGGTCTTCCCTCCCAAATGGACCTTAAGAGAAGGAAGAATGCCATGCAGCCAAAACGATCTACCATCAAAAGTAGTCAACATGGTATCGGATTTAGACAAATCATGGGAATCCAAACCCTTCCAACATGCCAAATACATCATCGAAGCAACAACGCCTTCGTCAATCATATTGCATTTAACGGTCATGTTAAGACATTCTACATGAATCAAGAGAGATACATAGTAAGGCAAGCGAGGCTGTAGTCCTGCGGTTTCAAATTTGATGACGAAGGAAGAATTATTATCATTAATACCAAGAGAAGAAAGCAAAGCCTTCCTTTGCAAAGGAAGACTCTGAAGTACTTCGAGTGCAGACATCGCACAAGGAGTGTGTCCCATATCCTCAACAACAGAATAGTTCTAGGCAGCTCGGGCATTAGGATTGTGCCTGAATGCTTAAGGACTCCCTTAGGAATGCGAGGTGCAACTTCAGGTTTATCTACAGGGTTTTCAATATGCAAAGGACTCCTGGGTGGACCAATTTCCTTTTCAAGGTTTGGTTGTGACGAACCATAGTCCTTCGCACGAGTCACAACCATAGTAGCAGGCACCATATTGATGCAACCATGACCACTAGCCTCTGGCGGATCTTGATCTCCACCAGACTAATCATGGGTCCTCGAGTTCATGTTCTGATTATGGGGTAAAGGGTTGGTCAGCACAATTGGGCCCTACGCTATGAACCTCGAGGCTTCTTCTATACGTGGGCACAAGTGAGTGAGGTGGTCATCCTTACACAACTTGCAAGGAGACTTAACCTTATGTTTAGACTGCTTGTCCCCCCCATCATTTCGAGTTTTCTTGTCATTAGGATTGGTAGTTTCATTCCTATTCCCACCCTTACGATTGTTTTTACCCTTCTTCCTATTCCTTCTGGGTTGCTGGTTACCCTTCTAATCCGACGATTGCACCGAAAGCACACTCACCATTTGGGTGGGTTGAGACGAAGCCCTGACTTGTCCCGAGGTAGATTGGTTGATAGATAATTGACTGACCTATTGCACAACCAAATCCACAGGTTTGGTACTTGTACAACCAACAATGCCATTGGCATGTGGTCCAGGTTTGACCTTAGTGTCAAAACTAGAACGTGGAGCATTAGGAATGATCTCATATAACAAACTGGATTAAGCATAAATCAAATCCAATTCCTGCGCCCTAAAAATGGCTTGTTCCTTGTTCTGAACTCCAGATGTAGAAACATCCTTTGCTATATAAGGTAGTAATGTTAAGGAACCACTCGAGGAGAAACTCTGGCGGTATGAAGGCTTTAATAAATCTCTTCCATCTACGCCACTCTTGTATATGGTCCGAGATATGCGTGGCTTTGTCTTGCCGAAATGTCAACAAGAGTTTCGTACCAACGTAGTAACGCACTAGTAGCTGGAAGTGGTTGAGAAAAGTCATAGCTAGGTCATCGAAAAAAATGAATTCCCCCCTAGGTAACTCTATGTACCATTTCATTGCAGGCTCGGTGAGGGTGCGTTGAAATAGCCTTAAACGGATCGAATCTTCATGTAAGGAATTAGAAGAGCACCAAAGGTGAAATGTAGTAACATGTTCACTAGGATCTTCTCCTGGTTTTCCCTCAAATTTGGGAATGTCTGAGGGAAGCTTATTAGGGACAGTCGGCCAAGCCAGGTCATGAGATATTGGATTGTTCATTAGTCTCAACAAATCAGGTACATTTAACGTTGTGAGGAAAGGGAGCCTAGGTTGAGCAGGTCGATGCTACGCTCCCTGGTAGTTTTGGTTCACATAAGGCTGATTACCGTAACCACCATGGCCTTGGCCATGGTGCCCTCCTCCCGTTTGACTCATGTAGGGTGGCATGGAAGCACCATAATGTGGTGTACCTTGACTATGTGGGGCTACAAAGCCATAATTTAGAGAGTAAGTGGGTTGTTGATACCCATACCCATAAGGTGAATAACTCTTTCCATACTGCAATCCATAATATGGTCCATAAGAAATCCCATGAGATGTCCCATGAGACACTCCATAAGTAGGAATATGACCTCTAGAAGTAGGAATATGACCTCCCGAGACAACATGAGGTACTTGACTCTGAGACATGACTATGCGAGTAGCAACAGTACGAACATGACTCGTAGCAACATTCCAGCCCAAAGGACCACGTGAATGAGGGGGAGGAATAACATTCAAAGAACTAGGAATATAGGACAAAGGGACATGTGAAACTATGTAAGTGGTATTTCCTACAGTCACTTGTCTTGGTCCTGGTATCCGAATAGGACTACTAGCACCAAGTCTAGGGTGGACATATGATGTAGCCTTCACCGCTGGGATGGAGGGTGCAATGTTACTCGTGTTCCCAAATCTCTCCACATGGAAGTGACTAGGAATGCCCCCAAGCATAGTGTTAGGTTCAAACTCCGACTCGGTATGCTATACCGAATCATGTGCAGGAATACCAGACATGTCATAACTAGTGCTCGCAGGTTCATGATGAGTCTCGTTGCCCAGAAACCAATACCGGTGACCTATGAATGAGGGATCATACCTAGAGTGTGTAGGTATATCAAGTGAAGGATCATATGTAGGAGTAGGATCTTCTTCCCCAAACTCATGAGGTGGAGAAGGAAACTCAGGAATTTCATCTTTATGATCTCCCATCGTGTGTGAATCAATGTGAGAAGTAGTCTGCCTGGACTGTCTGTTTCTCTCTCCCAAAGGAGAAGGAGATGTAGAAGGTGGAAGTCCTGCTAAACATTGAGAACGACGAAGTGCCACACCTGAATCCACAATGACTCAAAAAATGAAAAAGACTCTTCTACTTACGCAAACCCTAAGCAAGCTAGCATGCACAGAGCATACACCTATATAATCTAAAGCCAATCAACAGCAAACAAGGTTAGGATATGTGAGCTCCTGAATGAAGTAGGTATGTCTCACCTAGGAGAGGCTTGAGACTCCCATACACAACAAGCAGAGGTTCGTAACCAATTATTGTGGCCCTCAGTTTCAACACATATAGCAACTATGCTGTCTGAGCCCAACCTGGCTGGGACACCTATAGAATAACCCCTACAAAGTACCCCCTCGATAACCTAGGTAATGTAACTAAGGTCACCTCAATATAATCAATGCTCAGGCGAAAAGTCACAGGCAGGATTGACCGTATGGGCAGGGTAGAAAAGCCCGAAAAATCTCGAAAGAGACCCCATATATGAATACAATCATAGAAACATCTTCGGTGCTACTCAGTTATGACTAGGGGTTATCCCAATCAATAACCACTCACACTGCCTCATGCTTAACTCCCTTGTAAGAGGAGGATCCTGAGAAACATTAATTATACCAAGGAATTTCACACTCTCACCTGGACAGACACATACATGTTGTTGTTTAGTGGTCTTGAAGAATTTACTAACAATGAACTATTCCAAGACCCTAAAACGTAATCTTGTTGGTGTACCCTATTAAGGAAAATAGTGTAATCAATTTTAATTAAGCGATGATTTTATTTGGCTTTATTACTCAAAAAAGGTAGATGACTATGCAACCAATGGTGTTATGACGCAACATGAAGTAAAATGCACACCTAACAATCAATGCAAATGCATTGTGTCGAATGAAAAATAGGGCATGCTACTACGTGAAATGCACAATTTTCTTCACATGACAAATGCAATCATTCCTATATGAAATCCTGACTAATACTTCTCTAAGCAAAGCTAGTGCAAGTACCATGCAAAATGCAAAGTGCAATGATGCATAATGATGCAAAGAAGGAAATATTTTTGGATTTTTTGAATAAAAATGAGATAATAAAGCAAAAGAATGACTCTACCACCCCTAGACTTTGTGAGCACAATCAAACAGCACTCATGCAAAGAACTAAGGTAAAAGAGACCTAATGCACTAATCCCAAAACCAAAAATAAAAAATGCAATGACAAGAACATTCTTAAAAAACATTTTACCCTAAAAGGCATCTCTGGTCAGAAACAGAGGTGTATACAGACTCTAGAAGCATCAAAGGAGACTCAGAATTCATCAAAACTCACCCAGCAACACTCAATCTTCCTCTAAAAGGAAAAACTTACGGCATATGTGACTGTGTGCAGAAAACCCGTATATGTACGTGGATATCTCAATCAAAACCGCGTGTATACATGACTACAAGGAAAAAAATCGCATATAGGAAGAAAAAGAGATAAAAATGAAGGCAAACAGATAAGCTGAGACAAAATTCACACCTATCAGACACTGCCAGGAAAACATGCCCCCAGACCTGACTCAGAAACAGAGAAATCAGAGCAATTCAAGAAAACTGAATGCCGATAAAACCCCCCAAAGGACAATGACTAGGAAATCCCCAGCGGAGTCGCCAATTTTGTTACGAAGAGAAATTCCTAGGGCTTGGGGTACCACAACAAATAGCTTGACTCTAGAAATCAATCCTTTCATATATGCAAGAGAAACCAAATATCTAACACTAAAGGATCTCGATTCGTACCTTATTCCGGACGGTTGATGTAGATCCCCATTGAGCTTTCCAACTCCGGCTTGTATTGATAAATTGCTTCCTCAACACTCAACAAACAAGACAAGCATGCTATATATAATTGTGTTAGACCTACTCTAGCATATATAATAAATAACATATAAGCATTTAAAAGCATCCATGGATCAAATACTCATTTAAAAACACATTATTGGACAGGAAAAGATATTTCCATTGATACAAAACAGAGATTACAATAGTGACAGCCTCTGTCGGCACATCTACGAATCAGAGAAACTGAGTCCCCCACTTGGGCCTCCACCACTTCAATCCTCCATCTCTCGATAGCAAGCTCACAAACCAAAGGAAAGCTTGGGAAGAACACAAAAGTGCTCCAAGGGACAAAGGGATGCATACACAAGTATAAGCTCTAGCAACAATGGACTATAGTTTTCTTGCTCTTCAATTCTTCATGCCTTCAATGTATCTAAAGGGTCCCTTATATAGCTCTTCAATGGGGTAATGAAAGGTAGAATCCAATAAATCTCAAGGCATATGGAAGGCCAGGAGACAAGTGAGTTGGATCCACATCAAGGAAAACTCCAAAAGAATTTGGCCTTTTGCACAAATCCTGATGCATGCGGGTTTAAGGGTCAAATCCGCGTATATACGCGAGAAAGGGATTAAAAGTCGCGTATGGCAATTATTGCATGTTTTTAGGGATTATCTTGGAAACATCAAAGGTACAAAAATGGTCCATGGAGTCTAAAGAGTTTGCAAAGGGGCACGGAAGGCCATAAAAGTGTGATTCACCATGTGTGGTAAAATCAGCTGTAACAAAGTGGACGCTTTTCCACAGGATGACGCTTTTAGTGGTGTTATTTTCACCTCTTTTTAAACATTGGTGCTATTTTGGATGATAATTAGCATCCTAGTTATTGTCCCTATTAGCATCCCAAGTAGCGTCATAATTAACGTCCCAATCAGTGTCCTAATTAGCATCCCAATTAGCATCCCTTTTTAAAAGTTGGCGCTATTTTGGACAATAATTAGCATCTCAATTAAAGTCCAATTAGCATCACAAGTATCATCCCAATAAACATCCCAATTAATGTCCCAATTAGTGTCCAAAAAAGCATCCCATATAACGCCCATAATAGCCTCCAAAAAAACATCCTGAATAACATAGCAATATATATTGATCCAGGGTTAGCGACAGGAATTGCACCATGAATTTTGGCAAGAAAAGCATCCAACATAGCACCAAGTATAGAGCCAAGAATTTCACCTAGAAAACATCCAACATAGCGTCAGTTATAGATCCAGGTATAATGTCTAGAATAATGCCAGAAATTTGAAAGGAACCACGTTAGGAATTGCACTAGGTTTAGAGCTAGGAATTTTGTTTGGAAAATGTCTAACATAATGTCTGATATATCAATCTTAATGTCAATGATTATGATTCATGTGATAGTAATTTTGGATCTTGATTTATCATAGTGGAACCTAAATTATTGTAATTATGGAACTTTTGGATCTTGAATAATCCTAATGAGGGGTAAATTACCTTAATGTCACCTAAATTACTCTAATGGAATTTGAGTGTCCCCAACAACATTTAATAGACCCTAATGGCATTTGATTGGAATTGGTAAAGACTTAGACCCTTAATTTCAATCTTGGTTCATAACAACCATCCTCAGTGTTACAAATATTGATATGGCCACCATATTCCTCTTGCAGGTTACAATTTTTGTTAGGGTACACAAGGTACTCCCAAAGGACCGAACACCAAGAGCAACTGCTTTAAACAAATGAATCATAGATCAATACACCAATGTTTATCACGTGGTTAAAACCCTTGAGAGGAAAACAGTCCACGGCCCCAGCCAAATAGCTACTTTGAGCAATTTATTATGCAAAAAAAAGAAAGTTACATGAGCTTCTCATAATCGATCAACTAGCCAAGGACCCTCTATGCTCTTTAAATAGAGATCATAGACCAATTGGGTGTTAAGCCACAGATCAATGGTAGTATGATCTAAGAGAAGTTGAACCATCGGATCACTCAATGTCTAGAACATATCGTGACCGTTGGATTATAATATTTATAAATGCATTCATACTAAAGAAACATACTTTTACCTAATGGATATATTACACAAGTTGATCTTAA
>LPNX011016039.1:2181-63728 GCA_001517045.1 Pseudotsuga menziesii
TTATGCACACATCCCGATGTACGTGACTATCGAGGGAATACCCGCGTATGTACGTGGTTATCGGGGAAAGATCCGCGTATATCAATATTCTAATGTTTTTAGGGATGATCAAGGTAACATCAAAAGATATAAAGTGGTCCAAAGGGGCTAATGAGTCTGCAGCGGGACAAGGGAAGGCCATACAATGTGTGATTCACCTAGTGGGGTGAAAATCTCTATAACAATTGTATCTACAAAAGGAAAAAAATAGGACATGGAAACCTTTTAAGATATGATCCTTCCAACCAAAAATAAATTGAATCATAAAAAGAAGATTGGAGGATATCTACAACTTGTGAAGATTTAATGGAGTGTGTGATAGCAAATTCATCAGGATAGTAATCAAAAAGTGACATGTCGAGATTACGATCAATGGTTTCAAGGGAATTTAAAGTAGATGATATCTTTTGTAAGGAAACATCATCATCATAGAATTGAAAATCAAATTTTGACATTACCTTAGAGTGAGAACTTTTCCTTTGAAATTCATGAGATTTTGACGACTCAATTAATTTACAATTGAAAAGATTAGTATCACCAAAATCTAAAACAATATAAGAAATGGTTTTATCTTCTAACTTAGCTTCTTTAATATTATCATATGCATGAGATTCATGAGCGATAGTTATAAAATTATTTTCATCGTCAATATCTTGAATAGAAATATTTTCCTCATTCTTATACAACAAATCACTTTGCATAGGAACTGACCATAATGGAGAATTTGTTTGTATATTAGTATCTGGACATGAACTATAATCAGTAAATAGATCCAGATATAAAGCATGATAACTTTCCAAATGTTGGAAATTAGATGTTCCCCTTTTCATAGGACAATATTGATTAACTGATTCAAGAGAAAAATCATTGCCCATATTCTGATTTGTTGATATATTTTGTGAAGGAATGAGATAATTTTGTTCAATTTGAGAAGAATAAAATGCAAAATCATGAATTATGCAACTATCATTCAAATATTCTATTTTAGGTCCTAAAATCATCGATTCCTTTTCGACTACAATTGTTTGAACAAGAGAATGATATTTTAAGGTAAGTGTCGAATTCAAATTCTTTTTTTCTCGAAATTGTATATTAGAAGATCCTAAGATTTGTTGATGTTCGACAATTTTAGTGTCAGAATTTGGACCAATAATATTAGACCTTGAATCAACATTAATCGATGAAGTGATGCAACCATCAACATGCATATCGTCAATTTGAATCTTATCATTATTTACTTGATCATGAGAATCAAGATATAGAAATAAATTTGTTATTTCTTCTGTAGAAAGTTGATCTTTCTCATGGAATCTAAAATGAATTGACATAAATCTTGAAAAGAAAGTACTAGTAGATTCACTTCTTGTTTGTGAAGATTTCTGATCTCATACCTCAACTTTTGATATTTATAATCCTCATGTGCATCAATAAACAAATCCATGAAATGTTTCCATGAATGAATGGATTTAGCTGGTAACATTTCGAACCAGCCTCGGATTCTTCTTTTGAAAGTGACAGTAGAAAGCCTGCAAATCCTGCTCTCACAAACTATATGATCATGGTTACAAATAAATATAAACTCAGTGAGATGTTTCAACGCAGTCATTTTACCTTCTCTATCAAAACTTAACCTTTGCAAGAGATTTACTGCACTTTCAAAAATGCCTCCAGCAAGCCTAGGCATGCTGAAAGCATGTTCTAAAACAGTAATAGGAGCCATTTTAAAATAAATGAAAATTTAAAAAGAAAAAACTCAAAAGGGATTATTTGCTGATCGGCCCTCCTTCTAGCGCCATTTGTTGACCTGATTTTCTGACCTAGGCCAACTAAGGAGAAATAGTCCACACAAAGCACTTAAAGCATCCCTCGATGTGTTTAGAATGACTAAATCTCTAAGGTTATGGTCTCCTACTACCAGTTAAATTTATCCTCTTAAGGAAAATAAAAAAACTCAGCAAAATGTATCTGATGTTAATTTAAACTTTATCTACCCCTAATGTCAGTTCTTAAGTTTAAATCATCCTAAAATTGCTTACTTAATGAAATTTTGTTGTTTTGTGTTTTGTTTTTCAATTTTTAACGAAAGAACTAATTTTAACTTAAAAAAGACTAATCTAATTAAATCCAATTTAGCAGCTATCTAGAACAAACTAAACTAAAATTATGAATTAAAACTAAGTGACTACCCTATCTCAGCTCAGAGCGACTTGGAAAACTAGATTAATTATCAATTAATAACTTAAACTAACAAAGAAGTAAATGATAATAATTCAAATGAAAACACTTCAATTATTATCAAAAATCACTTTGTTGAATATGCACAACAACAGACAATAAAAATAGAAAACTATTTTTATTTATACTGTGATGTCCTATTAATCAATAACTATTGTTCAATACTAAATATTTGAATAACAGGAATATATTCATTCATGAAAACATCGTAGAAAATACAAATGAAATCAGAAATAAATATGAAATGTATTATTACTAAATATCAATTATCAATAAAAATATTAACTAACTAGACTCGGTAATACTTTCAATCAAACATCAATATTGTGCAAAATTGTGCAAACAGAGTATATTTTCAGATAATAAACACAATTATATCACAATACAATTGCATAAAATGTAAGATGAAAAAATAGTATATTGAAATATATATATTAAGTTTTCAGAAATAGTAACCAACAATAATACCAATTTGAGAAATCTAGTCACAATCATCCACGAAGGTAAAACTCCAGCAGAGTAATCAAAACCAGAAATTGTATTATACTTTCAATAAGTCTTTTCTCCAATACTCCATCCCACTTTTACTGTAATTCTTTCATGGTTTTATAATAAAGGATAATAACTGCCTTTCCTTATTCTATGCAACTAAAAGCTAAAAATAAACTATCCAGACTACTAACTCTCGAACATCTAGGACTTAGTGTACTTAATTAGCATCTTCTTCAATAGTGCACCTAGCATTAGATCATTATCATGCTCTTATCTTTGAATAGCAACTCATCCATATTGCAAGCAAACAACAACCAAATTTTGACAATTGGCATTCACATTAACCAAACTTGCAACATCTTCAGCACATGGTGGTAGAAAATTAATGTAGCAAACAATATCGAAATTAATATCTTCTTCAGTTAAGACACCTAGAAATATGAACTTCCAACGAAGAAAACAAAGCGTGACCATCCAGAATGTATGTCAGCTATCAATGCAAAAATTGTTTTCCTCTGATAAAGTAGCTTCAAAGACGTATATCAGTTAGTAAAACAATTTCCATTCAATCCAACACATTCATATCATAAGTACACCTGTCAAAAGAGAAATATACCAGCATAACTGAAACAGAGTAGGTGTCAAGTTTTGTGTTGCAAATTAACTACCATTCTTGCCTCGAACAGTTTAGTTTTGAGTTTTATGATCATAAGCTTTTGTTGTTCTATTTTCTTGAGCAAGCTCTTGTTGGTGTTTATTACCGATTTCTTGGCTTCCTTGTCTCTGTTTTTCTTCAGGTTCATATCTTTCTATCATTGTATCCACTTCGCATCCTTTTAATTGGGATTTTAGCTGTAAGATTTTATTCTCATATATTCGATTAAGAGCCTGCTACAAATTTTCTTCATCCTTATCATGAAATGACTCATTAGATTGTGAAGAATTAGGTTCATTCAAATCTTGACTAGGATAAGGAATATTTCTGAATGAAGGCTCCCTCCTTGACTCATTTAAATAAGCGTTATTAATGCCTTCTTTAGCCAAAGGCATCACAGGTTTATTCATTCATCATTATGAACTATATCATGAATTGGTGAAAGCACATCATCTTCATTTCTTAAATTGAATCACAGATGAATCTGCATTTGCTTAAATAGGAAAATAAACTCAAGCAGAAAACTGAAAGGCAAACTGACTTTCCTTGCCAGTCGCAACTAAATAAAACGTGTTCAGAGAACCTAGAAAATATCCCAAATGGTTCACCTTTTTTAGGAAATATGACATGTCTCAGCTATATGGGTCCGTTCTTCAAAAAACCCATGTCTCGGATTTTGTTATTTTGCCTTAATTTGCTCGCAGTTCATTGCAGAAAAATGCCTCCTGAATATTGACGGGAATCTAGTTATCTTATTCGTGTTTATCCTTTAAACGTACAGGTTGGATAATATTTTTGATCCTTGTTTCTTTAGAGTTCATTTTTAAAATCCACTTCAGATGGCTTATGCACCAAAGGTCGCTTTCTCTTCTGTTGAGTTTTAGGTCAAGCAGACGACCATCCTTTGTTTCAACCAAATCCATTCTTATTTAAAAAAATGATCCCATATTTTTTCCATTAAGAGACAACTGATATTAGACCAAGATTTTAATTAACCTAAGATGGAGAATACTTTGATCTTGAACCTCAATTGCGTTTGAATAGCAGTAGCCACTTTTTTCTAAACTACTAAGTAAGAATTAAGGAAAATTTAACTTAGATCCCTTTAATGCCATCAATAACCTAAGATGATACAAATTTATATGAGAAAATCATCCATCACAAGTTATGAACCGAACTATCAAACGAAGTGAGGGTAACCACCGGGGTTTCAAAAATCTTACCAGAAAACCAAACTGTTCATTAAAATATTCAGGAAGAGGAAACATAAATGTTTTCCATCCATCTCTATTCATCATGCCCTTCTTAAACCACCTCTCTCCAACTGGTGGCAACTTGGCTACTTTAAGTATGAAATCCTTAGAAAGAGTTAACTATAATCCCCTATCTGCGTGATTTCACCATTGAAAGACAAAAAAAATCTATGGTTTGTTTCTACATTATGGCCATTGAAATTATCAAAGAATTTTTCCCATCCAATTTTATCAACAAAACAAGCTGCTTCAGGTTCCTTAATAAGCCATTTTTAACCCTCTGGTTCAAATCGGCATAATGGAAGCATTTCACCTATCTCTTATTTTTCCTTCAATTGAGAATGATATGGCGTTATGAAAATCAAAGCAATATGTATCCAAAGTTGCATAGATATGAAACTTTCACTCGGCTATATGGAAAGTCGAAAAAATAACCCTAGACTCATGCATGAGCGTGCTAAGCTTACCATCAAAGATAAATACATGAATAAATCTATCATAATGATCTGATAAAAATCATCAAAGCTATAACAAATCATAAATGCAATGTCATTTTGAAATCACCTTGATATGAAATATAGTACAGGGCTATCAATTCATAGCATGGAAATCGATAGGTGTTAAAATGTATTAAATTGTGTCAAATCCATTCATCTCCAGCTCTGAATTTTTTCATGATTAAATTAATACGTAGAAACTGGATGAATTGTCAGTTGGAGCGATAGGAAAATTTGTGTTCATGAAACATTATGGTTCATAGAGTTTTATGAAGTCGATGAAATCATCAAATTCTAGACCAATGAAGACATAAATCAAATCTCTTGAAGCTTAGTTCATAATGATTCTGATTGGGATCAAGTCAGGCTGATTTGAAGTGATATAACCAATTCATATAATGTGGAAAAGTTGATTTAAGGCATTATTCTAACCATAATGAAGATCAATCAACCAAAACTATCATAAACTAAGTTTCAAAATGCAACCAATTTCATTTTTAATTTTGCATTTGATAATTCGAAATGGTGTCAAAGATAAAATTTATAAAAAAAAACATATTTACAATGCTAAATTTATTATTTACAAAAATTAAAATATGGCTCACATATTATTATTATATATGAATATTTACTATGGGTTAAAATGAATTATAAAATAAATTATTCAACCCTAAGCAAATATATATAAGCATGTAACTTAGTCATAGAAAATCATATCTTAATCATCATAAAAATTTCAAAAATAAAAATAAAAAAAACTAAAATACAAAACAAAAATGAGAAATAATGAAATCCAGTTCAAGCAGTGTTAATCAAATAATAAAGATAATAAATGAATTGATTTATAAAATCATTCAAAATAGTCATGAAAATTAATTTCATTTTAACAACTGCTAGAATAATCGAGTTGTAAAATGACCAGCTTGAATTTAAAATTATTCCTTAAACTTACTTTGATCATTAAATCCCTTTCAATTGAGAGTAACTTCAGAATCAAAGATTCTAAAGGCACTCTTAAATAATTTTGTGACAAATTATAAAAGAGAAATGATCAATTTTATTCAATATAAGTAGAATAAATTTGAGAGGGTTGTTTCCTGCCAACATGACTATCATCTAGAAGCTCTATCTCATGCATGTATAAACTCTCCCTAACCTCCATGTGTGACTACTCACTGTCTCGACTACTGTGCTCATTGCCTTGCACCTCATGTATTTTTCCTGTCATAACTGTCTGGATTCCTACTATAGGTGATGAAGAGTGTACCAACTCCAGCTCATCACATGACTTTTTCACAATCTAACTAGCTAATGTGCTTGTTTCGCTAGAATCACAGGATGGCTCTAATGCGATCTCCTCATGCACATCCTCATCATGTACTGTTAAATCCAAATGAAGCTCATCAACAAATTTTACTTCATGCTCATCTTTCTTCTCTCCCCCAACTATGCTTTTAAGGATATCCTCATCCAAATCGTTGGGTTGTCTCTTGAACTTGATGGTGTAATAATCCTGAAAGGATAATGATGCACATACCTCATCACCTAAGGCTAGATACTCCTGATATCGAGGCAAGTGTTGAAGTAATGCTAACCTTTGTATATTTCTAGCCAATATCCTTCTCATTGTTTTCATGTTCTCACAAGATGGCAAAGAAAACCCTTTGTTTTGACAGGCACTTCACCAACATCACTGACATGCTTTAGCATGTACAAGCATGCATCAACATGCACTTTTATTCAATTGCTATGTGTCGACAACTGGTAAGGATCATGCTCTGATACCACTGTAATATCCCAAATACATATATTCTCTAATGTTCTATAATAGTGCTGACTCACACACTCAATCTCATATAAATTTGCAAAATAACTGTGCATGCAAACTCGCCATGCAAAAATGCCCTAAAATATAGCTGAATTAGGGTTACGGTTTTGCACAGAGAAATTAACACTTACCATTGGTATTCTCGCTGATAAATACTCCAGAGATAGTTGCATGTGCTATCACTCAAAATATACCTAAGGTTGTGAAAGGTAATCTCAAGGTAACAACAAAAACCACTTTTAGAAAGAAACTGGCTTTTCTTTCCAAAGAGGGATCTCTCAGATATAAATTTAACAAGACTAGATATTGAAGTCAACAATTTTAAGTTATGCAGATGGTTGAAACAACACATATAACATTGGGCAATGGAGTCAAAACAGATAAAGATAATACAAAACTGCCTACACAGAATCTCCACAAAGGCACAATAATTATTCAGTCATAGTCATTCATTGATTTTCAGGTGATAAGAAATAAACATGAACAGTCCATCAATATAGAGCATCACAGGATGAATTCCATATCAAATTTAGAGGAAATGTTTGTGAATATCTGAAACAATAGCCAGATCATAACATGTATGAATTCTGAAACTATTAAACACTGCGTTGAGATATGAAAGAAAACATAATGGAAGGTAAACACTTAGAAAACATTCACAAGGAAAGAAAGAACATACTATAACATAAACAACACATGAATATTTGAATATAACTAGCATTCGGCTCTGTAATTTTATTCAAAAATAGGTTCTCACAAAAAAATCAGTCCAAACTTACGGGTTCCAACCCCTGATACATCAATAAAATTCAAATATATACAAAAAATAGTTTCTTCCAACAACATCAATAACCAACTTAATCTATTAATCATAAGTTCTTGTAACTATATCCCTAATAACTAGAAATAATAATTACATGCTTTGATTGAAATAACAGATTGCTTGATTATAGCAAACTCCATAATCGCAAGGCATCACGAACAAACTGTTTGAGACATTTACCGCCATACACACTCATTTTGGTCAATTTGACCTAGTTAAACCACTATCCTAAGTTTTATTGACTTAATTGACATCAGAGGAGCACTGTATGACATCAGCATGAGCACACCCACGCCTACCTTCAGTCAAGGAGGCTAACTAAGCCTTCTCCTTCATTCGGGGAGGCTAACTGGAGCACTCCATGGGTGATCTGAGTGTCATAAATGCACTTAATTGTTAACTGATGGTTACAATCAGTTAAACAAATCAGTGAAAGAGCCTCCTTTCATTAAATTGATTATTTAATTAACTGGATTCAACAAGGGCAACTCCAACCACTTTTGATGGTCAGTTACACTTCAGTTAACCTCATCGGGGTTCATTGGAGTCATTGATGTGGTACCACTTGTTGGTTGGCTTGTAGTGACATGTATCTGAGCTAAATTTAGTTAGACTCAGTCATTTATTGCACTTCGACTTCAGTTAGGACTTAGTTGATTGAATTAGGGTTTTGATCAGTGGTTAACTTGAGTGTTCACTATGGCTTACATTCAGTTAAGCTAGACTCACTCATTCAATTCGAATGACCTCCTTGGGAATTCAAATTGTCTTGGAATTCATGCATCTGGAATGATCATTGTATTGTATTATCATTCTTTCATTTGATTATACAGAGCTACTACTTCCATTGCAGCACCATTTTGCCAAATTTTATGCATATTTGTCTGAATTCTTTGTGAGACCGTGTTTTCAATTCCTAGACCACTGTGACAAATTAATATGGTATTAGAGCTCATGGTGGGACAAAGCTCAAATCTCTCAAAAACTAGGTTTTTGACATATTTGCATGAAAAATTGAGCAAAGCTCAAAATTTCTAGCACTACACCAGAAGCCAAGGCTTACCACTTAATACCCCAAGTAAGGAAATTGTTGGTCAAGTTTGATTGATCAATTATGTTGGGTGTGGTGAAAGCCTAAAATGTGCAGGTTTTCCCACCTTACGATGCCCCTTTTGTTGTGATTTGCAAGTTTTTAACAGGTGAAAGCATTCGCTCCAGCAATTTTAGATGGCTTCTTCTGTAGAACTCTTGACTCCATTCAATTTCCACTCATGGAAAGAAGACATGGAGATCTAGCTATGTGCCAGAGGACTCTATAGGGTCACTATGGACACTGAAGAAGAGCCTGCTTCTATGACAGACAAAGCTAGATTCTTGAACAAGAAAGATGAAGCATTCGGATTCTTGTGCCTCTCTGTTTCCTAAGATCTTCTTTTCCATCTCTCAGGATTGAAGACTCCAAATGAAATATGGCACAAATTGGAAACCCCGTATGGAAAAAAGGATGATTTGAGAGTATACCAGCTTGAGAATGAGCTGATGTCTCTCCATCCTTCCAATTTCAAGACCTTGAATGACTTTTTCACAAAGTTTAAGCACATTGTCTTACTATTGAAGCAATGTAAAGTGGAGAAGGAGGATGATCAACTCATCCTTTCCATACTCTCCAAACTTGGAGCTCATTATTTGGTTTTTGTCTCTACATTCCATGCGGGGAATCTCACAACCCCTGGATGGAATATGCCTTCACTCAATGCCTTCATTGAGTCCCTAACAAGTGAACATGATAAGCTTGTCCAGATGAGGATCATCAGATCCCCCCGTGATCAAGCCCTCCATGTCTAGGGGCCCAAAGATATAAAGGGTAAAGGAAAGTAGCAAAAGAACCCAAAAACCAAATTCGAAGCTCCTAAGCCTAAAGTTGAAAACTAGCAGCATGAAGAGTCTTCCAGCTCAAAGAAGAACAAAGGAAAAGGGCATCATAGAAAGGAAAAAGTAAAGTGTTCATACTGTGGGAAGGGCTTCCACCCTGAACATGCCTGCATGAAAAAGAAACTTGTTGAAGCTACCTCTCTCGTTGAGAGAATCACATAAATCTTACAGAAATATTTCATAGGAGAGATCAGGAAGATCGGGAACCATAGCATGAAAGAGGTCATGCCCTCATGGAAAGAACTTCGAAGTCCAAAGAACTCTTGATATATTCTGGAGCTTCAATCCACATGATGGATGAAAGAGACTCCTTCTCATCTTTGGAGACCGGAAAATCCATTCCCATCCACATGGGAGATGACTCCACCATCATTTCTGAAGGATAAGGTACTGTAGATATTGAGAATGGCTATTTTTCAAATGTTTTGTATGACCATCTCTGGCATCAAACCTCCTTAGTGTTTATCAAATGACACATACAGGAGTGCCCAAGAGAGTATCCTTTAGCTCGAATGATCTAGAGATCACAAAAATTGCATCTGGGAAACTTGTTGCAAAAGGCCTTGCAAACCATCCTACAAAAGCCTATGAGTTCTCCCATTTTGTGGCGGATGAAAAGCCCACCGCATTGCTGACTCATGGAAATGAAGTTAGTAGACTGTGGCATGAGAGGTTCAGCATCTCAAATTTAAATACTTGCAGCAATTATAGAAAAATTCTATGGTTGAAGGCCTCTCAATCAACAAGGAAACCACTGGAATTTGCAAGGGCTATGTTGTTGGAAAGCACCCAGAGCATAAGTTCGATCAGGGGAATCCAAGTCGAGCGTCATGCATCTTGGGAATGATACATTCTGATATCAGTGGTCCCATGCCTATCACATCCATGAATGGATCAAGGTACCTTGTGACTTTAATTGATGATTTTTCCAGGTACACATGGGTCTTCTTTGTCAAAAATAAGTCTAAAGCCTGTGAAAAATTCACTGAACTGAAGGCCTTGATTGAAAATGCATCTGGCCAAAAGATCAAGATCTTGAGATTTAATAATGGTGGGGAGTATGTCAGTAACGATTTGCTCCACATATGTTCCCAAAGTGGTATTCAGGTCTAGCATTCAATTCCCTACACTCCCCAGTAGAATGGTGTAGCGGAGAGGAAGAATCGGTCTCTCTGTTACCACCTAAGTTGTACTTAGTGGTTTTTTATCAAGTGATCCTGGTGAACCAGACAAATATTTTTTGTTCAAACTTCAGCAGACATTCAGAAGTGCTTGTTGTACTATATCACATGTCCATACCCCATGGGGGAATTGTAATAAATTTTCTAGCATGATACTGTCTGTAAAAGACTCGGTCTCTTAGACTTTATTTTTCAATCCAATCAGCCCAGGGTTTTTTTTCCCTTGGTTATTATTGGTTGTTGAATAAACGACTGATAATTTCTGAGTTTTTCACTCCATACCTCCAAAGTTGGGGTGGTCAGCTTGGCATTTAGGCCTATTGAGGTTATTATAGTCTATGCGTCAATGTATAAACATGCTAGGCATCATGGTTGAGTCATATGAACATGTCTAAGTCCTGCTAGGTTTTTTCAAATTTTTAAATTTTTTTCAGTGTTTTTTATTAAAATTTATTTTTTCCAAAACTTAGGCTATTTTTTAATAGTTTAATTGGAAAAATTGGTTTTGTAATAAAAGTGGGCCAAATCATGAGTATCAATCATGTAGGTGCTCATTTTCAAGCTAAGAGCACCATGTAAACCAATGGACTCACGTTTTTCAAGTTTTGAGTGATTTTCTATCACTCAGGTCAGAACAAAAAATCAACTATTTAATATTTTAATTAATAACTTGCTGAATAATGGAGCAAATCCAAAATCCTAGATCAGTGGATTCTCAGTCGATTTGATTGAAATTAGTTAGATCTGAACCAAATTGACTGGATCTGACAAATCCTTGACTGAAGAAGGTAATCTTGACAGATCCAAAGTTGAACTTTAGCATCCTTTATGGGGAATTACGCCCTCTCTCTCTCCTCCACACGTGTAGGCTCTCCTGGAAGCTCTGTGGATTGATGTGTCATTCTGTGGGTTGATGTGTTAGCTCAATCACCCCCACTGATTGACAAGTAGGCTTAGTGGAAGCTTAGTTCAGCTTCAGATTAGGCATTGATAGACTCTCCTTCAACTGCATCGGTCTATCTCCTTGGGATTTGCGCCCCCCCTTGGCTAGATCTCCTATTTTTTGTATAAATAAAGCTCAGATCACCTCTTCCAAGCTATTTCGAATGGGGGTTGAGGTTTTGTTTCTCTTGTATTGTGTTATTGTTTATTGTTCTGGAATAAATAAGCTTTGGAGGAAAAATCTATGGTGTAATTCTCTTCATGTGTGGATGGTGATTGTCAAATGCTTATGAGGTGTAATCTATGTTATTTATCATTGCTTTTGCTGGTTAATTGTTGGCCTTGAAGGAGAGAGATCCCTCTTGCTAGGGTAAGATTTTATTCTAGTTTGATTTATTCTCTTACTGCTTGCTTGTTTCAGATCTATTGGAGTTGCATGTATTTTAAGTTTAATTGCATGCTTTCCAATTATCTTTTCCAGGAGCACCTATGTTTTAACCATCTGTTTGTGCAAGGATTTCTAAGTTGTAGGTGATATTGCTTGTAGAAGAGTTTGATCTGGTTTGCATATTCCTCATCTTCAATATCTTATGAATGGCATATTCCCTCGGTGTTCCACCCAAGCACACTCCAAAGCCCAACATTCCCAATCTTCCAGCACTCTTTCTCCCTCTTTCTCCTTCAAAAAATCAATTTTCTCACCTGGTTACTGTGTTCGAAAGATTTGTTATAATTTATATCTGCCATTTTAAAGTAAAAATTACATAGATATACTATTTCAAAGCTCATAGTCTAGATGTCATTTCTGAAAAGTATCATTAAGCATTCTAGATCTAGCATAAGGAAATCGTTCGTTTTGCATGGCAATATAAAGAAAATCAGTAGGTTGCATGCTCTAGATTTCATTTTCCATTTTAAAAATGATTAAATACAGAAATAAGTGCATATTTCATTGGCTGCAAAAACAACAAGCCAAGATCCCAAGGAAATCTTGCTTTCCTTGGTTCCTTTTTCACCTAAGTAGCTAGTTTTAACTTAGTTTTTTTTGAGTTAAGGTAGGATGACCCAAAGGTACTCTTAAATTGCTTTTGGGAATATTTTATTCTAAAATTATTTCTATTTTTTAGCAGGTGTAATACAAAAGAAAATAATCTGCTATTCGAAAGTGGCCTCGGGAGCGTTTAAATCCCCCTAGGGGTCTCCCCTTTCACTAAAATTTAAAAATTTTGGAAAGTTGTAAGATCTTGGTTTCATCCCATATAAGGAAAAAGAGGTCTATAATATTTAAGTTTTCTTATATTGTAACCAATAATAATAAAATAAAATCTTTTTTTGAGTAGGCTCTTTCGAGCCCGCTCATCCGATCAGTCAAGCTGCATCAAAATCACTTTAGTGACTAGAATAATTAGGATTCACTCTCCCCAAATTGACAAACCATCAGGCAAAAATCCAACACCTTGATCAAACCATTATAGTGGCAAAATACCCAAAGGAATCATGAACTCCTGAAAAGTTACCTCGGGGCACCGATCTTTGTTACACCTTCAGGTGCATTATGAACAACAGTCTGAGAGGCTCCATTCAGTCCACATATTCCTTGCGGGTAGCCATGATAGTTTAGTTTTGTACATACTTCAAGTACCCCCTGGGTATATCTGGAGTCCCCTCGCCTAAGTTAAATTACTCATCTTCTTACATTAATTTAAAATTAACAAAGATACAATTGCACAACATTCATTCCAGCACTTGAAAGCACTCTTAATTGTTTTTCGACTCCATTTTCAAGGCACTGGTACACTATTTATTTCTTTCAATCTATATGTGATTGGGTGTCATTTTCGTGCTTACTTGTGATTATCTCATCATGTTATTTGTTGTTCACAATTATTAAATTGAAACTCCTAAAACACTTACTCTTTAATACCATCATCATACTAAATAATTTTTCTTTAGTAACTTAATAGGGTCTACCCCCCTTGGCTTCGTTAGGAGTTAAGCCTAAACGGAGGAATCAAGAACAAGGTGGCAGCCTTGACTCGAGATTTTCCTCCAAGGACACACCGAGTGGCTTGAAGATATCTGCCACGTAACCCAGGTGTGTGAAAGGTGAAAACACATTTTGGCGCCATTGCCGGGGGTAAATCTTTTTATTCTTGAGTACGACTTAGCTTAACTTTTTCCTAAACAACTAGAAAGATAAAAAAAAATTATTGATCTTGTCTTTAAAAAACATAAACATTAAAACTCGATCCATCTTGCGAATCCACTGTTTAACATCCATCCAAGAATTTCTACCCGAAGAAACCACCATCAATTATTCAATCCTCTCCCTGAGCCTGAAAGGTTTATTAGGGAAAGATTGAATAGGCAGACTTCTCGTAGAAACCTTGAAAATTTAGGAGACCAATCCCTTTTAGATATCCATCACATATTTGTTGAGAGTCATGTTCACCAATCTCAAGAAATGATGGAATCGTTCAAACCCCTTGAATTTTCTCAGATAGCAGGTGCTCCCCATGCCATTTCAAAAGATGCTATCAAGAAGCTCCCCATATTTCAGGGCAATAATGCCATCACTGCCAAGTCTCACTTTCGAAAGTTTGAAAATCACCTGGTCAATTATTGCAATGATGCTTCCCATGACCATGACGATGTCAAAATGAAGCTCTTTGCTTTATCCTTAGAAGATGATACTGAAGAATGGTACCTCGACCTAGATGATGATTCATATAAAATTCTTAGTAAATTCCTATAGGGTTTTGAGAAGAAATGGGGAGAAGAGAAAGAACCGAGACATCTGCTTGCTGCCCTTCATAACATTAAGAAGATGGAAAATGAAACCATGGTTGAATTTAGCACTAAGTTCAAGCGTGTGGTTGCATACCTCCCTAAAGAAATCAATCCAAAGGATCCCTCCATCCTCATATCTTACATTGAAGCTTTCACTGGTGATTTGAGGTACTAGTTAAGAGATAAAGAGCCATCCGATCTAAAAACTACTCACGAATTGGCCGAAAAAATAGAAAAGAATATGCAGTCTTCAGGAAAATCCAACATTCCAGGTTACACTAGGGGAAACACTTCATACAACAAAGAAAAGGGAAAAGTCATTGGATCAAAAGAAAATGGAGCCTCTAAAGATCCCATGGAAAAGGTAACAGACATGATAAAAGACTTGGTTACTAGTCAAAACCAACTTATGGCATATCAGTCTGCACAACTGAATCATATGCTTAATAGAATAATCACAATGGAAAGAAATAATGGACCTAGGAACTTTCGGCCTAGTCAGAATCGGATGTATCAAAGGAAGTTTCCTTAGCAAGAGCCTAGGATTCCAAACCAGTTAGACTCAACTAACATGGTAGAAGAAGTAATTCCATGGTGTAGACCTTGTGAACAATTCTGCCAAGAAAGCACTTGTTATGTTGTAAATCAAGTAATCGAACATGGACTTCCCGAGGTCAGTAATAAGGAAAAAACTTCAAGTGAGCCTGATCATATATACATGGTAGGCTAGGCCTACCTTTTGTCACCAGCTAAATAGTACAAACCTAAGGATGAAACCATTGCAGAATCTTATAGTGAAACTTATTATGAAAACTATAATGTACATGATGGGACTCCTACGTGTTCTCCATATAATGATGGCAGGTTAAAAGGTTCACTGCTTTGTGACCTTTTCTCTGAAGAAGATGAGTATGAAAATGAGGATAAGTATAACTTGGAGCATGATACAAGTGACGAAGACTCCCTTATCCCTGACAAAGATGTTGATGAGGAGTCCTCAACATTCATGGAAAATCCATTCTATGACATGAATAAAGAGGAAAATAATGAACCAGAAAATTTTGATGTTTTTGTTGATTTTTCTGTCTATGGCATATCTAAAGGAGAGAGCATGGACCATGTGGCCTTGGAAAACTTTGATATGAAAAAGGAGCATGCAGTTTATCCACATGATCAGTCTGAGCCATATATCAGTATCAGTAATGAAGACAAAGAGAACTTGATATCAACAATGGGGAATCCATCACATCTAACATAGATGATGGTGATGACTATTGGGATTTTTGTGGATATCTTATTAAGAATCCTATCTATGCTATATCTAGCAAGGGGAGTGTCTATTTAGAAATTTGTGGAATTCCAATCTACTATACTTCCATAGAGGGAAGCATGGATCTGGAGACCTTGGAAAATCCTAGTATGGAAAAGCAGCATTCAAAACTCTTATATGATCATTTGGAGTCATATCATGCAGAGCCACACAAAGGTATCAATAATGAAGACATGGAGAAGCAGTGTTGTGAAAAGACAGATGTGATGCAGTTAGTAGAATATTAGTCTCAATTATCATCTTCACATATAGAGTTTCCTCGTGATTTGGAGCCGCTTGGGGCTTATACAGTGAATTATCATTCGGTAAGCCTTGATCATCATTATGATGGTGTAGTCAATCTGCCTCATCATTCCAATTTGTACATCAACTTTTTCCAGTCATGGATAGAAGCAGCCTGCGCAAGCACTTACCAATTTGGGAGGAAGTTTGACAACATTATTCATGCCTATGTTTTCCCATCGATCCCGCCCCTTTCGGATCATCATGTAGGTTTTCATTTTCTGAATAAAGTATCCTTACTTTGGCTGGTAACCAAAGACAAGGAAATTTTCTTTTATTTTAATAAAATGCTTAGGTGATTACATTGGATTTCTGATTACACTTAACCCTTTTTATATCATGTTTATAGTAGGAAAATAAGCTCCTTGAAAAAGAGCATTTACTTTCCGCATTTTTTGTTTTGTACTTAGCTATAATCAAACATTTTTTTCATTAGTTAGTTACATTTATTTTGTTTAAATAAATCAACTTAATGGTTCATTTGGTTTTTTATGTAAAGCTTGTGCTACTGAGGTTTTCTTGTCAAGTTGAGATGTTTTTACAGGGTGTATAAACAAGAGATTATGGTGTTCTCATATCCTCTCCTTTCCCTATGACGAGATCGAGCACACATCCCATACTTGGAGTGAGAATGTTACCACCTAAGTTGTACTTAGTGGTTTTTTATCAAGTGAGCCCGGTGAATTGGACAAAGATTTTTTGTTTGGACTTCTGAAGACCTTCGGAAGTGCTTCTAGGAGGTGGTTGTTATACTATATCACATGTTCATAGCCCATGGGGGAATTGTAATAATTTTTTTAGCATGATAGTGTCTGTAAAGTACTCGGTCTCTTAGACTTTATTTTTCAATCTGATCATCCTAGGGTGTTTTTTCCCTTGGTTATTATTGATTGTTGAATAAACGACTGATAATTTCTGAGTTTTTCACTCCATACCTCAAAAGTTGAGGTCGTCATCTTGGAATTTAGGCCTATTGAGGTTATTAGAGTCTATGTGTCAATGTATAAACATGCTAGGAATCATGGTCGAGTCATATGAACATGTCTATGTCCCCCTAGGTTTTTTCAATTTTTTTAACTTTTTAATTTTTTTTTAGTGTTTTTTTATTAAAATTTAAATTTTCCAAAACTTAGGCTATTTTTTAATAGTTTAATTGGAAATTTTGGTTTTGTAATAAAAGTGGGCCAAATAATGAGTTTCAGTCATGTAGGTGCTCATTTTCAAGTTAGGAGCACCATGTAAACCCATGGACCCACGCTTTTCAGGTTTTGAGTGATTTTCCATCACTTAGGTCAGAAAACCCCCAAAAATCAATTATTGATTATTTTAATTAATAAATTGATGAATAATGGAGCAAATAAAAAATCCTAGATTAGTGGCTTCTCAGCCGATTTGATTGAAATCAGTCAGGTATGAACCAGATTGATTAGATCTGACAAATCCTTGACTGAAGGAGGTGATCTGGATAGATCCAGGGTTGAACTTCAGCATCCTTTATGGGGAATTGCACCCTCTCTCTCTCCTCCACATGTGTGGGCTCTCTTCGAATCTTTGTGGATTGATGTGTCAGCTCAATCAGCCCCCTGATTGAAAAATAGGCTCAGTGGAAGCTCAGTTCATCTTCAAATTAGGCATTGATGGACTCTCCTTCAGCTGCATTGGTCTGTCTCCTTGGGATTTGTGCCCCCCCTTGGCTGGATCTCCTCTTTTTTGTATAAATAAAGCTTAGATCACCTCTTCCAAGCTAGTTAGAATGGCGATTGAGGTTTTGTTTCTCTTGTACTGAGTTATTGTTTATTTTTCTGGAATAAAGAAGCATTGGAGGCAAAATCTATGGTGTACTTCTCTTCATGTGTGGATGGTGATTGTCAAATGCTTATGAGGTATAATCTGTGTTATTTATCATTGCTTTTGCTGGTTAATTGTTGGCCTTGAAGGAGAGAGATCCATCTTGTTAGGGTAAGAGTTTATTCTAGTTTGATTTATGCTCTTACTACTTTCTTGTTTCAAATCTATTGGAGTTGCAAGTATTTTAAGTTTAATTGCATGCTTTCAAATTATCTTTTCCAGCAGCACCTATGTTTTAACCATCTGTTTGTGCAAGGATTTATAAGTTGTAGGTGATCTCGCTTGTAGAATAGGTTGAGTTGGTTTACATCTTCCTCATCTTTAGTATCTTCTAAATGGTTTAGTTCCTCGGTGTTCCACCAAAGCATACTCCAAAGCCCAACATTCCGAGGATTCCAGAACTCTTTGTCTCTCTTTCTCCTTCAAAAAATCAATTTTTTGTTAGTTTTTCAACATTAAGCTAGAATTATTAGGATCTTTAACTAAGAGAATAACAAGTACAGCAATCAAACACAAGAGACAATGAACACGGTGTTTTTCCTTGGGGAAACCATAAAGGATAAAACCCTGCAACTTCCTCAGAGATAGAATCAGCACCAAAATAGTAAAAGCCCCAAAATAGTAAGTGATCTCCCAACAATAATAATCTTCTTCTTGTCTAGCCCCAGTGTCTTCTCCTTCCTCAACTATGCACTACACTTGAGTGTGTATGACTTGTATGTTAAATAGAGACTCTGGTTCTCTATTTATAATAATCCTGACATGACTAAAACCCCACTAGGGCCGACCTCTACTAGGAGAGTCTAATAACCCTAGTACCCCAGAACTGCGGGGACTTTAACACTTAGACAATCGAAGGGTTACCCACCATGACTTGACATGACTTGTTTACATTATTGATCCTCCTGATCGGAACATTGGGGCATGACAACATGACTCAAATACATAATAGATACATCCCAGAATTAACATCGGGTTACAATACATAAGATACATAGATGAATACATTCCAAAGTTACAAATACATCAACACTCCCTCTTAACTAGGAAGGTATTCTTTCGACACAATTTTCAGCATTGGTCTTCTTCTCTGTATCAACTAGATCATCTCATCATCTGCATCTCAAGTATTTTGAGTCTTCAAGTCATCTTTGTCTTCAAGTCATCTTCATCTTTAAATCATCTTCATTCTTTGGATCTGGATCATCTCTCGATCTGGATCATCACTGGTCATCATCACTGGATCTGGATCATCACTTGATCTGGATCTTCACTGGATCTGGATCATCACTTGATCTGGATCATCACTGGATCTCGATCATCACTCGATCTGGATCATCATTGGCTATCATCACCGGATCTCGATCATCACTTGATCTCGATCATCACTGGTGCTATCTCATGATTCTTCTCATCATAGGAAGTTCTATAGAGGCATCCCTTTTTCATGCTGGTTGTAGGCCTATCCATCATGTAGGTCTTCGCCCAGCACTTACATCTGACCTACTCGTCAGAAAGGCATGCCCAACACTCACATCTGATCATATAGGAACCAATCCTATAATCACATCAGAAAGGTTCAGCACTCACATTCACCAGCATGATAGGACATTACATCACTAACATCTGTGAAAAGGCTTCACCACTTACATCTGACCTACTCGTCAGAAAGGCACAATACTCACATCCATCCAGGCTGGAACACATCCTACTCACAATGATGGAAGAGTTTTGTACTTCCATCCAGGATGGAACAAATCCTACTCACAATGATGGAAGATTTTCCCACTTTCATCCAAGCTGGAACACATCCTGCTCACAATGATGAAAGACTCTCATCCAGGCTGGAACACATGCTGCTCACAATGATGAAATATTTCTGCACTTACATTCATCCAGGCGGGAACACATCCTGCTCACAGTGATGAAAAGGCTCTGCACTTACATCCATCTAGGCGGGAACACATCCTGCTCATAGTGATGGAAGGGTTTGCACTCACATCTGATCTTGTAGGAACCAATCCTACAGTCATATTAGAATTGCCCCCAATCCTCCTTGACTGAGCTACCTGGTAATTGACCAAGTGCCTCCATTCTCCTAGAGAATGGAAATTACCCTTACATCCAACCTGCTCGTTGGATTGGCCAACACTCACATCTGACATGGAAGGAACTTAATCCTTTAGCCATGACAGAATGGTTTAGCCCTTACATTTGATTAAGTGGTAACACATCCCTCTATCACATTAGAATGGCTACTCAGTCCTATACTGAGTGTTCCTAGTAACTGACTAGGTGCCTCAATTCCTAGAATGGCAATTGCCCTTACATATATCCTACTCGACATAATGGCTAGCACTCATATCTGACATGGAAGGAAGCAATCCTCTCACCATGACAAAATGGCTCAGCCCTTACATCTGACCATGGAAGGAACCAATCCTTTCACCATGTTAGGATGGCTATGGGACTCATCACTTTCCCTTGGAGTAAATCTCAATCTGGAGAACACCAAGATTATCCCTGAAGTACTCGAACTTCACCCTAGCCAATGGATTTGTCAATACATCATCTATCTGTTCCTCCATCGCAACATACTAGAGCTTCGCTGCTCCCCTCTACACCATATCCCTGATATAGTGATACTTGATCTCGATATGCTTCGACTTGTCATGGAACACTGGATTCTTTGACAACTTCACACAACTTTGGTTGTCACAATTTATACAAGTAGCATCCAACTAGAGATCAAATATATCAGAAAATAGCTTCCACAGCCATACTACCTCACAACTAGCTTAACAAGCTGTGACATACTCTGCTTCAGCTATACTCAATGCCACACAGGATTGCTTCTTGCTAAACCAAGAGATCACACCTGATACCATACTAAAGCAACACCCTGAAGTACTCTTCCTGTCGATGGCACTGCCTGCCCAATCTGAATCAACATAACCTTCTATGTTAATCTTTTGATTCACATCATACTTGAGCCCATAATCAACTATACCCTTCAGGTACCTCAGAATATTCTTTGCAGCAATCAAGTGAACACTTCTCAGATTTGTCAAGAACTGGCTCAAGGTGTTCACAGCAAAGAAAATGTCTGGTCTCGTGTTTGTCAGGTACATCAATGACCCAATCATTTGACGATACATTGTAGTATCAACCGACTCTGATGAAGCATCACTCAATAGCTTCAGGTTCGATGCCATAGGTGTGGTCATTGCCTTGCAGTCCATCATCCCAAACCTCTTCAGGATCTCTACTGCATACTTCCCTTGTCCAAGGAAGATTCCATCTGTACTTTTCCACACCTCCATACCTAGAAAGTAATGCATCATCCCCAAGTCCTCCATTTCGCACTCAGTAGCAAGCTTTGACTTCGTATCAGCAATCGACCCATCCGTACCTGTCACAAATAGATCATCTACATATAGTAGTAGCATCACTGGGTTTCCATCCTCAACCTTATAGTAAAGGTTGGAATCTGCTTTACTCTTGGTAAATCCCAAACTAGATAGAAAGCTATCAATTCTACCGTACCAAGTCCTGGGTGCCTGTTTCAAACCATACAAGGCTTTCTTCAATATGCATACATGAGACTCTCTATTATGTGTCTCAAAACCGAGTGGTTGTTCTACATACACTTCCTCTTCCACTACACCATTCAAGAAAGCAGTCTGTACATCCATTTGGTGTATCTTCCATTTCATCACTGTAGCCAGAGAAAGTACTAATCTGATGGAAGTGTATCTGGCTACAGGTGCAAAGGTTTCTTCATATTCTATTCCTTCTTTCTAAGAGAAACCTCGAGCTACAAATCTTTCTTTATACTTTTCAATGCTACCGTCTGCAGCATGCTTGATCTTGTAGATCCATTTGGAAGTTACAACTGACTTCCGTTTTGGTCTTGGGACAACATCCCAAACATCATTCTTCATGATCGATTGATATTCTTCGATCATAGCATCCTTCCATTCTTTTCGTTCTGCTGCTTCTTCATAACTGGAAGGTTATTTATCAATGAAATCACATAGTAAAGCTACATACCCGAAGTAGGATCTAGTTCTCTTTCTTTCTCTGTGATTCTCTTCTGGAGCCCCATATATTTCTGCACCTTGGATAAGTTCACATACCCAAGAAGGTTTCCTCTTATGAGGATTCTTCTCTGGAGGTGGATCTACAGGTCTTTGTGGTTCCTAGAAATCTCAATCTTCTTCTTGATCTTCTTCGTTCATGGTTGTGTCATGAATTTTGAGTACTTCTGCTTCTGCTTCTTCAGGTTCTTCAACAGGTCTCTTTCTGGATTTGTTGTAGGCTGTGTCTTCATCAAATGTTACATCCCTGCTAATGTCAATCTTCTTGTATCCTAGGAAATATATTCTGTAAGCCTTCGAGCTTTTAGAGTATCCCACAAATATGCCCTTCTTTCCTGAAGGATATAATTTTGTTCTCTTCTCTTTTGGAATGTGTATGTACACAAGACAACTGAATATTCTAAGATGGCTGACTTCTGGTTTCTTGCTGGAGAATACTTCTTCAGGATTCTTGTTCTCGAGTACTCTATGTGGAGTACGGTTTTGTCCATACACTGTTGTTCTGGCAACTTCATCCCAAAGATGCATAGGAAGATCTTGATCATGAATCATTGCTCTTGCGGCTTCCATGATGGTTCTATTCTTCCATTCTGCAATCCCATTCTGTTGTGGATTATAAGGAGTGGACAACTCCCTCTCAATCCCTGATTCTTTGCATAGCTCTTTGAATTCATTCGAAGTGAATTCTCCACCATTATCTGATCTAATGGTTTTGATCTTCTTTTCAGTATGGTTCTCGATCAAGGCTTTGAATTACTTGAACTTACTGAATACTTCGTCTTTGTTCTTCATGAAGTAAACCCATGTCTTTCTAGAAAAAATCATCAATAAAAGAAACATAGTATGCATACCCGCTTAGTGAGTTTGATGACATAGGACCACATACATCGGAGTGGACAATTTATAGTATGCCTTTGGCTTTTCTTTCACTGCTGGAAAATGTCTTCTTTGTATTCTTCCCTTTCACACATCCTTTGCAAACTCCATCATGTTTTTCTTGGAATTTTGGAAGACCTTCAATAGCTTTGCTTGCAATAGGTAGTGCTCTGTAATGCACATGTGCAAGCCTTCTATGCCAAAGCTCATTTGGTTGTACTATGTCATGGACCAAGGCTTGTTCTGGATGGCCCTTAAATTTGTACAATCATCCTTCTTGTTCCTCAATCACCACTGCATCATTGATAGTCTTACCTCTTGGCCACATGATGACTTGACCATCTATGAATGCAACCCTCATTCCTTTTGCATCCAATGCTGATATGGAGAGAAGGTTCTTCTTGAGTCCTGGAAAAAACAATACTTCTTTCATTGTTAGAGACTTACCAGAGTCTAGTTTATATGAAGATTCCCCACTACCTTTTATTGGATATTGGTAGTCATCTCCTAGCTTCACCTTGTGAGGTGATTCATGTTCTGACAGTCTTACAAAGGATTCCTTGAATCCAGTCATATTTTTGGAAGCCCCACTGTCTATAAGCCAATCATCACTACCATGAGTAATGTTACTTGTGAGAGCAAATATCAGAACATATTCATCCTCGCTTGAAGAATCTTCACTTTCATATCTGGATCTCTTCTTGGATGGTTCATCATCCTCTGCAGCATGAGCATGATGTCTTTTTTTGTTACCCTTCTTCTTATGAGAGTGGTTCTTGTTCTTAGGACAATCTTTTGCAAAGTGTCCTATCTCATCACATGTATAACATCTTAATTTAGATGGATCCTTTCTATTGTTATCTCTATTATGAGAATTCTTAACTTTTAAGTGATGAGTTTTTCTTCTGCCTCTCTTGGAGTGAACTGTGAGAGCTTAATCTTCACTTCCCATCTTCTCTTCTCAAGCTGCTATCCGAGCTTCTTCTTGAGAACATTCTTGCCATAGTCTGCTGAATTTGACTAACTTCTTTCTAGCACATAGTCCTTGGATGAAAGAATCCCATGACCTAGGAAGGCCATTCAAAGTAGTCATCACAATATATGTATTCTTCACTTCTTCATCTACCGCTTCTAATTGTTCCTTGATCTAATAAACCCTTGTGAAGTAAGACTAGATGGTCTCTGCATTCTGAATCTTCACATTCTTCAGTTGATTCCTCAGAGTCATCTTCCGGTTTATGTTCTTCCCTTCAAATAATTTGGTTAGGGCATCAAACATAGCTTTAGGTGTCTTGAGAGAGGACACCTGTGGGATAAGGTGATCCTTGATAGAATCAGCAATGATCCTCTTTGCCATAACCATCTTCTTCTTATGTAAGGCCTTTGCCTCATCTCCCTCTAGAACTAGAACCTCCTCATGAATGTAGGAGTCTAATTCATTCTCTTCCAGGACCAGGGAGATCCTATACTTCCAGGCTCGAAAGTTATCATCTCCCTCAATCTTTTCATCAAGCTTGGTATGATGAGACATCTTTAAAATGAGAATATCAAATGGAAATACAAGAGATATTAGATCTTACCAGGTCAAAATGTCAGATCTAAGACTTGAGCTGAAATCCTGCAGAGCTGGTTTAGGAGCAAATTGGGGTTTTGCTTTTCCGGAGTTCTATCCACCCAAATGCTTTGAAATTTGTCCCTAACTTCGATTTTGGGGAGGAGATCAATCCAGGCCTAGGATCACTAAAAGATTCTTCTTCTGTGAAAAGCCCTAATTTTCGGCAGCAATGATAGGTCCAAAACTGAAAAACCTTAGAATTGGATTCTGCTTCGACAGAAAGATGCGCCCTAAGGAGGAGAGTTATTCCACCTTACTTTTGCTAAAAATCTATGGAGGAATATCCACAAACTAGGAAGCCCTATTTCTCGCAGCTGCACAGTGTCTTCTTCTCAGGTTAGCTCTAATAACATGTTAGTTTTTCAACATTAAGCTAACATTATTAGGATCTTTAACTGAGAGAATAACAAGTACAGAAATCAAACAAAAGAGACAATGAACACAGTGTTTTTCCTTAGGGAAACCATAAAGGAGAAAACCCCGTAACTTCCTCAGAGATAGAATCAGCACCAAAATAGTAAAAGCCCCAAAATAGTAAGTGATATCCCAAGAGCAGTAATCTTCTTCTTGTTTAGCCCCAGTGTCTTCTCCTTCCTCAACTATCTACTACACTTAAGTGTGTATGAATTGTATGTTAAATAGATACTCCAGTTCTCTATTTATAATAATCCCGACATGACTAAAACCCTATTAGGGCCGACCTCTACTAGGAGAGTCTAATAACCCTAGTGCCCCGGAACTGCGAGGACTTTAACACTTAGACAATCAGAGGGTTACCCACCATGCCTTGACATGACTTGTTTGCATTATTGATCCTCTCGATCGGAACATTGGCGCATTACAACATGACTCAAATACATAATAGATACATTCTAGAATAAACATCGGGTTACAATACATAAGATACATACAGTGAATACATTCCGAAGTTACAAATACATCAACATTTTCTCACCTGGTTACTGTGTTCAAAAGTTTGTTATAATTTAGATATTCCATTTTAAAGTAAAAATTACATATATCTACTATTTCAAAGCTCATAGTCTAGATCTCATTTCTGAAAAGTATCATTAAGCATTCTAGATCTGGCATAAGGAAATCATTCATTTTGCATGGCAAGTTAAAGAAAATCAGTAGGTTGCATGCTCTAGATTTCCTTTTCTATTTTAACAAAGATTAAATATAGCAATCAGTGCATATTTCATTTTCTGCACAAACAGCAAGCCAAGATCCCAAGCAAATCTTGCTTTCCTTGGTTCCTTTTTCACATGTTTAGCTAGTTTTAACTTAGTATTTTTTGAGTTAAGGTAGGCTGACCCAAAGGTACTCTTAAAGTGCTTTTGGGCATATTTTATTCTAACATTCTTGCTGGTTTTTAGTAGGTGTAACAGAAAATAAAAGAATTTGTTGTTTGAAAGTGGCCTCGGGAGCGTTCAAATCCCCCCAGGGGTCTCCCCTTTCACTAAAATTTAAAATTTTTGGAAAGTTGTAAGATCTTGGTTTCATCCCGTATAAGGACCAAGAGGTATCTGATGCTTCATTTTTCTGATATTGTAACCAGTAATGATAAAATAAAATATTTTTTGAGTAGGCTCTTTCGAGCCCGCTCCCCATCTTCCCAGGGGGCATCTACATCTGTTTCATTTTTTTGCATTCTTCCCTCTTTTATGCTCTAGTTTAGTACTGACATGCAGGATTTTATACTTTGATATAATTTTGCATTATACCATATTTTAATTTCAAAATTAATCATACTACTTACCCCACGACTTCCTGATTGACTCGCAAGGGGAAAGAGATGCATGGTAGGACTAATATGAAACCCATTGTTGTGTATCTTTGATTCCATTTTCATTAATTGTTTCGTTAGTCATAATAAAATCAACCCCTCCTTGATTCCCTGATTTAGGTCCACTTGGACCTAACAAAAACACTTATTTTAAAATTTACTAAAAATAACAAAGACTCCAGTGTGTGTGCTCTGTACTTGGCTACGGTTCATCCGATCAGTCAAGATGCATCAAAAGAAATTGAGTGAATAGAATAATTAGGATTCACTCTCCCCAAATTGACAAACCATCAGGTGAAAATCCAATGCCTCAATCAAACCATTACGGTGGCAAAATACCCAAAGGAAGCGGGAATTCCTGAAAAGTGACCTCGAGGCATCGATATCTGTTACACCTTCAGGTGCATTATGAACAACACTCTCAGAGACTCCATTCAGCCCACATATTCCTTGCAGGTAGCCATGACTGTTTAGTTCTAGACATACTTCAAGTACCACCTGGGTATATTTGGAGTCCCCTCGCCTAAGTTAAATTACTCATCTTCTTAAATTAATTTAAAATTAATCAAGATACAATTGCACAACATTCATTCCAGCACTTGAAAGCACTCTTAATTTTTTTTCCACTCCATTTTTCAAGGAAATGGTCAACTATTTATTTATTTCAATCTATATGTGATTGGGTGTCATTTTCGTGCTCACTTTTGATTATCTCATCATGTTATTTGTTGTTCACAATTGTTAAATCAAAACTCCTAAAAAACTTACTCTTTAATACCATCATCATACTAAATAATTTTTCCTTAGTAACTTAATAGGGTCTTAACCCCCTTGGCTTCGTTAGGAGTTGATCCTAAATAGAGGAATCAAGAACAATGTGACAGCCTTGACTCCATACTTGCCCCCAAGGACACATCGAGTGGCTTGAAGATATCTTCCACGTAACCCAGGTGTGTGAAAGGTGGCAACACATTTTAGTGCTGTTTCCAGGGATAAATCTTTCTATTCTTGAGTACGACTTAGCTTAACTTTTTTCTAAACAACTAAAAAGATAAAAAAAATTGATTGATCTCGTCTTTAAAACACATAAAAATTAAAACTCGATCCATCTCGCGACTCCACTGTCTAACATCCCTCCAAGAATTTCTACCCAAAGAAACCGTGATCAATTAATCAATCCTCTGCCTGAGCCCGAAAGCTTTATTAGGGAAAGATTGAATAGGAAGACTTCTCGTAGAAACCTTAAAAATTTAGGAGACCAATCCCTTTCAGATATCCATCACATATTTGTAGAGAGTCATGTTCACCAGTCTGAAGAAATGACGTAATTGTTCAAACCCCTTGAATTTTCTTAGATAGTAGGTGCTCCCCATGCCATTCCAAAAGATGCTATCAAGAAGCTCCCCATATTTCAGGGAAATAATTCCATCACTACCAAGTCTCACCTTCAAAATTTTGAAAACCACCTAGTCAGTTCTTGCAATGATGCTTCCCAAGACCATGACGATGTCAAAATGAAGCTATTTACTTTATCCTTAGAAGATGATGTTGAATAATGGTACCTCAAACTAGATGATGATTCATATAAACTCTTAGTGAATTCCTATAGGGTTTTAAGAAGAAATGGGGAGAAAAGAAAGAGCCAAGACATCTGCTTGCTACCCTTCATAACATTAAAAAGATGGAAAATGAAACCATGGATGAATTTAACAATAATTTCAAGCATGTGGTTGCGGACCTCCCTAAAGAAATCAAGCCAAAGGATGCCTCCATCCTCATATATTACATCGAAGCTTTCACTGGTGATTTCACGTACAAGTTAAGAGACAAATAGTCAATTGATCTAAAAACTACTCATGAATTGGCTGAGAAAATAGAAAAGAATATGCAGTCTTCAAGAAAATCCAACATTCCAGGTTACACTAGGGGAAACACTTCATACAACAAAGAAAAGAGAAAAGTTGTTGAATCAGAAGAAAAGGGAGCCTCTAAATATCCCATGGAAAAGGTAACAGACATGATAAAAGACTTGGTTACTAGTCAAAACCAATTTATGGAAAATTAGTCTCACAACTGAATCATATGAATAATAGAATAATCACAATGGAAAGAAATAATCGACCTAGGAACTTTCAGCCTAGTCAAAATCAAATGTATCAAATGAAGTTTTCTCAGCAAGAGCCTAGGATTCCAAACTAGTTAGACTCAACTAACATGGTAGAAGAAGTAATTCCATGGTGTAGACCCTAATTCCATGGTGTAGACCCTGTGAACAATTCCACGAAGAAAGCACTTGTTATGTTGTAAATCAATTCAGGGAACATGGACTTCTTGAGGTCAGTAATCAGGAAACAACTTCAAACGAGCATGATCATGTATACATGGTAGGCCAGGCCTACCTTTTGTCACCAGCTAAACAGTACAAACCTAAGGATGAAACCATTGCAGAATCTTATAGTGAAACTTAAGATGAAAACTATAATGTACATGATGGGACTCCTACGCATTCTCCATATAATGACGGTAGTCTGGAAGGTTTATTGCTTTGTGACCTTTTCTCTGAAGAAGATGAGTATGGAAATGAGGACAAGTATAACTTGGAGCATGATACAAGTGACGAAGACTCCCTTATCCTCGAAAAATATGCTTATGAGGAGTCCTCGACATTCATGGAAAATCGAGTCTATCACATGAAGAAAGAGGAAAATAATGAACCAGAAACTTTTGATGTTTTTGTTGATCTTTTTGTCTATGGCATATCTAAAGGAGAGAGCATGGACCATGTGGCCTTGGAAAACTTTGATATGAAAAAGGAGCATGCAGTTTATCCACATGATCAGTCTGAGCCATATATCAGTATTAGTAATGAAGACAAAGAGAACTTGATATCAAAACTTGATATCAGCAATGGGGAATCCATCACATCTAATATAGATGATGGTGATGACTATTGGGATTTTTGTGGATATATTTGTAAGAATACTATCTATGTTATATCCAGCAAGGGGAATCTCTATTTAGAAATTTGTGGAATTCCAATCTACTATATTTCCATAGAGGGAAGCATGGATCTGGAGACCTTGGAAAATCCTAGTATGGAAAAGCAACATTCAAAACTCTTATATGATCATTCAGAGTCATATCATGTAGACCCACACAAAGGTATCAATAATGAAGACATGGAGAAGCAGTGTTGTGAAAAGATAGATGCGATGCAGTTAGTAGAATATCAATCTCAACTATCATCTTCACATATAGAGTTTCCTCATGACTTGGAGCTGCTTGGGGCTTATACTGTGAATTATCATCTGGTAAGCCTTGATGATCAGTATGATGGTGTAGTCAATCTGCCTCATCATTCTGATTTGTACATCAACCCTGTCCAGTCATGGATAGAAGCAGCCTATGCAAGCACTTACCAGTTTGGGAGGAAGTTTGACGACATTATTCATGCCTATGATTTCCCATCCATCATGCCCCTTCTGGATCATCACGCAGGTTTGCATTTTCTGAATAAAGTATCCTTACTTTAGCTGGTAACCAAAGACATGGAATTTTTTTTTTACGTTAATAAAATACTCAGGTGGTTACATTGGATTTCTGATTACACTTAACCCTTTTTATATCATGCTTATAGTAGGAAAATAACCTCCTTGAAAAAGAGCATTTGCTTTCTGCATTTTTTGTTTTGTACTTAGCTATAATCAAACTTTTTTTTCATTAGTTAGTTACATTTATTTTGTTAAATAAATCAGCTTAATGGTTCATTTGGTTTTTTATGTAAAGTTTGTGCTACTAAGGTTTTCTTATCAAGTTGATATGTTTTTACAGGGTGTATAAACCAGAGATTCTGGTGTTCTCATATCCTCTCCTTTCCCTATGATGAGATCGAGCACACGTCCCGCAGTTGGAGAAAGAATTTTACCACCTAAGTTGTACTTAGTGTTTTTTTATCAAGTGAGCCTCGTGAACCGGACAAAGATTTTTTGTTCGGACTTCAAAAGACCTTCGGAAGTGCTTCTGGGAGGTTCTTGTTGTACTATATCACATGTTCATAACCCATGGGGGAATTGTAATAAATGTTCTAGCATGATAGTGTTTGTAAAATACTCGGTCTCTTAGACTTTATTTGTCAATCTGTTTAGCCCAGGGTGTTTTTCCCTTGGTTATTATTGGTTGTTGAATAAACGACTGATAATTTCTGAGTTTTTCAGTCCATACCTCCAAAGTTGAGGTGGTCGGCTTGGAATTTAGGCCTATTGAGGTTATTAGAGTTTACGTGTCAATGTATAAACATGCTAGGCATCATGGTCAATTCATATGAACATGTCTAAGTCCCCCTAGGTTTTTTCAATTTTTTTAATTTTTTAATTTTTTAATTTTTTTCAATGTTTTTTATTAAAATTAAATTTCTCCAAAACTTAGGCTATTTTTTAATAGTTTAATTGGAAAATTTGGTTTTGTAATAAAAGTGAGCCAAATAATGAGTTTCAGTCATGTAAGTACTCATTTTCAAGGTAAGAGCACCATGTAAACCCATGGACCCACTTTTTTCAGGTTCTAACTGACTTTCCATCACTCAGGTCAGAAAACCACAAAAAATCAGTTATTGATTATTTTAATTAATAAATTGATGAATAATGGAGAAATCCAAAATCCTAGATCAGTGGATTCTCAGCTTTTTTGATTGAAATCAGTCAGATATGAACCAGATTGACTAGATCTGACAAATCCTTGACTGAAGGAGGTGATTTTGATAGATCCATAGTTGAACTTTATCATCCTTTATGGGGAATTGCGCCCTCTCTCTCTCCTCCACACGTGTGGGCTCTCCTGGAAGCTCTATAGATTGATGTGTCAGTCTGCGGGTTGATGTGTCAGCTCAATCATCCCACTGATTGACAAGTAGGCTCATTGGAAGCTAAGTTTAGCTTCAGATCAGTCATTGATGGACTCTCCTTCAGCTGGAGTGGTCAGTCTCTTTGGGATTTGCACCACCCTTGGGATGGATCTCCTATTTTTTGTATAAATAAAGCTCAGATCACCTCTTCCAAGCTATTTAGAATGGGGATTGAGATGTTGTTGCTCTTGTACTATGTTATTGTTTATTGTTCTAGAATAAATAATATTTGGAGGAAAAATCTATGGTGTAATGCTCTTCATGTGTGGATGGTGATTTTCAAATACTTAAGAGGTATAATCAGTGTTATTTATCATTGCTTTTGCTGGTTAATTGTTGGCCTGAAGGAGAGATCTCCCTTCTGTTAGGGTAATATTTTATTCTAGTTTGATTTATGCTCTTACTGTTTTCTTGTTTTAGATCTATTGGAGTTGCATGTATTTTAAGTTTAATTGCATGTTTTCCAATTATCTTTTCCAGCAGCACCTATGTTTTAACCATCTGTTTGTGCAAGGATTTCTAAGTTGTAGGTGATCTCTCTTATAGAATAGGTGATCTCTCTTTTCATATTCCTCATATTCAATATCTTCTGAATGGAATAGTCCCTCGGTGTTCCACCAAAGCAGACTCCAAAGCCCAACATTCCTAGGCTTCCAACACTCTTTTTCTCTCTTTCTCCTTCAAAAAATCATTTTTCTCACCTGGTTACTGTGTTCGAAAGCTTTGTTATAATTTAGATCTGCCATTTTAAATTGAAAATTACATATATCTACTATTTCAAATCTCATAGTCTAGATCTCATTTCTGAAAAGTATCATTAAGCGTTCTAGATCTAGCATAAGGAAATCATCCATTTTGCATGGCAAGTTAAAGAAAATCAGTAGGTTGCATTCTCTAGATTTCCTTTTCTGTTATAAAAAATATTAAATCCATCAATTCGTGCATATTTCATTGGCTGCACAAACATCAAGCCAAGATCCCAAGGAAATATTGCTTTCCTTGGTTCCTTTTTCACTTGTTTAGCTAGTTTTAGCTTAGTCTTTTTTGAGTTAAGGTAGGCTGACCCAAAGGTACTCTTAAAGTGATTTTGGGAATATTTTATTCTAAAAAGCTTGCTTTTTTTTAGCAGGTGTAATAGAAAATAAAATAATTTGTTGTTCGAAAGTGGCCTTGGGAGTGTTCAAATCCCCCCAGGGGTCTCCCCTTTCACTAAAATTTAAAAATTTTGGAAAGTTGTAAGATCTTGGTTTCATCCCATATAAGGACCAAGAGGTCTCTGATATTGTAACCAATAATAATAAAATAAAATCTTTTTTGAGTAGGCTCTTTCGAGCCCGCTCCCCATCCCTTTAGGGGGGATATGCGTCCGTTTCATTTTTTTGCATTCTTTCCCTTTTTCTGCTCTAGTTTAGTACTGACATGTAGGATTGTATAATTTGATATAATTTTGCATTGTTCCATATTTTAATTTCAAAATTAATCATACTACTTACCCCATGACTTCTCGATTGACCCGCAAGGGGAAAGAGATGCGGGGTAGGACTAATTAGAAAACCGGTGTTGTGTATCTTTGATTCCATTTTCATTAATTGTTTCATTAGTCATAATAAAATCAACCCCTCCTTTATTCCCTGATTGAGATCCACTTGGATCAAAAGAGGTTCCTAGAGGGTTTTCTTTTAAAAAAAACACCTATTTTAAAATTTACTAAAAATAACAAAGACTCTAGTGTGTATGCTATGTACTTGGTTGTGGTTCATCCAATTAGTCAAGATGCATCAAAATCACTTCAGTGACTAGAATAATTAGGATTCACTCTCCCCAAATTGACAAACCATCAGGCAAAAATCCAACGCCTTGACCAAACCATTACGGTGGCAAAATACCCAAAGGAAGCGGGAACTCCTGAAAAGTGACAACCGGGTGCCGATATCTGTTATACCTTTGGGTGCATTATGAACAACAGTCTCAGAGACTCCATTCAGCCCACATCTTCCTTGTGAGTAGCCTTGATGGTTTAGTTTTGGACATACTTCAAGTACCCCCTGGGTATATCTGGAGTTCCCTCGCCTAAGTTAAATTACTCATCTTCTTACATTAATTTAAAATTAACCAAGATACAATTGTACAACATTCATTCCGACACTTGCAAGCACTCTTAATTTTTTTTCGACTCCATTTTCAAGGCACTGGTCAACTGTTTATTTCTTTCAATCTATATGTGATTGGGTGTCATTTTCATGCTTACTCGTGATTATCTCATCATGTTATTTTTTGTTCACAATTGTTAAATCGAAACTCCTAAAAAACTTACTCTTTAATGCCATCATCATACTAAATAATTTTTCCTTAGTAACTTAATAGTTTCTACCCCCCTTGGCTTCATTAGGAGTTGAGCCTAAACGGAGGAGTCAAGAATGAGGTGACATCCTTGACTGAAGACTTGCCCCCAAGGACACACCGATTGGCTTGAATATTTCTTCCACGTAACCTAGGTGTGTGAAAGGCAGCAACACTCTCAAGGAGATGACCACCTGTATGTTGGAATGAAAGAAGTTGGCTGCAAATTTGTGGGCTAAAGCCATGCATGTTGTAGCATATATTCAGAACAAATTGCCACACTCATCCATGAAAAGGAAGACCCCTTTCAAAGCATACTTCAGACACAAGCCGGATGTGTCGAATATGCGGATGTTTGGGTCCATTGCATGGGCCCGAATTCCACTTGATAAAAGGAGGGCTTTGCAACAGCAAAGCATAGAATATCATTTTATTGGGTATCCTAATGAATCAAAAGGTTTCAATTTGTTGGATATAAAAACAAAACATATCATCATCGAAAGGAGTGTCAAGTTTGATGAGCCTCTTCAGGAGGTGGAACTAGTGAAGGAGAAAACTGTTGAATTTCCTTCCTATTCTACTGAATATTTGGATGATGAAATTGGGGGTGATGACCCTAATTTGTATCCTTTGATTTATGATATCAGTGTATAGCAAACATCAGATGCTGAATCAGAACCTGAAGTACAAAATCATCTCCCAACATGGGCCCAAAAGACACTCTCCTCCGCAGGAGATAACATTGGAAATCCGGATGATCCAAGGAGAACCCGGTCTGATTTCCAAACAGTAGGTATTGCTCTCTCTTGTCCTGATTACTTGTTGTCTGGATATTATTATTTCATGATAATTTCAGACCCAAAGTCCTAATACCATGCTCAAAATGATCCTAGATGGCAAGTTGCCATGGATGAAGAGATGAATTCTCTTCAGAAAAACACTACTTGGGAGCTAGTTTCTCTTCCTCCAGGAAGGAAATTGGTTCAATGCAAGTGGGTGTTTCAGAATAAGGTTTTTTAATATGGAAGCACCTAAAAATATAAGGCAATTCTGGTGGAAAAAGGTTTTTCCCAGGTCTAAGGTGTGGACTACCATGAGACTTTTGCACCGGTTGCAAAAATGGACTCCATCCGCTTAGTTTTGGCAATTTCAGCATCTAAGCACTGGGAAGTGCATCATATGGATGTTAAGTCAGACTCTCTACATGGAATTCTTCATGAGGAGATACACATGAAGCATCCTAAAGGCTACATTTCTGATCCATCTTTCGTTTGCAAGCTAAGGAAGTCTCTATACGAGTTAAAACAGACCTCAAGAGAGTGGTATTCCAAGATGGATGCTTTCCTTCTCTCGCAAAACTTCCAAAGGTGTAGATCAGATACAAATGTGTATATATAGTAGTTTGATGGTCATTTGATTATTATTTTTTTATATGTTGATGACTTACTGATCACAGGTAGCACAGTTGCTTCTATTTCAGTCATCAAAACTGCTCTCCACAATGCATTTCAAATGAGCGATTTGGGGCTCTTAAAACAATTTTTGGGGCTTGAAATTGAGCAAAATTATGATGGTATAATGGTCACTTAGTCCAAATACATATCAGTCCTATTAGTCAATTTTAACATGGCTGAATGTAGAGCTTATCCATTCCCTTTCCTTTCAGGGAGCAGCCTTGAAGAAGGAAAAAGCACACCTCCGATGGATTGCACTATTTATCGACGGCTGATTGGTAGCTTGTTGTACTTGACTCAATATTGGACTGATATCTATTATGCCATGAATTCTGTATCAAGATACATGCAGCAGCGCCATGATATTCATTGGAAAGTAGCCAAGAGGATCCTCCAATACATTTAGGGAACCAAGACCTATGGCATTCACTATGCTGCAGACTCCGAGCTAGAGCTGGTTGGATACACAGATTCCGATTGGGTGGATGATTCTATTGATCGAAATTCAAATTTTGGATATTTATTCATATTTGGTGGTGTCCCCATTTTCTGTTCTAGAAAAAATTAGGCCGCCATAGCGTTGTCTTTAGCAGAGGCTGAGTATCAAGGAGCGGTGAATGCTTGCATCCACGCTGTTTGGTTGCAAGTCATTCTTTCAGAGTTTGATCTTGGTAGTAATTTGTAAACTATCCTCTTTTGTGATAATCAAAGTGATATTAAGATATCCATAGATCCAGTTACCAGGAAAAGGACCAAGCACGTAGAGATACACATGCACTATATCAAGGAGCTAGTGCATGACAGGACCATCATTCTGCAATACTGCCCGATTGATGAGCAGATTGCAGACATATTCACCAAGATATTTTCAGAAAAGAAGTTCACTTACCTCCATTCACTATTTGGGGTGATTTTATTAGGGTGATCCAACTACCTTCAGTGTTCAGCTGAAGGGGGGGGGGCGTTTCCCACTAGATTTTCCTTCATTTTCTCACTTAGTTTGTTTTGAGCATTGTATAGGGTGACCTATGGCCTTTGTTGTTGGGGCCCTAGCATTCTTATGCACTTTATGTTTTCTACTTCTCTTGATTATAGCTTAAGGGGGGGTGTTGGAGACATTTACCACCATACACACTCATTTTGGTCAATTTGACCTAGTTAAACCACTATACTAAGTTTTATTAACTTAATTGACATCAAAGGAGCATTGTATGACATCAGCATGAGCACACTTATGCCTACCTTCAGTCAAGGAGGCTAACTAATCCTTCTCCTTCATTCAGGGAGGCTAACTGGAGCACTCTGGGAGGGATATGAGTGTCATAAATGCACTTAATTGTTAAATGGTGGTTACAATTAGTTAAACAAAGCAGTGAAGGCACCTCCACATTTGGAGTGTCGTACTCTGTCATCTCTCTTATTGACACCTACAAATCCACATAACATTCATAAGACACAGCTGGTAATCCTTTTTTAATAATTAAAAACCTATCCAATATTTCAAAGTCTTTTGTCAACTTTTCCACAATAAGCTTTCATGTCAACCCTTTTACTAAATCTTCAAATTTGGAATGATCCATGCAATTCTGTACCAATAAGCTGTGATATTGTTCCTAGGAAAACAACCGTCCTTCGTCCCTAAAAAGAAGGGAGACCATCATCAAATAAAGCTTTAAAAGCTGTCCTGAAATCCTTGATTTGAGAAGACATTTGATTCACTTTATCCTGTACGACTTTCATAAGTTGATGTTTATTGATAAACTTCTTCACCCATAACACAATTTCTAGCCTGTCTTTGATCCCAATGTCCTGCAAATTTTGATATGTCAAAGAATTCAAGAAATTCACAGCATTGTGAGCAGTATTTAGAGGCTCCTTTTCAATAGTTTCGTTGGCCAATTTCAATCTTTGAGTAGCCAAATTTACCAGTGCACTTTCATCATCAATAAAATTTAAATAATTCCTGAACTTAGTAATTTTCACAGACAAAGTATCCCAAATCAAATGTTTAGCTCCCTATAAAGAAGCTCTTCCTGTATTTCTTTCTTTTAAGTCATTTAATTTCTTCTGTATTTGGATTTTATCATTCCACGCTTTATTCTTCTCTTTAATGCTCTTAGCCAATTATGACTTGATCTTTCCATTTTCATATTTCAATTCTTTAATCTCTACTTCTTTCAAGCTCACCTGAGACATAGGAACTAGTAAAGCATCTGCAGAAAATTCATTTAATGGTTTTTCAAAATTAACAAGGGGTAAATCAGTATCAACAAAAGGTTGATTCATCAGTTCTTCCACAACCTATTTTTCATCATTTTGATCTTTTTTCAACTTTGCAATCTGAGCTATTAACTCAACCTTTTTTGTTTCCCACTTGTCTTTCTCCTCCCACAGCTTCAATGATTTTCCTTTATAATCCATCATTTCCTGGTAGACTTTCTCTTTTTATTCCTGTAATGGAAACAATTATGAAGATTGAACATGTTCAGTGTTAGGGACCTTAAGCTTCTTTTTCAACACCTAAATGGTATTATCTTTCTCTTCTAGAAATTCTGATACTGAAGTTTTACGAAGTTTGGAAGATCTAGAAAAATAATTTAGAAAAAGAGACAAAGAAAAAATAGATATTTCTCTGTTTGTTGCATCATCCTCTCAAGATTTTCATAGCATCCTTGATCAAGAATGGGAAATTAATGTTGAAAAGGGTTTGTTGAAATCTAAATATGAATTTGATCTTAAAAATGTTGAATTCAACCCTCGTAGATTAGAATCCTATTTACTTGATTCCCTTTGGATAGATCTTCAATAGTTTGCGAAGGTTGGAGAAAGACCTATTGTTCAAACCATTCAAAATTCCTCAGTCCGTCCAAATCCACCTAGACCAATGGCAGCTGGATTTTCTCCTTTATGTTTTCCTATTGTATTGCATGACCTTCCCCAAAATTATTCCTAGAGAATTTCTTTATTTGGCGGAGAGGGAGGTATAACAGCAAAGCAACATGTGGTAAAGTTTGAAGATTTTATTGACTTGGAGGAATTTGATTATGTAGATGTTAAAATGAGGTTGTTTGCTCAAATCCTATCAGGGGAAGCGAAGAAATGGTTTAAAGATCTGCCAGCTACATCCATTTTGACATTTCAGGATTTCCAAAATGCATTTCTATAAAGGTGGGATGATAAACAAATCCCTTTACAGCTTCTGTCCCAATACAATAGTCTTAAGAAAGGAGTTTTTGAATCTGTTCATGAATTTTCAAGCAGATTTATGAGAGTTTATAATTCCGTTCCAGAAGATATAAAGCCTTCTGTAGCTGCTGCTAAAATTCATTATGCTGAGGCCTTTGACAATGACTTTTCATTTTCATTAAGGGAGAGAAAGTCAGCGAGTCTTGCTGCTATGTTCACATATGCTTTAGAAGTGGAAGCAAATATGATGGCGAGTGAAAAAATGAAACAAAGAGATATGTATAGGAGGAAAATTAGAGAAGAAAATATGCCTTCTACTTCTTCTTCTGCCAGTGATATTAAATTTGAAATGATGTTAAAAACAATGGAGAAGTTAATGGATAGATTGACTATGGAAAATAGATCATTTAATAGAGAACAAGCTGATCCTCAAATAAGAAATGCAAATTTTAGAAGACCAAATCCTCCTATGCCTCCAAAAAATAGGTAGAGAGATATGAGAAATCCAAGGAATCAAGAAGAACAACAGATTCGACCACCTTTCCCTGAGAATTATGTTGCAGTTGAAGAAGAGCCCGTTGAAAATGAAATTCATCTTTTGGGGGAATTAGATTCAGAGATATACATCACTGAAGAAGAACACCATATGTTTTCAAAGGAAGATGGTAATGATGATTTTGAGAAGGAATCAGAGCAGTATTAGAGGGGTTATTTGCATGCTATGGATTATGTACAAAGGAAGATTAGGTTGAGAAACAGAGGTGTTGTTGTAAATAAAGGGAGTCCAAATTCAAACCATCCTTCCACTAGTTCATTAAATATAGAGAAAGGAAAATAACTACAAAAATATCCTATTGTGAATAAAGAAGTTGAGAATAAAATAGAAAAAACAAAAGAAACGAAAGAAATGGCACCGGCATATGTAGAGAAAGTTACTTCTATCTTCAATCTACAGAATGAACTTTCCAAATTGAAGATTTCTATTCCTTTTAATGAGTTGTTGAGGAACAATGAATACATGGATACGATAACAAGAATGGTTAAAGCTCAAGGAGAGTTTCAATCAGACATTTTAGAATTGACAGATGATAATCCTACTATTTCATTTGGGCCAAAGGTTGACAGTATAGATGATGAAGAGGTTCCTCCATTTTATTTGAGTTTGAATGTGCATGATATTGTTGTACATAATGCCATGTTAGACTCAAGTGCATCACATAGTTCAATTCCTAAAGGAGTAGTTGAAAGTTTGGGATTGGAAATTACGAGGCCATATAAAGATTTGTATTCCTTTGATTCTAAGAGGGTGAAGTGTCTTGGTCTGATTAAAGATATGGTAGTATCTTTAAATAAATTTCCAGCCAAAACAGTAGTGATGGATGTTGTTGTAGTAGACATTCCAACAAAATTTGGAATATTGTTATCAAGATATCGGACTTCAAAGTTAAAGGGTAGTTTACAAATGGAAATTTCATACGCCACTATTCTTGTCCAAAATGGGAGTAGGAGGTTATACAGTGAGAAAAGAACTCCTTATGTAGTAAGTAGCCAAGATAGACCTGATATTCATCATATATATGTTGTTGATACTGATTTGGGTTCTTCTATTTTCTTTAATGATACTGTCCCATGTGATCTAGAATCTACATTGCAAACTAAATCTGAAAAGAATGAAGAAGGAGTAAAGGAGCAAGATGTTTTGGAAAAGAAATAGAAAAGAGATGGATTGTGGACATTGTATTTTAATGGGTCTGTGGAAAAATTTGGTGTTGGTTCTGGTGTATACATAATTTATCCTATCAGGGATTTTAAATATTTATCATATAAACTAACATTTGAGTGCACAAATAGTAGCCGAGTATGAAGCTTTATTACTTGGGCTGCATGCATTGAAAGATCTGGGAGCACAAAGGATACGAGTTGTGGGATATTCATAGCTTGTAATAAACCAGGTGAATGAAAGTTATCAAACCAGACATCCCCAGATGAGGGATTATAGAAATGAAGTATGGGATATGTTTGGTAATAATTTTATAGAACATACAATTAAGGTGGTTCCTAGATATGAAAATACAGTAGCTGATTCTTTGGCTGTTACTGCTGGTAAATTTAAAACTCCAAGTGCTGGTCAAAGAGAATACCAAGTGGATATTGTAAATAGACCGTCCATACGTGATAATTCTAAATATTGGCAGGTATTTGAAGATGATATGCAAATAAAAATATTTTTAGAATTATCTGGGGAATTTGTGAAGACTCATATTGATGGTGAAAATGATAATTGTGAAAATTTTCAAGATGCTGAAGAAAGTGAAGAAGAAATGATTAATATTGAAAAATTGAAGGGAACTCTAGGAGGAAGGGATATCATTCAATTAGAAATTAATTTTATACCAAGAGGTTTGATTCCCTTACAGAAGCTTTTTAATCAAAATGATGTTGCTAAAGATCCAAAAGTGAAACTTGCTGATAATGCTATTGACGATAGAAATATTGGTACTGAAGAAAATCCAAAGATTGTGAAGCTGTCTAAAAATTTGTCTGCCAAAGAAAAAGAAGAGTATGTGAACTTGATGAAAAAATATACAGATGTGTTTGCCTGGAGTTATGAGGATCTCAAGGAATATGATACTTCAATAATACAACATACTATTCCAATAAAACCTGGAGAAAAACCTTTCAGACAGAAACTCAGAAGGATAAATCCAAAGCTGTTTCCAGTTATTGAGAAGGAAATCAAAAAATTGTTTGATGCCAAAATTACTGTGACTTTGAGATTCTCAAGGTGGGTTGCTAATTTGGTTCCTGTCAGAAAGAAAAATGGCGAAATAAGGCTTTGTATAGATTTCAGGAATTTGAATAAAGTCTCAATGAAAGATAATTATCCTTTTCCAAAAATGGATCATATTTTGTAGAAATGTGTTGGAGCAGAAATAATTTCAACTATGGATGGTTTTTCAGGATACAATCAGATTAAGGTGTTACTTGAAGATCAAGAAAATACTGCTTTTACTACACCATGGGGTACTTTTATGTATGCAAAGATGCCTTTTGGTTTTATGAATGCATGGGATACCTTCTAGAGTGCCATGGATATTAATTTTGCAGGATAGATAGGTAAATTTGTGGTAATTTATATGGATGATATCACGGTATATTCAATATCTGACAGGGAGCATATTCACCATTTGGAAAAAGGTTTTATAAAATGCAGAAAACTTGGTATATCATTGAATCCAAAAAAATCAAATTTTGCATTAGAGGAAGGGAAGTTGTTGGGGCATATCATTTCAAAAGATGGAATAAAGATTGCTCCTAATAGAGTCAGTGCAATTTTGAAGGTAGGAGAATCAAGAAGCAAAAAAGAAATACAATCATTCTTGGGGCAGGTAAATTTCTTGAGAAGGTTTATTCCCAGTTTTTCTGAAATATTAATGAATATCACAAATATGCTGAGAAAGGGTCATGAAATAAAGTGGACTGCAGAGGCTAAGAAATATTTTAAAGAAATAAAACAAGCCATTTTAGAAGCTCTTGTGCTGGGAAATGGACTGGTGGAGTATTCTAATAAGAGTTTGGTAAGAATTATTAAGAAGTTGTTAGAAGATAACAAAAGAGCTTGGCACACCAAGCTTAAGTATGCTTTGTGGGATGATAGAATTAGCACTAAAAGGGAAATTAGAATGTCTCCTTTTCAATTGGTATATGGAACTGAAGTCATTTTTCCAGCATCGTTGGGTGTACCAGTTATGAAATATTTTCAGGAACAACAGGATGATCTGAACCATATGTAGAGAAGAATAAACAAAATTATCGAATGGGAGGAGCAAAGAAATAGAGCTTATGATAAAGTGCAGATACATCAAGAAAAAATGAAAAATACCTTTGATAGAAGAGTGAAAGAAGAACAGTTCCAAATTGATGACCTGATATTAAAATGGGATGCTCCTAGGGAAGGCAAGCATGAAAAATTTGACCACATGTGGGTAGGTCCTTATGTTATTGCAGGTTACAGAGGGGAAAATGCATTTATTTTGGAATATCCAAATGGGGTTTCCCTGGAGAGTAACCCTGTTAATGGAATATTTTTGAAACATTACCTGTCCTAAGGTGGAAGGTAAAATTTGCACCATAGTTTGTAAATATTTATTTTCTTGAAAGTAGTACAGATGGCGAACTAAATATATTTGAAGCCCAGAGTGAAGGCCCTAAGATTTTGGAGGGTAGCCATTTTTTTATATTTAATATATATANTGGATCCAGTTGTTAACACCCTCTATGTTGAAAACTGGAGGAAGGATGTGATCAAGAAATGATAAATACATATATTAAAAATTAGTAAAGGGTTAGTATTCATGAGTCTTTATCAAAAATGTGCACTTTGGTTAATTCACTGCACAATTGGAGGGTGTAGATTTGTGATCATGAAAATCTACAATTGCAAATTGATCTACTGGGAAAAGTTGCACGAGAAAGAAGTTTTGATGGAGAAGAGGACTTGGTTAACAAGACAACAAGATCGACAACCAAAAGATAAAGCAAATAAAATCTACGATCATAAGGTAGTCCGCGATATGAAGATGCACTGTTGAAATAAGGAAAAAGGCTGGCGGATTGCATAGAACGGATTTGATCCAATGGTTCAGAGAAGAGACGAATTCTTATCAATGGTCATAGTATACTCCATAGCGCAAAATTGTGAGATATTTCAAATGGATGAGCGGTAGTGGAATTTAAATTGCTTTCCACATGGTGTCTTTTAGTGAGTTCCGTTGAGGAAAATGGTAAAGTAAAAACAACTTGTTGGAGGTCCCAGAATGATTCGTTGTATAAAAATTGAGTTGACCTAGGTAAATTCATTTTGTTTGCACACTGTTAGTGAAAAGAAGAAGGGACACTGTGCCATCTTTTTCCGAAATTCAACTTCTACGTATCTAATAGTTACTAGGTAAGCCTTAAAACACTGAGACTTTGTTGAAGACTTATTACCATTGTTTATTATGGAGAAGGAGCAGAGTTCAGGGATATTGTCCAGAGTTTTAGATGAGAGAGAAGAAGTGGTTGTTGATAGGGAGAGGAATGTGTTTGACCCTATTCTATTAGTATGCAGTGTATCAGTCTCAAAAGAACATTTATGGTAGTATAATTCACAAGGGAATGATATCCTAAATGTCTGCAATTCCTTCTTATTTTACTTTGCTATCGAACAAACCCTACCTTTCCATGAATTTGTCAAGTGGTGTGCAAAAATTTATTCGTCTTCTGAAAAAGTTATTATGAGTCATACAACATCAAAAATCCTTTGTAGAATTGACGTGAAAATTGTTCGCAAGATATTGAGTCTGCTTGATAGTTTCCCTGTAAACCCTGAATCCTTTAATGAGCAAGTCCTGATTCAATTATATAAAAATTGCAAAACTGAAGTCAGATGTCAGTTTTTATCCAGTATTCTGAAAGTTGGTCAATCGTTAGAGGGTTTATTTCTGCCATACAATGTCAATATTTTCAAGGATGAAGTCCAATTGGTCATGTCAATTGTTAGTTAGGTTTTGGGTTTGGATGATGATACGCATGTCAATGAAGTCATCTTAGGTTTTTTGTTGAGTATAGGTTCGACTGACCATGAATCCCATTCAGTCTATTATTTCAATCTTGATGATTATTTAGCCGAAGTAATCCATACCCAATTGGTTGAATTTCCTAAAGTTAGGTTATTCAGGTACCAGTCATATTTGTTGAATATGTTTTTGTGTTCTAATGTGTCAAATTTGCACTTCTTATCTACCATGTTCTCTCCAGACCTTCTGAAACAGATTAATATGTTCGAGTTCATGAATACAACTATGGATAAAATATACAAAATGCTTTTCAATGATGTCTTACCAAGGGTGTTGGAAGACATGAGAATTATGTTATAGTCTTCTTCAAAAGACAAAATAGGAGATTGGTTTTTGCATAAAGAATTTATTGTTCTTAGAGTGTATGGGTTCACTAGAGAACCATATAGGTTACCCACTTTCTTGACGCCAAGAATATTCACATTAGAGTTCATGAGACAAAGGTTATATGTAGAAGAGGAACATTTCAGAGCATTTAAAAAATATTCTAATGTTAAATTCCCTCTCAAATTCGGTCCTTTCATTTTTAAGAATAAAAGCGCTCTGTTAGTGATTGAGAAATTATTAGAAGTTATGGATTTTCAAAAAGAGGAAAAAGTGAACTATGACCCACACCATATTATTTCTCAGAGGAAGCAACTGAACAAAAACAAGCCATTTGATCATCAAATTGTTGAAGGATTAGAGAAAATGGTAAATTTGTCTAATTTTAAAGAAAATATAGAAGCTAATGAAGATAAGAGGGATAGATTGGTTGTATCTGTTCAAGCGTTTATTAATTATAATGTTATGAACAAAAGGACTCTTTCTGAAGCAGATGGCATGAACGTAGATGAAGAGATTTCTAATTAAAAGATCAAAACGCATCCTCAGGATGAGCTAACTATTTCATAAGAAATATTTCCAGAAGATTTAAAGAAGATGATCCTATTTCAGAAAAAAATATGTGCAAATGCATCAGTATTCTTTTGGAGATGAAAGTAAAATAGAGTCCAGTTCTCATTATAAGTGCAGGACAGATTTAATGTCTAGTTATGCTGATAAAGAAATGCAGTCAATGGAGGAAACTAAGAATCTGCTTCCTCGAGTTAGGAAATTAATAAATCAAAAAACTTCATTGATTTCTACTCGAGATACAAAGAGGAATACCCTAAAATTTGTTGTGGTAAGTTATAAGAAAGTGTCTGAAATGGAGGTGAAGCTGGAAAAAATCAGTGTTCCTGATAAAATATAGCTCCACAAACAAACCGGAGATGTTATTTATTCTGATTTGTTACATGCAATTGTGAAAATTACTAAATTACAGTCTCTTGTAGATAAGATGGAAATTCAATTGAAACATGAGAAGGTTGAAAATAAGGCCAATTTGATTCAAATTAAAAAGTTACAGGGAGATATTATAAGCTTAGGGACTGAACCAAATAATATGCAAGTGACGAAGAAGCTTCTAGAAGAGAAGGATAATACCATTCAGGTGTTGAAAAAGAAGCTTAAGGTCCCTAACGCTGAACATGTTCAATATTCAGAATTGTTTGCATTACAGGAAGAAAAAGAGAAAGTCTACCAGGAAATGATGGATTATAAAGGAAAAACATTGAAGCTACAGGAGGGGAAAGACAAGTGGGAAACATAAAAGGCTGAGTTAATAGCTCATATTGCAAAGTTGAAAAAAGATCAAAATGATGAAAAGAGGTTATGGAAGAATTGATGAATCAACCTTTTGTTGATACTAATTTACCCCTTGTTAATGTTGAAAAACCATTAAATGATTTTTTTGCAGATGCTTTACGAGTTCCTATGTCTCAGGTGAGCTTGAAAGAACTAGAGATTAAAGAATTGAAAGATGAAAATGAAAAGATCAAGTCAGAATTGTCTAAGAGAATTGAAGAGAAAAATAAAGCATGGAATGATAAAATCCAATTACACAACAAATTCAATGAATTAAAAGAAAGAAATAAATGAAGAGCTCCTTTACAGGGAGCTAAACATTTGATTTGGGATAATTTGTCTATGGAAATTACTAAGTTTAGGCATTATTTAAATTTTATTGATGATGAAAGTGCACTGGTAAATTTGGCTACTCAAATATTGAAATTGGCCAATGAAACTATGGAAAAGAAGCCTCTGAATACTGCTCACAGTGATGTGAATTTATTGAATTCTCTAACATATCAAAATTTGCAGGATTGTAGAGGGGGCCACTTACCTCCTAAATGTCATCAGGTAATTATATAGTTTAAAGGATAAATGGATATTAACAAATGAGTAGTTGGAGCGGGTACAACAGCCCCAACCTATATCGTAATGTATAAATAAGAATCAAATATGAATACAAAGGTGGATTGGACATCCCTTCCCAAGTATTCATCTTTGATGGCTGTGTATGAGCATTTACTACATGCATGAATGTATGTGAAAGCCTAGATATCAACATCTAGCGCCATTTCCTCCTTCACTTGGCTAGGTGACAGCAGCAGTAAGTGGGGTGGCTCAAACCTAAAGGAAGTTGGAGAAAAAGACTTGCAAGGAGAAGCTTAATAAAAAGGAGTCGACTATTGATGTTGCGTAAAGATTGAAAAAGAAGTGATCATACACTACCTTAAATCAAATGTGAGACTCAGATAACTCTGTAAAAAGAAGAAGAGTACCTGCGTAGAAACAATGATGGAAGATGACAGTTGTTGCATTAATCAATATCATCGTCATACTTTTCCCCTTTGATCCTAGTGAGCAGTCCTACAATTCTCCTATCGGTCATAAGGGTTTCAAAGTTGCAACCGATTCCATGGAATCTTATTCTCAAGCTTGGGAAATCATGGACCTTGTGGACAAGTCCATAGATCCTGAAAATCATTTCATGGGCAGAGCTGTTGATAAGAATTTTGAGAATTTACAGTCAGATATTAAATTTCATTATTGGAATTCTCTTCAAATTGATTCTGGGAGCAAAATATGAGATATCTCCAGTGAGATGATCCGAAAGCTGGCAGAAAAGGGAAGAAAAAAAATCAAATGCCAAGGAACATCGGCATGATTCCATGGATTGGAAGGATGTATCTATGGGGAACATCCTATACAAGCTCTACAAGAGTATCGATTTTAAGGAGGGAAATGTGAGAGAATTGCTGGATGAAGTAGTGAGCTCATTGGCCGACATTATTGATTGTTACATGGGCATGGTGACAAATGCACTGGTGGAGAATGCAAGGAGGTGGGTGATGGTTTTTGATGATGAAGAGACATGGAAATCGTTGTTTATAGTAGAGAAAATTAGATTTATGGAGGAATTGGGCCTAAATTCAAAGTTAACTAATTCAATTAAATTCAATGAGATCCTTCTTGCTGACGATAACTCATCAAATTTGTTATAGATCAGGAATCGATGGAATTCTGGCTTGCTACAGAAATATTTGTTTGAATCTGGCCATAGGGTGGAAATGTAATCAAGACTTCATAACTAGCGTGATGCCATTACAGAATATTGGTTTCCTATTGAACTTTTTAAACATAATCTCCATTTTCTTCCCAGCAGGTTGATTTGATTCAGCAAATGGATTATTCCTCGATGGATTGCCTACGCGTGACCGGTTGCCATTATTATCGTTGCAGGAATATTATCCTTGCACCAATGGGATGGTCGACATGCTGACAGATTTACCACATGGGCTGGTCGACATGCTCCTCCACATCCAAATTCATTTTTTTGCATAGAGTAAGCAAATTTGGAATTTGGTTGATGTGTAATAATTCATGTGGGGTTAAATGTTATTTGGTTGATTGTAATTTTCAATTGATAGTTGATGAATTCATATGTAAACATTGATGAAGTCATATGTAAACTTTGGTCGACATTGTATTTTGGTCGATAATCCATGGTGAGTCATTCTAGTTGAGGTCTAGTACTTTTCATGTATAGTTTGTGATCAATATAGCATTCATTATGTTGATGTGACTCTTCTTTAAATTTTGAATTCAAGAGGGGGTTAAACGTGAGTCTCTTTTGAGGCAAGCAATCCCCTCCATTTTATGTAAATCAAGTTGGTCTCTTGCCAACCTTTGTAAGTTGAGTCAAGGTAAGACAGTCGAACTATAAGCAGTCGGTTATGCACATGAATGCACATAAGTAGGCATCACACAAATATGGAAGGCATTTCAAAAGATGACAACCACATTCAAGCAAATATCATTCACCTACATAGAAAAGCGCTTCAACGATACATGATGACAATGTACCCCTCATTATCAAAATGTTGAAACCGTTCCTAGGGTGTGACCTCGGAAATCCATAAGACAGAGAAATGGCATAGAAATTCGAAGAGACAAAAGGCCCCGCATGCTTGAACCGATGGAGATGCCAGTTAGATGAGCCAGGGTGAGGCTTTAAACTGAAATACCTCATTGTAGAAGAATATGTTTTCCCGTCGTTGTGAGAGGATGAGACTTCGATGGACTACTATCAGATTAAATATAGAGGTTGAAGAGTAACCAGTCACAGTAGAGCCTTATACATGTGTGTTTTCCTATCGAGTTGGTGGTTGGTGTGGCTGAGTTACCTATGCATACTAATATGCATGGTTGATGCACATTGAGGACTACTTAAGTAGTAGCAGAGACTGGGGATGTTGATGCATATTTCTTTGTTCTCTTTGGGACGAAGAAAATTTTTGATCATGGGGGAGATGCAGAGGGGACCACTTACCTCCTAAATGTCATCATGTAATTATATATTTTAAAGGATAAATGGATATTAGCAAATGAGTAGTTGGAGTGGGTACAACCACCCCAACCTATCTCATAATGTTTAAATAAGCATAAAGTATGAATACAAAGGTGGATTGGACATATCTTCCCAAGTATTGGTCTTTGATGGCTGTGTATGAGCATTTATTGCATACTTGAATGTATGTGAAATCCTAGCTATCAACAAGGACATTGGGATCAAAGACAGGGTAGAAATTGTGTTATGGGAAAAGAAGTTTATCAATAAACATCAACTTATGAAAGTTTTACAGAATAAATCAAATCAAATGTCTTCTCAAATTAAGGATTTCAGGATAGCTTTTAAATATTTATTTGATGATGGTCTCCCTTCTTTTTGGGATGACAAAGAATGATTGTTTTCCCAGGAATAATATCACAGCTTATTGGTACAAAATTGCATGGATCATTCCAAATTTGAATATTTAGTCAAAGGGTTGATAGGAAAGGTTATTGTGAAAAAGTTGACAGAAGACTTTGAAATATTGGATAGGTTTTTAATTATTAAAAAAGGATTACCAGTTGTTTCTTATGAATGTCATGTGGATTTGGAGGTGTCAATAAGAGAGATGACAAAGTATGACACTCCAAATGTGGAATAGTGGAAGATCATGGAGAAATTTGGGAAAACCAAATACATACTACATTCATGAAGACAGATGTTGCAGTTTTGAGAAGTTGTTTGTTCGTGATGCCTTGCAGTTATCGAGTTTGCTATAAACAAGAAATCTATTATTTCAATCAAAGCATGTCATTATTATTCCTATTTATTAGGTATATGGTTACAAGAACTCATTATTAACAGATTAAGTTGGTTATTGATGTTCTTGGAAGAAACTATTTTTTGTATATATTTGAATTTTATTGATGTATCGGTGGTTGGAACCCGTAAGTTTGGAATGATGTTTTTGTGAGAACCTATTTTTGAATAAAATTACAGAGACGAATGCTAGTTGATCTTCAAATATTCATTTGTTGTTTATGTTACAGTCCATGCTTTCTTTCCTTATGAATGTTTTCTAAGTGTTTGCCTTCCATTCTTTTTTCTTTCATATCTGAACGTAGTGTTTAATAGTTTTAGAATTCATACATGTTATGCTCTGGCTATTGTTTTATATATTCACAAATATTTCCTCTAAATTTGATATGGAATTCATCCTGTGATGCTCTATATTGATGGACTATTCATGTTTATTTCTTATAACCTGAAAATCAATGAATGATTGTGACTGAATAATTACCTTGCCTTTGTGGAGATTATGTGTAGGCAGCTTTGTATTATATTTATTTGTTTTGAATCCATTTCCCAATGTTATATGTGTTGTTTCAACCATCTGCATAACTTAAAACTGTTGACTTCAATATCTGGTCTTGTTAAATTTATGTCTGAGAGATCCTTCTCTGGAAAGAAAAGCCAATTTCTTTCTAAAAGTGTTTTTTGTTGTTACCTTGAGATTACCTTTCACAACCTTAGGTATATTTTGAGTGATAACACATGCAGCTATCTCTAGAGTCTTTATCAACCATAATATCAGTAGTAAGTGTTAATTTCTCTCTGCAAAACCCTAACCCTAATTTAGCCATATTTTAGGGCAAAAATACCCTAAAATATAGCTGAATTAGGGTTAGGGTTTTGCAGAGAGAAATTAAAACTTACCACTGATATTCTAGTTGATAAACACTCCAGAGATAGCTGAATGCATAAGGATCCATATGGGTGGTCTAATAATGCTCTTTTCCTCTGATGTTACCGCCCCGCAGTGCCGTAAAACCCCTCCAAACTAAAGGTGATTTTTTTGTATGAGGAGAGGTCCGTTCGTGCTAAAAATTTCTGAGCTTGTCCATCTACTGATGCCAGAGATATGGCCTGACACATGCTGAGGTTTTGTTTCCTCTAAGTGCCCTAGAGAATTGATTAGTAGTTCTGCTGCTCACACCCCCAACTGATCTGTTTGGCTGATAGCTACTCCTGCTGAGCAAACTAATGGCTGATAATCACTGCATACCATAGGATAGTTCTACTGAGAAAGATGAAGTTGACATGTGGAGGAAAGACTAGGTTTTGTGGTCCCAGCGAATCCTTCTGTGTTTTCCCTGCTACTTCCAGCTGCAAAATGTGGATCTACTAATAACCCTTTGGAATATGTTGGATCTCTGAACACTGTAGTATATGATGGATGCAATGGATAAACCTAGATGATCTATCCCAATAAGAGACTAGGGAAGATATCTCACTATTGAATCCTCACTAGCTGAAGACACCATCTCCAACCCCAACTGTCATGACTGCACGTTGTGCTACTGCTCGAAACTCCAAAATCAATCAACAATAACAATAGATATTCTCTTTGGTCCAATAACCCTTCTTAAATAGAATAGAATGTACTTTTAGGGTTTGCATGTCACTTTTAGGGTTTACGCTTCACTTTTGCATGCATGCAATTCTAATTTCATGTTGACTTTAACACTAAAATAAGGCATGCATGCTCCACATGCTTTATGATATGAACTCTTATGGCCTTCTTACTACACTGATGACTTAATAATACTGAATTGGTGTACCTTTCTACTCCTAGTGCTATTAGTCCTCAGTTATTCCCTTTTTATAAAAAAGAAACATTACATAGGGCACTTGGGTTTCTTAAAACCCTACCATGGGGTAAAGAATTTTTTTTTTGGGATGGTCTCAAAACTGATGTTCAAAAATTTGTGACAGAATGTTTTTTTTTCCAACAAAATAAAGTGGAAACGATTAACACCCATGGTCTCCTACAACAACTTTCCATTCCTAGACAGAGATCTCTATGGCGACCGAAGTATGAAGGAAAGAGTGTCATCATGGTGGTTGTTGATAGACTTACTAAATATGCACATTTCTGTGCACTGTCTCACTATTATGGAGAGAAATTCCTATGGCTTGTGGTACCATAACAGATATCTTAACTTCAGAAATCAATCCTTTCCTATATGCGAGAGAAACCAAACAACTAACACCAAAGAATCTCGATTCGTACCTTATTCCAGATGATTCGTGTAGATCCCCATTGAGCTTTCCAACTTCAGCTTGAATTGATGAATTACTTCCTCAACATTCAACAAACAAGACAAGCATACTATATATAATTGTGGTAGATCTACTCTAACATATATAATCAATAACATATAATCATTTTAAATCATCCATGGATAAAATATTCATTCAAACACACATTATTGGATAGGAAAAGATATTTCTATTGATATAAAATCAGAGATTACAATGAATACACCCTCTATCGGCACATCTGTGAATCGGATAAACCGAGTCCCCCACTTGGGCCTCCACCACTTCAATCCTCCATCTATCTATAGCAAGCTCACAAGCAAAAGGTAAGCTTGGGAAGAACACAAAAGTGCTCCAAGGGACAAAGGGGATGCAGACTCAAGCACAAGTTCCGGCAACAATGGACTATAGTTCTCTTGCTCTTAATTTCTCATATGCCTTCAATATATCCAAAGGGTTCCTTATATAGCTCATCAATGGGGTAATGAAAGGTCAAATTCGAGTGATCTCAAGGCATATGGAAGGCCAGGAGATGAATCGGATCCACATCAAGGAAAACTCCAAAAGAATTTGGATTTTTGCACACATCCTGATGTACATGGTTTTAGAGGTCAAACCCGCGTATATACGCAATAAAGGGTTTAAAATTCGTGTATGGCAATTTAAGCATGTTTTTAGGGATTGTTTAGGAAACATCAAAGGAACAAAAATGTTCCATGGGGTCTAAGGATTCTACATAGGGATAGGGAAGGCCATAAACATGTGATTCACCAAGTGTGGTAAAATCAGCTATAACAGATGTCCCCTAATGTGTGAGTTCGGACGGGTCATACGATGACCGAAATACATTATAAGTCCATCCCAGAAATGAAGTGATGAAGAACCCAGTGGAAGAACCAGCCACCCAATCAGCACTATACAATGATACAACTCTGCATATAACTGCGAATACATATAGCAATCCTGGATACATAAGAGTACAATGACCATGAATAGGCATGATACAATATGACGTATGTGATCATCGCCACATACAATATACATAGATCAGAATCTCCATGATGAATATATACAAAGGATCATGATCTCCATGAAGACTGAAGATATACAATGGATCAAGATCTCCATAATGGCTGGAAATATTTGACATCTACTGGAATCAAGTCATTAGATCTGAAATCTCATGAACACTGGCATGATCAAGGAGGTAGCATATATGAGATGCCACCAATCTGGAAGGTCTTCTACAAAAATCTCTACAAGTACATGTCCTACTATGTGAATAGAGGTGTCGAGGTCAAACATAGTAGTCCATCGTCTAATTACCGGTCATTGATGTATACCATTAACAGACGCGAGATCACCCACCAATAATGAAAATGGGAATCAAGGTACTAGAGTGCAAACTAACAAGTGAATGGGTCAAGCGATGGCCTAAATACCCCCAGTTTCAATAAATTTGTTGAGGTCAAACACTTGATAGAATCCATCGATCAGGGGACATTGATGTATTCCCAAAGAACTGTTGATGGCGAGAGAACCTGCCACTAATGACTGCAATTCTCAAGGCACTCAAAGATGACTCTAGATTCCTATCCCAGAATAAATTATCTGAATTCGATGGGATGAAATTAGTTGGAAGGAGAGAATTAAGGTATCCCCCATCATCTAACACGAGGTACTCAACAAAGCTGTATAATGTGGAAGGACTCGATCATAAAATGCACGAACCAGTAACTGTACTGGGAATGGTAACTATACATGCAAAGTCAAGATAACTGAGGAATGACAGACTCAGGTTTCAACTTCCTTCAAACAATATCATAACGGAAAATGGTGACTGAATGTAGGTAGCATAGACTCGATATGTAAAACTAGGACATCTCTGCAACAGAGGAGGCATCGACAGAGGCTCCATAGGGACTGGAAGCTTAACCAGTCGATGGAGATAAACTCAGATAAATGAGTTAAGATCCTAAATTCAAAATATTAACCCAACCAATGGATGTGATATACAGTGCTCCATTTCGAAGGAGACATGAATCGATTGCTGCCAAAGATAACATCTTTCCTTGTTCGTCTTTTTGGTTTTTTAATTTTTTTTTTTTTGGACTTTTTCAAATATTTGGAAATCTTGAAAAAGAATAAAACTACTTTATAGTTACAGGCTAGGAGGAGACGAGTGTCAAGGGACAAACAAACTAGTTCCAAGCATTGGAACATACCTATGCTCAATGCAAGGATACATGTGTAGGATAGCAACACTCGAGGGAAAGTCCCCTCCCAGTAAAAATAGGGAATCAAGCTGCAAAGGATATACAAAATGGCTCTGCATGGCTAGACATGAGACAAGCTCGGGCTATATGGCTGATAATAAAAGTCAGGAAAGCTGGCATAAGGATTAATAAGGCAGGAAAAACTCATGATAATGCAATTACAACTTGACATAAGGGAGTCCTGGGGGAATAATTCCAGCAAAAATATCAAGAGGAGTATGAGGCTCTTACGCAAAGACATGGAGGTTCTATACAAAGGACTCCTGGACCTAAGAGAGGACTCACAGAATGGGTACCAAATGCAAACATGAGCTAACTAGGACACCCATGTATAGGAAAGCTCTACCATTCACATAGTACCACTTCTAACAACAACATGAAGGTTTCGTGATACCATGGAATGGGTTTGTACCTAAGGTTAAAATAAAATAGTCATAAGGTCATGCAAAATGCAAGCAGATGTGAAATCCTAACCTATATGCCAGTTTAAACATGATACCTGAGATAGGAACGAGCGGTTCGAAACCTCGGAGAGAGTGTACAAAAAATGGACCCTACATGACAACCATATTAGTCCAAAACAACCCAAAATAGTTAATAAAGAATCCAAACTATAGGATATAGGGATGAATGATCATGACAACTGCACCCAAAGGAAACAATGCGGTGAATGATGGACCTAAAAAAGGAAAGTAAGGTGTAGACCCAACGTTCACGCATCCACTACCACCCCCATGAGGGTGACCACCGGTGTAAATACTGAGCAAAAGGAATAAAAATCCTCCACAAGTGGAGTAGAGGATGGAATATGACCATTCACAAATCTATGAGCATGGTAAAGGGCTATGATGCCCCTAAGTCTGACACCAGGGTCCATACTAGGACCAAGGACGGGTGATAGAATACCAGGCATGCTGAAAATAAAAGGACTCCAACTCAAGAGAGCATAAATATACTCAAGTAACCATGATCCCAAAGGCCAACTAGCACACAAAGAGAACACTCCTAAGAAAATCTACGGCCAAAATACAAGCAAACCAAGGGGAGGATATGTGAGCTCCCAAATGCAGTAGGTATGTCTCTCTTAGGAAAGGCTAGAAAATCCCATACACTACAAGCGGAGGTACATAACCAATTATAGTGGCCCTCAGCTTCAATGCATAAAGAGACTGTGATGTCCGACCTCTACCTGGCCAGGACACCTGCAGAATAACCTTTGTGAAGTACCCCCTCGATAACCTAGGTAATGCAACTAAGGTCACCTCAATATAATCAATGCTCAGGCAGACAGTTGCAGGTAGGATTGACCGTATGGGTAGGGTAGAAAATTCTAAAACTATCGAAAGAGCCCCTAGATACGAATACAATCCTAGAAATATCTTCGGTGCTACTCAGTTATGACTAGGGTCATCCCAATCAATAACCGCTCACACTTCCTCGTGCTTAACTCCCTTGTAAGAGGAGGATCCTGAGAAACACTAATTATACCAAGGAATTTCACACTCTCACCTAGACAGACACATACATGTTTCGTTTAGTGGTCGTGGAGAATTTACTCACAATGAACTATTCCAAGACCCTAAAACCTAGTCTTGTTGGTGCACCCTGTAAAAGAAAAGAACGTAATTCATTTTATTATGCATTGATTTTAATTGGATGTAATTACTCAAAAAGAAATGGATGTGAAACTAATGACATTATGACTCAGCAGTGAAATAAATATGCACACCATAACAAACAATGCTAAGTCCAATCTTTATCAAATGAAAAATAGGGTATGCCACTACATGAGATGCATAAATATATATTCCTTTATGAATGCCAACGCAATCCTTCCTATATGAAAGCCTAAACACAACTCTCATCCATGCAATCCAATGCAAGTACCTCCTCAAATCCATATCTAAGATGGAACTAAGAGTGCAACTACTTTGTATTTTTCAATATAAAAGAATGAAAAATGCAATAAAATTCATCTAAAACTCTTAGTCTCTGTAGCAAGTATAAAATACAAGCCCAGCAAGACACCGAGACAAAAAGAGTAATGCACTAATGGAAAAACAAAAAGGATAAATGACTAAAACTACTTTTAAAGAAAAATCAATGAAAAAGCGGTCTCTGGTCACAAAAGAAGCATCCAACAGACAACATCAGACCCAAGGAAGACCCAACCACACTCACAACCCACCCAGCAACTTCCCACAACATCAAACTCACCAAAAGGGAGAATGTATGTGACTATTTAAAGAACAGCTGCATATATACGTGACTTTTGGCCAAAAAGCTGCATGTGTACGTAGATTTTGGCCAAAAACATGCATGTATACGTGACTTTTGGCCAAAAATCCGGGTATGTATGCGACTTTTGGCCAAAAACCTATGTATACAGAGAAGACAGTGGTAAAAAGCAGGCCAAGGGTCAAACCAATAAAGGGGAGTGTCAATGGATGAACATACTATAAAATTCAACACAGAAACAAGAAGAAACAAAGAGCAAGTCAATATTATCAAGCACATTGTGCCCCCAAATCCCAAAGACAAACAAGGAACATCCCCAGCGGAGTTGCCAATTCTGTTACGAAGAGAAATTCCTATGGCTTGGTGTACCACAATAGACAACTTAACTCCAGAAATCAATCATTTCCTATATGCAAGAGAAACCAAACAACTAACACTAAACGATCTCGATTCGTACCTTATTCCGGACGATTGGTGTAGATCCTCGTTGAGCTTTCCAACTTCAACTTGAATTGATGAATTGCTTCATCAACATTCAATAAACAAGACAAGCATACTATATATAATTGTTTTAGATCTACTCTAGCATATATAATCAATAACATATAAGCATTTGAAATCATCCATGAATAAAATATTCATTCAAACACACATTATTGGACAGGAAAATATATTTCTATTGATATAAAATCATAAATTACAATGAATACAACCTTTGTCGGCACGTCTACGAATCGGAGAAACCGAGTCCCCCACTTGGGCCTCCACCACTTCAATCCTCCATCTCTCGATAGCAAGCTCACAAGAAAAATGTAAGATTGGGAAGAACACAAAAGTGCTCCAAGGGACAAAGGGGATGCAGACTCAAGCACAAGTTCCGGCAACAATGGACTATAGTTCTCTTGCTCTTAATTTCTCATATGCCTTCAATGTATCCAAAGGGTTCCTTATATAGCTCATCAATGGGGTAATGAAAGGTTGAATCCGAGTGATCTCAAGGCATATGGAAGGCCAGCAGACAAGTGAGTCAAATCCACATCAAGGAAAATTCCAAAAGAATTTGGATTTTTGCACACATCCCAATGTACGCGGTTTTAGAGGTCAAACCCGCGTATATATGCGATAAAGGGTTTTAAAGTCGCATATGGCAATTTAAGCATATTTTTAGGGATTGTCTAGGAAACATCAAAGGAACAAAAATGGTCCATGGGGTCTAAGGAGTCTGCATAGGGACAAGGAAGGCCATAAATATGTGATTCACCATGTGTGGTAAAATCAGCTATAACACTCACCACTTCAAATCAAGCATGGTCACCAATTATTTTATGGAGACAGTCCAAAAACTACATAGTACTCCAAATATTATAGTAAGTGACAGGGATCCCATTTTCAATCAAAATTTTTGGACTGAATTATTTTCTTGTTTGGGTACTCAATTGGTTCATAGCTCATCTTATCGTCCTTAATTTAATGGACAAACAAATATCGTAAACAAATGTTTGGAATGGTATATTTGATGTTTTGCAGTTGATAAACAAACAAAATGGGTTAAGTGGTTACCCTTGGAAGAATGGTGGTATAACACTTCCTTCCATACATCAGCAAAAATGACACCATTTATGGCACTTTATGGAATCCACCATCCATCACATTTTCACTAAGAGTCTCCTCTAAGGTTCAAGTAGTGGAATACAACATGAAGCATCAACAACAAGTTCTTCAAATCTTAAAGGACAACTTGAATCTAGCACAAAATTGAATGTAACAAGAAGTCGACCAACATTGTAGTGAACGAAGCTTTAATGTGGGGTGTTAGGTTGTTTTAAGACTACAACCATACAAACAGACTCCCCTGAAGAACACCAACAAGGATAATAAATTATCACCTAAATACTACGCTCCCAACAAGGTGTTACAAAAAATTGGTAGTATGACCTACAAATTGTAACTACCTGCATCTTCACGAGTCCATCCAATTTTCCATGTTTCATGTTTAAAGAAGGTAACCAGTGACAAGCTACTAGTTCAAATTATATTACTAGAACTTGATGGGGAAGGAAAAATCATCTTGGATCCTGAATAAATCACTGAAATAAGAACTAGATAGCTTTGGAATCGATCAATTCCAGAGTATCTCATTAAATGGAAGAACTTACCCATAAAAGATTCAACATGGGAAGATGATTCCTTTATACAACAGCATCCAGAACTAATTCAGGGTTGAGGACAACACTTTTTTAAATGGGAGAGGCATGTTAAGCCCTTAATGATGGCACAATACCCCACATAATGTGGCACATTACCCCCTATATTGTGATGCATTACATGTTATTTATGTCGTCTTGGGTCTATTAGTTGTTATTGTACACATTTCTCTCATATATATAGGAATAACATATTCTAATTTTAGACATCATTGTATCTTATCTTGTCTTATTTACTTACTACATTGTGTAAGGAGGTTCCTCCCTCAAAGAGGATTGATATTTTAAGGCATGTATTACTCTCTTATTGTTTTTTTTTGCTCTTTTAATGCTATTTCTAGGACTTGGTTGCATAATAATTATCATGTGGCTGCACGAATGCATTGTTATTCAATTGCGATCCACTATCATGGTGTTGTTGTTCACTCATGGCCTCATTATCATTTTTTCTCTCTTGATTAAAACAAATAAACACGATAATTCATGGGAGATATAAAACATGAATTGACTTTAAAAATTAATCAACTTGGAAGTGGTAGGGAAGGAAGTGTAGTCTTTCACTACTGGATTTTTAGGGTACCATGAAGTTTGAATTAAATTGTATGATATTATACATCATATTTTGATATATTATTTATATGATCTTATATAAAAATATAAAAATAAAGTATAATATCATACACAAAAGACATCAAAAATCCTAAATCCACATGTTTATTCATATAAAATAATTCTTTTAATGGAGAAATAAACTTTTTTTTACTTCCTTCTTCAAGGGAAAAACCTCCTATGATTTAAGATCCACTAATAATATTTTTGTCCACCCCTAATATTTATAATTGCATTCTTATTTATATAATCAAAATACACTCTAACCTCCTAACTTCCTAGTGGGCCTTCTTGAGTAAAGTCACAATAGATAGTGGGCCTTATTTAATAACAGCAACATGGTGGACCTAGTCCACTTGTATTGAATGGTCCCCTTTTTTAAAATAACGGGACCTCCTTTATCCCCATATTACACCCCTAAGGAGTGTCATAACACTCCCATTTAGGAAATAATTTCCCTTGATGCTCAATGTGAAGTTTTACAACCATAATCGTATGTACCATCAACAGATGTTTACCTTCATGTTGAAGTAGTGCAAGGATACTAATTCCCACGTAGAAGTGTTAGAAACGATGTCGAATTAGTCAAACAAGATCTAGATTAATCCCGGTCCCTATGTCCATGTGCTCCAATTAAAGAATCTATTATTGTTAGCGTCACAATTCGCCTGATGGTCATGAGGATCCAAAGAAGTATAACAATAAGCAAATAAATCTTCTATATAGAAGTAGAAGGATGGATCATTGAGAAAATCCACTACCGCGAGGAAGTAAACTGGAAATTGGTAAGCGTCAACCACTGGTGTCAGTATTCCAAAAGTTGAGCTTCAAAGGATAAAAACGATTCATAAAAAAGAATATGGAGGTAGTTGTCATCCCAAAAATTACAAATATCCATATACCAATCCTCACAACCATCCTCTAAATCATACCATGCATATATTTCTTGGTTATAATATTCAATGATGAGAGGATGAGTAACACAAATATCCTCTGTTTTATAAAAACCCTCCTTAAATGTACTATATAGAGATTCCAATTTGTCATATAGTGAGGAAAAAATGGCTCATGTATCCTCCCATGGATTGTTCTCCACTTTGTGATGCTTCAATACTGTGAGGGTTGTCAGACATAGTTGTTGTAATAAAAATAGAATAGGTGATATTAGTTGGAACTAGGGAACACATGTGTCATAAAAAATACCTAAAAATGATCTCTCCAATGATGTTTATCTTGTTGCAAACTGATCTCCCTATTAAAAGTTATGGCCTGTGCAAGATCTACGAATGTCACCTAAAAAATTGAAAAAAAATAGATTTCAAATGGTCATTTTCCCTCTCCTAGAGTGCTAAGACAATTCATAATGAATCAAATATTATTTTTTTATATTATCACAAAGAAATGTTACATAAATGATCATCTCGATATATTTAAGAGGAAGATGGTCATTTGTAATTGTCCAAAAGAAGGTTCATTTGTCTCCTTTGCAACCTCACAACTTCCATCCTACTATCACAATAATGATCTCCTTTAGGTGAAGTAGAGACTAAGATATGGATTTTCTCTAGTTATGGAATAATTTTGACAACAAGAAAGTATGAGTGAGAAAATGGAAATTGTGTGTCCGAATTGGTGGCCTTGATGGATTTTTATAGGCACAAGAGTGGCCAAGGATGGATCTAGAATTAAGGTGAACATTCTCCATTTCCTTGATTGCTTAGTGGATAAATTAGGTTTTTGAACCCTAGATTCATTAATGAGCTTGGACCGTCAGAAGATACATGTCCATCTTTGGACCTTTATTTATGAGGAAGGTGGGAAATAACAAATTATAGATGATAATCAAGTTTTGGGACCAAGTCATGCTTTTTGATAGAAAAGTTGTGACTCATGCCATTGATTTAATGGGAAAAGTTGTGACCTTCTTCTAGGGTGGTCAATTCATGGTTTGAATTTCATTTTCTAAATTGTTATTACTACCCAAAGGTCATATGGATGTATTGAAATTAAAAAATGGTGCTAATGATGTTAAATGATAATGCATATGGATGATAAAGTTGATGACATGACATACGAAAAAAATTGGTTGTTAATATATTTCCCCTTGATGTGCGTGGTTGGGAGCTCATCATACGACCAAAATACATCATAGGAATTTCATACTTGGAGATATGTGTGATGGTGATAAATATGTTGAAGACCACATAAGCATAAATTCTCCCTCCAAATGGACTACAAAGGTCCATACTTGCAGACATAATAGTCAAAATGGTTGAGGTGCATATAATCTCAAATATATGGATGAGGGGAGAGTTCCCATGCTCATATAAATGCAACTAAAACAAATCACCCTTTTAGGGGTGGTTTTGGCTTGTGGCAGTTTTTCTAACGCCCCCCCCCCCCCCCCCCCCCCC
>LPNX011016039.1:64108-90720 GCA_001517045.1 Pseudotsuga menziesii
CCCCCAAAATTCATGAGAATTTATAATTTTGGGGGTATTTATTATATATCCTCCCTCAAAAGTTCAATTGTCATGACTTTTTTGGGGGGGTTTGAAAGACCTCCCACGAAAGGTCCTTTTTAAGGCATTTAAAAAAAAGCTTTAAAAGTCATGATAATTTGGACTTTTGGGGGAGTTGGTTATAAATCCGCCCTTAAAATTCCAATTGTCAAGAATTTTTTTATTTGGGAGGGTCCTTTTCAATGCGGTTTTTAAAAAACCCCCTTAAAATTCATGGGAGTTTGGAATTTTGGAGGTAGTGGTTATAAAGACACCCTAAAAAATCCAATTGTCATAACATTCAGTTTTTTTGGGGGGGTTGAAAGATTCCCTCTAAATGTCCTTTCCAAGGTGGTTTTTAAACCCCCACCCCCCGCCCCTTAAAAGTCATGAGAGTTGGATTGTTGGGGGAGGTTGTTTTAAAGCCACCGCCAAAATTCCAATTGTAATGAATTTTTTTGGGGGGTTGAAATATCCCCCCCTAAAAGACCTTTTGAATATGTTTTTTAACCCCCCCCCCCCCCCCCCCCCGAAAAAAAAAAATCATGAGAATTGGATTTTTGGGGGCGGTTGTTTAAAGACCTCCCCCAAAAATCCAATTCTCAAGACTTTTGTTTTTTTTTGGGGGGGGGGCGGGGGGGCGTATTTACCTAAAAGGGCTTTTATCTTGACTAATTAATGTTGTTGATTATCCTTGGTTTAGCTAAGGTTTTTCTTGGTTTTCACTAGCTAAGGTTTTCGATATGTAGTTTTTCTTAGAAGCCCTATGATAAGGATCTTGTATGTATAAATTCATCTTATTCATATTGATGATTTTTTCATTGAATTTGCACTTGATCCAATACTTGTGGAATTTGTCAGTTTTATTTTCAACCATTTGTGTTCTTCATGCATAATTCCCATATATATGTTTTGTGGATTTGACACAAGTTAAGAAAAATTATGTTGAGTGATTAACGTCCTTATAATTGAAGAAGATAAGGATTTTTTAATGATGTATTTATATTCATCTTTTGCATGTATCTTTATGCACCTAGGGTAGAACATAGCCAAGGATTTCTATTTTTTCTCTTGCTGCTTATTAACCTAGATGCAAGGACACCACCTCAACAAATATTTGTCCCAATATATGGATTATGAGTCCCTCCTAAAACATGTTATGGCCTAAGACCATTTATTTTCACATGATACCATGGGAGATGTATCTAGAACCACCCTTGGTAGTTTAAACCTCAAAATACTAACAATATCACACTCAAAACCCAAAATTCCTTATGGAGGGAATGTATGTTAGTTTGGGACTTCGTATATGGACCATGGTCTCCTTACGAAAATGTTTAGTGTTGGATTCTATATATGGACCTATACTAAGGAATGGGCCTTTAGAACCATCCCTAGATTGATAATCCTCAAAAATTTTGACCATATATGACAAGTACGCTAAATATTTCTTACAAAATCTATATGTGGTGGCCTAAAAGACTGTGCATGGACCATGAGCCCTATATGGAATTGGTAAAGAACTAGACCCTTAATTTAAATTTTGATTCATAACAACCATCCTTAGACGTGTTACAAATAATGATATAGCCACCATATTCCTCTTGGATTCTAAAAGTTTCCTATGTAGGGTTAAGTGAAAGTACAAATTTCCCATGATCCATAGAGGAAAATATTGGTGTAAGGATTTTTCTTTTGTCATTGGACCACTAAAAGGGAAATGAGGACTACACTTAACATCCCAAAGCTTTAAATTAGTGAGCCCCATATCAATCTGACATTCCAAACTATGGTGGCTTGAGGCCCCACACAAGTCCCATGAGGCTCAAGGACAAATGTTATGGCCAAAGAAACTATATATTGGCACCAAACCATGTATTAGGCACTAAAACTAACCTCTAAAGTGGAAAACCTCAAAATAATCACCATAATGTACTCCTGGGATGATATTTTGTACTAATTTCCTGTGTAGTTGTTATGGGCCCACACATGGCCCATGAGCTCTACAAAACAATATTATGGCTCAAGACCTTGAATTTCAACCCTAAAACGTTTGATGATTCCTAAAGACCATCCATGGTGTGATAAACCTTGAAATAAACACCACATCTCACTCATATGCCAAAGATCTCCTTTGTAGGACTTGTGTGGTGGTCTAGGGTCCGATGTATGGACCATGAGATCTAAAGACAAATTTTATTGGCCAATAACTTGTATTTTTGTATAAACCTTGGCTTGGACACCTAGAAGTTACATCTCCATTATAGAACCATATCTTGTTGGCATGATGGAGATTCCATTTGTAAGGTCTATGTGGTGGTTTATGACCCCACAAATAGATCATAAGCCCCATATATGAATGTTATAGTGTATTCCTAGGGATTTTAGCATTGAACCATGACATATGCATTGAGAACCATGTTTAGCGTTAGAAAGAGGAAAATGTCTATCATATCTCATTTGTAGGCTAATCATTCCCTATGGAGGGTATGTGTGGTGGTTTGAGGGCTTGAACATGGACCATGAGATCAGTGAAAAATGTTATCATCGAAGACCCTTATTTAACTTTATATCATAACATGGGCCCTGAAAAGCATCCATGGCATTCCCTTCCTCAAAACGGTGAACATATCTCGTGTGTAGGCTAAGATTCCCCATGTAGGCCTTGTGTTATAATCTAGGCGTCAATTCATGGGGCATGAGCCCCAAGGTAGTCATATTGGTTGATGGTCTAAGCCATAGAAATCATCTTTACTGTTAAATTTTTTTAAATAGATACCATATATTTCTTATAGGCCAAACGAAAAAGTTATGGCCTAAGGCTATGTCGTTTGACCTTTCCATTGCTTAAGTTACAATAAATATCCATGGTTAACCAAAATTCATAAAAAAAAAGGTACTATACCTTTCTGAGATGTCAATATTCCCTTTATAGGGATTTGTTGTGGCCTAAGGCCCCACACATAGTTCATGATCCCTAAGGAAAAAATAATTGTCCCAACAACTTGACTTTTCACATCAAACCATGGCCTAGGGACTAAAATCCATACTTGGTGTGCCAAACCTCAAAATGGATGACATATCTTACTCATTGGCTGAATATTATCTATATAGTATATAGGGCCTTTAAGGTAGTCTAGGGCATCACACATGACACATGAGCCCCTTACCCTTAGACATTATGTTTTGACTTGATAATATGGCTGAGTCAATGATAACAATTATTGGTCACATAGATCTTGAAATGGCCATTTCTTGCTTGTAATCCAAATATTTCCTACATAGAGATGGCATTATGGACTAGGGCCCCATGAGTGGCCCCGATCCCTTGAGGAAAATGTTATGGCATAGGACTTTGTATGTTTACCCTAGAACATGGACTAGGCCATGAGAGCCATCCTTAGTGTGCCAAACTTGAAACAAACACTATATTCCACTTACATGATAAAGATTCTCTTTATAGGGCTACAATGGTGGACATAAGCCTATTAATGTCGCATGATCCCTAGAGACAAAATGGACTAAGGTAAGTTTGATGCAAAAAAATTCTCCTTACTTGCATGGCATATTTGGATGTGTGAGGTTTTGAGTTTAATTAACATGTCCTCCCACCTTGTAAATGACCATTTTTTTCCTTGAATTTGTCCCTTTTTCTTGACACATTAATCACATATTACATTCTTTTACTCCCTCAAATTCCTCACTAGTCATGCATTATACAAATGAAGGTCAATTTCCAAACTATGATGATAATCTTAAAAGGTACCATGATGGAATGCCCTCATATTTTGTCAATTTTTGTTGGTAGTTGTAAGTGGTATGTCAAATCCACTCTAAGTATCTATTAGATCCACATAAAGAAACGAAAATATCAATGTAAGAACATCTCTCCATGCTTGAAACAATGCATATATCCATTATAAATATTTACAAGAGGATTGAACACATTCAACCCACATCTATTAATGAGTTGTATAATATCCCTCATATCAATTTTAATCCCAAGAATCCCCTTTGATATTTAAGGAGAATGTTTCAAGCCACTGAAATTATGTTGGTAAATCTAAGGTGTACCAATGGTGTCCTTGATGTCTATGGAAAACAACCATTTCTTTGANACCCTTTGATATTTAAGGAGAATGTTTCAAGCCACTGAAATTATGTTGGTAAATCTAAGGTGTACCAATGGTGTCCTTGATGTCTATGGAAAACAACCATTTCTTTGAATCAATGTTATTCATCACATTATCCCTCCTGTGATACCTCTGCATGAATGAAATGTTTTTGATGACAACAAAGCCATCATCACAAAATTTGAGATCAAATTCCAAAAATTGTTCAATTAGGGAGGGATTAGTTGCCTTTAATCCTCGGCTTTATTATCAAATTTTAAATCATTTTATGCATATTTATGTAAGTATTTATCATGATACATTATCATCTTGTTCATAAAGTTATGTGTGTTCTTCATATTGACCAAATTCGTTATTTTAGGATATACTTTTTTCAAATAATTCGGCATCAACTTTCAAGGACACACACACACACAAACACATATTTCTCAAAAATATGTATTGCTTTAAGTTTAATTCCTTGAAATGTAAATTGCATTATAAATGGAGATGGAAGCAAGTATATAGCTTCAATACTACTAATTTTGACATCCAACATGACAGGATTGGTTTTTCAATTGCAAAACTCATATATTCTACCTTATTTGGATAAGCTCGCAACTAGGGGGTAGTGCGTTAGTGGTTAAGAGGTTTAGGTTTTGGGGGTGCTAGTGGGTAAGTAGTCTATGAGTTAACATGTTAGTTTGTTAGGGGTTATACGTTAGGGTAAGGTACGATATTAGGGGGTTATAGGTTGAAGCTTCCAAGGTGCATGAATTCATTATATGGGTTGGGTGTGCTAGGTCCATGAGTCAACTAGGTCGGCTGGTTATGTTAGGCGTGTTTAGTAGTCTTGTGGGAGGGAATTAGTGCAACAAAGGACAAACATCATATGTGTGCAATGCATCTTGGAACTCTAGAGCACACTTATTGGAACTCTATGAATTCATTTTGTTGAAATTGTCATGTAAGTTCCTACTAAGGTCATTTCATGGTCTTTTGTCAATTTTATAATAACACAATCATTTGAAATTTAATGCAATTTGGAAATTTAAAACAATGGCCATTGTAAGGGGATGACTAGCTTCAAATATTTTGAGCAAAAAGTGAACATGCGAGAGCCATACCACTTAAGGAAATTTTAAAATAAAGTACATTGTACATTAAAAATCATCAACCCAGCCATGTAATCCCCTAATCATCAACCCATCCATGTGATCCCTTCATCCCAAAGGTGTGGAACTTCATCTATAAGTATTCATGCCAATTTTATCCACAATTTATATACATTTCCTACACTTATGGTATGATTAACATCATTATTATCATTTTAGGATTGGGTATACTTTAAATAAAAGTAAAGTAGATACATATACTGGGGTAATGTGGTAATGCAAATCAAAGGTGTATAATTTTGCTTTAACCAATAAATAAAATATATTTACTTTAAAAACAAAAAAATTGCACAAATTATAAAAATAGTCTTTCAAATTTAAAGTTTTGGTTATAACTATGCATTATATTCAATTCTAATTTTTTTTTCTCTTATATATATAATAATAATAAAACTAGAAAAATAATATGAGAAAGGAATCATGAAGATAATAAATAGATGAAAAATTAAACTAAAGTCTCATCCATTGTATTTCGTTCAATGAATTCTTGATATATTATGTGTATGATAGAAATAACTATATTTTAACTTCTTTAAAAATCACATACATAAAATTTATAAGAAACAATTTTGGATGTGCGTGGTCCTTGCACCAAACTAAAAAGATCACGAAAATGTATAGATCAATGTACTATTTTTCTCTTTCTTTAGTATTTATAAAATTCATTGGTTTTCTTATGGGAGTTATGAACCCCATGCTACATTAGTATGTAGTTACAAGTTATTATTGACCTTGTTAGAATAATCAACCCATAGTTACCCATATTTGACATTAATTAAATCATTTTTGTCTTATTCCTAGATTCCCTCTCTATGCTAGTTGACTTCCACATGTTCCTAGAAGTCAATACTTTCTAAAATGGGTCATGGAGTGCTTTGTAATCATCCTGGAAACATATTTAGCAAGTCTGCTTTATTCCTAGTTCCTTAAAGTCCATATCTGCTTTTTCTTAAAGTTTCCTTGCTTTACAGCAATTTTAAGGCATAAAGGAAAAGTTAGTCTAGGAGAACTTGCCTTGTTTTTTTACCACATCATCCTCCTTCCTTTTCTACAAACAAAAGAATTAATGAGTTGTATTTCCACCACTTATTATATTTCCCAATTACTCCAGCTAAATCGTGAGGATCTTCGCAGATTTGGAAAGTGCACCTATGGGGGATTTGACTTGATTTAGTAAGCCTGCTTTTTGACCAATTCGAATAGAAACCTAGTGATTTCAAATATCTCATGTAATTATATATTTGGGCAGCCTATTACTTCATATGGTTGGATTATGTACACTTATTCAATACAAGATTAAGTTATGATCCAATTTCAGTCTCCTTTTGTGTGAATTATGCATGTTTGATTAGCAATTTTGTGAGTGTAACTGATCTATCACTTCGGTTCAATTTCCACATGGTACCAAATCCTTTGTATATCAATTTATCTCATTCCAAATTTTTATTTCAGGTTTGACATCACTGACTAGGAGTGCATTCTGTTGACTAAAGGGCACAAGAGCTGAGATATGGACCAATCTCAAAGGATCCTCTTGACTCCATTCAATTTCTTCGAATGGAAAGATGAGATGGAGATATTGTTGAGAGAGAAATGTTTCTATAGGTTTACCATGGCTAGTGAGGCAAATACCAATGCAACTATAGAGAAAATCAAATGGCACAACGGGAGGGATGAGTCCTATGGTATTTTGTGTCTAAGTATTTCAAGAAACCTCTTCTTTCATCTTGATTAATTGACATCTGCTAATGAGGTGTGGGAGAATATTGAAGATCTTTTTGGAAAGACAGAAGAGATGAGAGGACATCAAATCAATAATGAATTGATCTCCTGGAGTCCCATTATCTTTGAATCATTGCAACTCTATTTTACCAAGTTTAAGGCCCTTGTTTTGAAGTTAAAAAAATGTGGGATTGAAAAGAAGGAGGAGAAACTAGTTTTACCATTCTCTTAAAGCTTGGTCCTGACTACTAATTTTTTGTTTTGACCTTCTATGCCACTAAATTGATAGCTTGAACCTGGAAAATGCCTAATCTTTTTCAGTTCATGGAATCCCTCACTTAGGAGCAAGATAAGTTGGTGATTATCGGCACCATCAACCCTTCCAAAGACCAAGATTCAGTTGCTGTAGATTCGAAGGTGGATTGAAAAAGAAAGAAAAAAGCTAAAAAGACACTTGAGCAAAAGAGATATAAGGCAAAGTCTCAAGAGGAGTCCTCGGGCTCCAAGAAGAACCCCCAGAAGAAGAAGAAGAAAGGAGAAATGAGCAAGTGTGAATACTACAGTAAGGGCTATCATCCTAAGATATCTTGTATGAAAAAGAAAATTGACTTGTTGACCCAAGTCCTAGAGAATAAAAACATCTCCCTTCTTGATTTCTCAAATAAGAGGGAAGGAGGATCAAATTCAAAAGACAAGGAGAGAGTACATACCTTGGTTGCTGGCACCTCAAGCTCACATAGATTCATCATTGATTATGGAGCTTCCAAACATATGGTTTCTATAAGCACTACTACATTTCGATGCAAAATCTGACAGTTACTTCCGACGGCGCGTGGATTTTTTCTTTTAAACCTACCAAATATCACAAAATTAAATTTTTTTTTTAAATTATGGTCATAAGCGTCGCTTAAGCGACGGCTAGCCTAGCAAGCATCACTTAAGCAACGGCGCTGACATTAACCCTTCAGTTAATGGAAAAGTATGATTCTCTTCTCAACCAATTTCTTTTAGAACTAGATTGAAATTGTATTGCAAAATATATCTCCTTGTATACCCTACATCTCTATCATACACAGAATACGCCTTCAATACATTGTGCAGAGACCTCTGCCCAGGCCCGTCCACAGTTTGGAATAATTCCTGTGAAGGCATAGTGCGATGGATGTATTTAAGGATAAGCTTTTCTGATTCAGATGTTTCGATAGACAGGAGAAGTTCATAAATTCCAGGGTTCGCTAGGAGAAGTTCCCGGCCTCCTAAAATGAATCGCCAAACGACACCTTGAAGCCAATATGGAATGGGAATAGCATCTCTGATACTCCTCTTGAGGATTTGTGGGCTCTTTTTTTTCATGCAGACCTTCTAGTCAATAAATCTTACTATTATCTGCCAGTTTCTCAATCTCTTCTGCTCGCTTTCATGGTCGTTCTGACCTGATCGTTTACGCTTTGATTTGGCTGGCATCAGTTCTACTGTGCAATGTTGTCCAAGAGGATTAACATCAGGAGAGCATTCATCTTAAAACTGTGTTTTTATTACTGTAGACATTTGTGATAGGTTTATATCATGGCAATAGCAGTAACAGTAGCCCCTGCAATCAGAAATGTGCATTTTTTAGTAGTTCTGGCTTGTTGTTTTTAGTTCTGGCTAGGCACATAGGGTTCTCAGGGTTTTGATTTCCTTAGTTTCGATTCCGGTAAATAGGAATGTTTGGAGTTTCTATATGATTCTGTACTGGCCGTGGGTAGAAGCAATTCTGACAACTTCCCGTTGGGTAAGCCGGTGGAGCCGCAGAAGAATGAGACGGAGAATGAACTGAGCAAGGTAATTTTTGTTTCCTGATTCTTATTTTATGTGCATGTATTTGTGTTTTGTAAATGGATGGTTAGGGTATTTTCTTGAGCTCTCTTTGCTATGGTAGGAGTTTTCTTGGATGTTGGTCGGTTTGAATTTGATTGCATCTTTCAATTTTTTGAAATGTGCTTCTGTATTCCTATTAAAGAAACAGTTATGTACAAATCATATTTGAAAAAAACTGAAAGATATGCCACCACCTCGAGATAACTGCAGGGGTTAATAAAAAGTTCACCCTTCTATAAAAAGTATAAACTAAAAAATCCAGAATACTGCAAAATTTCCCTTTACCCAACAAGCCGTGAAGAGTCAAGTACACAAGAACCACTGACAACAGAGAGAACAGCCCCCAAATAGTTCGCATGTGTGCCCTTAAGAAGAAGACATGCACTCTTTGTCCAGGCCTTTCATGAGTTGGTACCCTGGCATCCAGCTGGGAGCACATAAACAGGATGAGATGTGAGGGACTGGGTCTCAACCCAAATATCAATCCATACGTGAAAATGGCATTGGTCATTATCAAGTGAGCTTATAGCACAGTGGTAGGGCTGCTGCCTATGATAGTTTGGGGTGGGTTCTGGGTTCAATTCCTAGCCAGTCTCTTGCATTTCAGGCTATTTTGTGATTAGCTACGGAACATTTTTACAAGATTGTATTGATTAGAACTTAGAAGTGATATGTATAGCATGTCAGATGACATGCAGTGTCCATTTATTGATGATAAATTGGCTTTCTTCATACAATTATGTTGTCACCTAATTTTGTTTTTTAATTATTTTTTAGTATATATCATTGATGCTACCAAATTGTTGTTTTCTGCAAATTTGGGTGAAGCTTATAGCCCTTCCTGATACTCGTACCATGTACCCACATACCCAACAATCCCACATTCCAAAATTGAGCATGGTGAATGAAGCACACTGCCATACAGTATATAGCTACAAAAATGAAACATGTTTTCTGAAATAATAGCAGTATTCTAAAATGCATTAGAAGCCCTGTACGAGGATGATCTAGGCTGAAATCTGGACTTAGGCCAGTATCTATCCACTTGTGTTTCATAGCAGAATTTTTATTTTGTAATTTAGGCATAGACGTAGCTTACATAGGTTGATTTCTGATATTTTCTTATTGCAGCATATTGGTACAAATTCTATTTCACTTTCCAGCCCCTCTAGAGTGGTGGATTGAACTACATTCTCATCTAGCTAGATGACAATGAAAATGTGAAGATGAAAACATTCTCATGCAATTATGTGGTATTTTGTTCTAGTAATCTAGGCACAACCGGGTTGTTATGATGACACTAGTCTCAACAAGATATATTGTCATGACAGAGAACAAGGTCGGTTTTATCACAATTGTAATAGTGGTGCTTGGGAGATGCTTGTACAAGGTACAGTGTCAATTTTAAACTGCAACCTTGCTGGATGGAGGATGTAAGTGCAATATCATCAGCTATCAAGATGACATTGAAAACATGATAATAACATTGTGGTACAAATTTGTAGTATCTTCAATAAAATTTAGATGACACTTGTGTCTCAACAAGATATATTGTCATGCCACAGAACAATGTCACAAAACTTAATATGATTGTAATATTTCCTTTTGATGCCTTTTTAATTTACACAAAGGTGATTTAGACAAGACATTTTCTCCCTTGTACTTTCTCCATACGATTTGCAACAAGACCTTATCCATATTTATTTTGGCACTGCAGTCATGATGCTTGACAATCTCAAGACTTTGTCTTGTAACAATTCTCGAGGATTATTCTTTTGCATTTGTTCATGCATTTAGGGCATGCTTCTCTTGGGCCTATTCCTGATGATGTTGTATCCCTCTGGCCATGCAAACTACATTCATGCATATGTTGTATCCCTCTGGCCATGCGTATGATCCTAAGATTCCCCTTTCTGAATAAAGTGTAGCGCGTAGAGAACTTAGGTTGAATAAATTGTTTCTTTCTAAACCCTAGTTTGGTGAAAAACACAATTTAATCAGATGCTGAGGTTTTCCTTACTGAAACAGATTCATATGGGGTTGTGTAGGTGACTGGTGAACATTTAGGCTTTGGAATTATTGCAACTAGGAGACTCTGTTGGTGTGGCACGCCACTCAGAACAGTTCTTGTCAGTTGGTCAAAATATTGAATGATAATTGGAAGTTGTTTTCCAGCTGATAAACAGTACACCAAAGTACCAAAAACCCCACTTTCTTGTCAACTGTAAATTGAACTGTCACCATTCTGGTGAATTTTATTGTTCCGCGTCATATAAACTTATGGTCAATTTATTATTACCTCAATAACCCATTGAATTTAAGGACAGATCTAAAATTTTATTTAATTTTTCGACAAGTTTTAAAATGGATTTTCTTAGTGCTAAATAATCATTAACTACAAAAGGCTGCTTATCAAATCCTATAGTCTTCTTTAATTCATCAATAATGACAGCAGGATCCCAATTATGTTTCTCTAATTTATAGGTGACGGAATATGAACCTTGAAAGTTTGGCATCATAAATTCGATGTCGTAGATGCCTTATGAGAAATCAGTTTTTATTCAAAAGATGGTGGGATGACTTTTCTCCTGTATGAGTGATGTTTGTTTGTTTGAATACGTATTGTCATAGATCATGTAAGGTTGGCGTTGAAGGAGATGCTGCTCAGGCAAGAATGGTTGCAGTTGGTGTCTTCATATGATTGGAAGAGAAGCTTATAGTATTCTTTTTGGGCCAACTTCTACCTTCAAAGTAACAGGTCTCCTCATGATAACTTCAACTGCTGATTCTTGCACATTTTCCACTAATAACAGTGTTGCATCAATATCCGAAGAGATTATTTTTGAAAGCTTTTCAATCCTATTAATTTTGAATGAGATGTATCTTGGAATAGGTAACGTGTTTGATTTTGATTATTTTCACCGTGCAACATGTAAGCTTATTCTACCTATGGTGGTTACATGTTTTGCATTGTTGCTTTCATAGTTAACATAGAACATTAATCTTTTTCTGTTGTTTCAAATAAGAAATTTGTAGAAATATTCCCTTTCAACAGATTCAACTTCTGACATATATTCCTCGAAATATTAATCTGGTAGATTGCCTTATTTCACACATAAAGTGCCCAAAACTTTAATCCCTTGTGAGAACTAAAATACCATTCGCGTTATCATTGGGTATAACATAATTATGAGGGTCTTGACAATGTTTGGATTATTAGGAGCAATTTCAGATTAGTTGCCCTCCAAGTTAGGGACCTCTCTTGTCAGGTTGATCTGCTCTGGATTTACTTTGGTGTGTGAATGTTATAGGTTCTGCTCTGTGCCTATATTTTTCATGACATTAGTCTGGTGGGAATAATGAGATCGCTGTCTATGCATCTAAGGGTACTCTGTGTGCTGGGTATGATCTGTTGGAAATTCCGCCTTCGTGTCTGAATGCTTCTGTCAAATCATATGTTGCTACCCCATTGTTCCTGTGGAAAGCAAAACACGTTCTGATACCTCAAAGTGCGTGGTGTCCTTAAGTTCATTATTGTTAGCGGAATGGCTCCTTGTATTATCAAACTTGCTTACATAAGAAACATACGCTTTAACAAATTTCCCAGAATGACAAAAACCAAAACTCTAGAGTTGAATTTGTAAAGGAAAACATACTGCAAAACGGACAACTAAATTGCTGGTGCTAAATGTTTTCATGCATTTGTCTACTAATTCTAGCCAAAATCTGATAGGACTCTGTTCCTGTACCTATATCATGGGTCTTGACAATGGTGGGATTGTTAAGAAAATTTTAGATAAATTGCTCTCCATATCTTTTTTATTAGGAACACGCTTCTCTGTTCGATTCCATTATCATTGGATAAGTTTTGGTGTACGCTAGTAGTATATGTTGTGCACTAAGCCTAATTACTAAGGAAATTTCAAGGGTGTGAATAAAGCAATTAAGGATGGTAACTGTGTACCGAATTTGATAGGCTGGAAATTCTGTTGGGGTGGATGCTTCTGATAAATCATTCATTGCAACTCTAGTGCTTATGGTAAAACAGTGTTGTTACCTTTTATCAACGTGTAGTTGTAAATATTAAACTCTGATAAAATTTTCATATGAATCCTTTGCTCTAACAAAATTACTGAATGATATAAACATAAATTTAGCCCCGATTTCGTAAAGAATGCCTGGACAAAAAGAAACCACTCTCAGAATACAGCAAAGTATTCAGCTTAATGGGTGGTACTAGAAGCCATAAATGGAAAGAGAATTATGAATTAATAGTCACCTCTAATAGGATTCAATGTTTAATCTTATTAATATATCTTGCAACATAACTACCCTGAAGATCCGATTGTAAGGACTCAGGATCCTGTTTAACAGCGTGAAAATGAGTGAACCTTACCTTCCTAATTATATTACTGAGGCTATAAGGAGTCAACCTTCTTTTGTCATCCCTTTTCTTTGAATATTTCTAAGGAATGCCATTTAGAGTGCATGATCATGGCTTCTTGAGTTATGTGCCCAAGAATTGCATCTGTTTTTTACATGATAATTTCTTTATATATTGAAGTTTGAGAAGACAGGTTAGAAGATTGATAAAAATAAGCTCTATTTTTGTTTTTGACTATTGGAGCATGCCGCTTTCTTATCTTAGCATGGGGAATAAAGTACCAACGCCTTTAAAGTGAGTTAAAATGAGAGGAGAATCATGTGGCACCTTAAAGTGAATTTTTATGGTTGGTTTTCTCTATTACTGGAGTAGAGAAACAAGGGATACACCACACACAATTACCTGCATGTCGTATTATCCTTGAAGTAGCCAGCAATGGGCGATGCAATTTCATAGTACTGTTATAGGCATGCCACACATCCATATAATTTCAATAGTTCTCCCAAGATATGATTTTCCTTGTACATCTGAAGATTTAAAAAGTATGAAATTATGTTCTGGGCAAATCAGGGCATTGTTGTATGAACCTGCAACAACAGAAGGCCTGTTTTCCAAAATTCTAAGTTTACTGCAAATAATACCTAAATTCAATCGTAATAGCAGTAAAATTCTAGGTGTGTTTTTTTACAACAGATACAATATAGCTAAGCCACTCTTTTACTAACATTTCTTTCATGTTTCAAGCAACATACATATTACTGAATCTCAGGGATATCAACAAACACATTACAGACTTCCCAAACAATTCAACATTTTCATAGAATGGACACAACTGAAAATAAAAGCTAGCTAAAAAAGATAATCCCTTATTGGGATATCAGTTGTAGCTAAACAAATGGCTGCTGGAGAACAATTTGCCTCCAAGCAGCACATTTTTTAGGGGCGAAATTTACTGACTTGGCTATTTTTTGTGTTTTTTAAAATAAATAAATGCACCAATTGGTAGATAAAACTGATACAACCTGATAACCTGAAACCCATACAACCTGATTTGTTTCCAATCGAGTGTAACCCTGAGGCTGTGGAGGTACAACGCTTATTTTCCAAAAATTGAGGAAAGGAAAAGACCATTACTATTTTTTGCCTATTATTACATAAAGTATGTATTTTTAATTATTTTCGTAAAAATTTACAAGTTAGTTGTAAATTGTTTGTTTTCTATCCAATATTTGCTTACTGGTCTATATGTATAATTTTTATAATGCAAAATATTTGCCTGGAATATTACACTTTGTGTATTATATTTGAACTCTTGAAAAATACCATGCCTCCAAGCCATAGGAAATCCCTAGGAACTGCCACCTCTGATCTGAGACTATGAATTTACATGGGTAAAGAAATCTTCTCATAAACCGACCAATCCATTGGCTGGAATGGGAGAGCTTCAACTCAAGCATACATGGTTACAAAGCTGAGGCAATCAGCAAGGCTCTTGCTAGACTCTATGTTAGACAAGCACGCTTTTTCCTGTCGTATTACTGGTTAAAGGTCCATAGTTGACTAGCCTATTTGCTAATCAGGATTCCATAGATGTCTATCACTGTGCACACTTTTGCCCTTCGCTGCCATACCCCTTAGGAGACAGATATACTTAAGTAGCAGATTTGTACTGCGCAAACACCACTGAACTTTTTAGGGATTTATTACAGATTACTCGCAAAAGCTATACTTAGTTTTTCTTTTGGGTTTCATTTTCTGAAGACACTTTGTGGTGCTTTATAGATGCTATGCGTATAGATTTTGAATCACATGTTTAGAGGTACAGCATTTACCAAATGTGAGTTTCCATTTTTGAAATGTTATAAACTATTACTGTCTCGTAATGGTGTAACCTGTTACACTACAGAGGTGGAATCCTAGTTAGAGACATAGGATATAAATCCTTTCAAGGCACACCAAGGTATGCAAGTGTCTTATCCAGTTTTTGTAAGGTCAGCTGGATAAAGACGTCTCCTTAGGTTGTGTGGTTTTTGGAGCCTAGCATCTCGCTACATTGCCTGCTTAGAGGTTTTTTTTTCGGAGCCTAGCATCTAGCTATATTGCCTAGCATTTAGCTTCATAGATTTTACAATAAGGCAGGATAGAGTGCTTGTAAACTTTGTATGGAAGGTTGCTTTATCACTTTAATCATGACCATGCTGGAACAAAATTCACTGAGTTGAAATTTAGTAATAGACAGAGGCATTGCCACTTCTTAGAATTTACTTTCGAATTGATTTTGTTTAGTCTTTAACCATGCAATTTATTGAAACCTTCCTTTTCTTCTGTTGATGCAGTGGTGGTGAATGCAGTGCTAATTTCAAAATGCTAATGGACTCTATTAAGAAGTCCAATGATCTTTCAGAAAAGTACAATGCTATTCGCCACGAGAGTGATACAGTGGTGGTGGGTGATGTCATGGATATGAATTAGGTTCAGCATTATTTTAACAGTGGGAAAATAAGGATTTTTAGTTGCTCCAAATTGTAATGTCGCTAAGAGGCAAATTTTTAATTTTAGGAGACGTTTCTTGAGTGTTTTGGCAATTATTAGATCCCCTTGGGTCAATCAGGATTAGGCCAGAGCTTTTCGTGGATATTATTTTTAAATTTTGTTTCTCCATCAAAGTAGTGGGACAATCACAATGTTATGCAAGGATACAGGATTATATATTAGAGGTGTAATCATTGGTTGATAGACACATCGACAGATTCAGGTTTCTGCTAAGAAATATGGTAAACAATTTTGTACTCTAGAATTTGGAGTGTGTAGTCACTTTGAACTATGGATTGAATATTCAAACCTCATCTATGTTCTTACTTCTTTCATGGTCCCCTTGCTTTTCTTGGCAGGAATATTGTATATAATATCTAAAGGGATCTGTTGTCTTCATGCTTATGTCTTTGGGGGTTCAAGTAGGATATCAAACTCGCATGTAATAAGCATTCTAAATAATTAGAACTTACTAGTGGGATCAATATTAAAGCTCATAATTTGACACATTTACCTCCGTAAATACGCTGTAGCCTTTTAATCTGTCATCATGTCTATTGAAAGTATTTTCCTTTATTATCTAGCCAAGAAATGATGTCAAATATGTGATATGTTTGTGATTTTCAAAAATATTTTGCTGACAAGTTGTGTGTATTTCTGTTTCAGGTCTGTGGAAAATATTAAATATTGTTCCCCTGCTATCTGCAGTCCCTTTGGAGAAAACAGTTTCTAAGAGTGGGGGTCTTAACTTCCATGGATCGTCAGTTGGTGTTTTTTGTAATACATGCATGGAGGTTTCAAAGCAAGCTGAGGAAGTCCTATCAAACCCAGAGACACAGAAAAATGTTGAAAGTCTAGCAAAAAGTATCTGTAATGAGTTGCCATCTGATTTAAGTGCAAAGGTGCCAAATCTTTCATATAAGTTCTAGTGTTCTAGTCTGACAAGTATTTTTTCTCTGTACTAAGTTAATTGTCTTTGTACTCTTTGCAGTGTGATGAAATGTTAGGAACATATATACAAGAGGCTGTTTCAATGCTGCAAGATTACCTGAGTGAAGATAAGCTTTGCATTGGTACAGGATTATGTGATGGAAAGAACAACAATGACTTACAATACAAGTTAGGTATGGGCAGAAATATCCCCTCATTGGATGCAGGTGATGACCAAACTTGTGCAATGTGTGAGGAGCTTATAGAAGAGGCAACATACTACGTCAGTCAGAACACAACTCAGGCACATGTTTTGGCTGCATTGCACCAGACATGTTCAAAACTTGGTGTTTTCGGTACTGAGGTAGGATTTTAATCATATTTATAGGTCTGATTATTCGACAAGCAGATATATGTTTGCAAAATCTATTTATTTATTCCATAAATACGTTCATCTTCAATAAAAGGACTGAAGTCTTGAAAAGCTTGAGATTGTTTTGCTTGGGAGTTTTTGTAGCTTTAATATCAATGTTTCTAAGGTGGTGTTCTGATTGTTTTGCCACCAAGATCTGTTATAACTTATAATCAGCTAGGTTTTCAGGTACATTGATGTTCTCCTTTTTTCAGTGTCATTCAATGGTTGACTACTATGCTCCTCTCATTTTCGTAGAGATTGCAACTATTAGTCCAAAGGAGGTTTGTCAGAAGATGAGTATATGCAGTGATTCATCATCTCTTGCTCTAAATAGACAACAAAGTAACTGTGATGTTTGTGAATCTGCAATTCTTGAAATCAAGACACACTTAAAAGACCCTGAGACCAAGGTAATGATCAATTCCTCAACTGGGAACCAGAGAACAGGCTCAAAGTTAGGATTATATCTGCCCGAGCCTATCATTCCCTTTTTATGCATAACATGTGAGAAGTTGCACAATTCAATTCTATTTTGCACAATTTGGGTACTTATTCGAATTTCATTACATTGTTTCAACTAATTGAGGAGATTAATGGCAGGTGTATCCGACCAACACAGGAAGAATTGGAAAATTTTGGGACCCCAGATTTCACCATCTATAATGCAGGTCAATTCCCTTGCAATCGCTATACACACTACATGACATCCTCAACAAGCATAGATCTTAACCTGAAACGAAGAGAAATGGTGATTCTTGGGACACAGTATGCTGGTAAGATGAAGAAAGGTTTGTTTACAGTCATGCATTATCTCATGCCAAAGAGAGGCATACTCTGCACTGCACATGCTTTTATATTTTTTTTTTTAAAAACAGTCACAAGCGTCGCTTAAGCGAGGGTTCCAGATGTCGCTTTTCCGACGCTTAGCCTTAAAATCCATCGCTTATCCGACGCTTCTATATGTCGCTTTTCCGACGTTTTTTCTTACAATCCATCACTTATTCGACGCTTCTAAATGTCTCTTTTCTGATGTTTTTTCTTATATCCGTCACTTATACGACGGCCATGTTGTCGCTTAACCGACGGCATGAATGAGATTTTCTTTAAAAAATTTCACTACCGTTGAAGAAAAGCTGTCGCTTAACCGACGCTTTACATTTAACCGACGGTTACTTAGGTGTCGCTTAAGCAATGGTTAATCAGGTGTCGGATAACCGACGACAAGTTTCTGACGCTTAAAAAAAAATCAAAGTGTCGTACATGCGACAGGAAAGTGTCAAAAATCCGACATGATGGCCGTTGGGTTTTTGGTCAAAATGTAGTAGTGAAGGGATATCTTTCTCTCTCTTGACATGTCGAAAGGTCTACCAATATTTTTGGGAGATAAATTTCTGACTGACATTATGGGATAAGGTAGGATTGATCTTGACCATGGTAATTTCAATAATGTGTTGTATGTTCCAGGTATTGCCTCTAATCTCTTATCAGTATATCAGATGACTCAGACTCGGTCTCCAAAGAAATTCATCTTTTTCCCCAATGAAGTTTAAATCATGGATATTTCGAATGGTGAAGTCATAGAAAAAGGTGCTTTTGATCACACTTCGAAGGTATACAAGTTTTCCCATTTTCTACCCTACTCAAACCCCTCTGCTCTTCTTACTCATGCTAATGAAGCAAGCAAGATTTGGCATGAAATATTGTTGATGTAATTGTAACTTCGGAATGTATTCACTTGCATTTCTTATGTATTGTAACCCGATGTTTATTCTGGGATGTATTTGTAATGTACCTGAGTCATGTCATGCCTTGAGGTTCCTATCGGGAGTTTCTATAATATAAAAAAGTCATGTCAAGTCAAGATGGGTAACCCTCCTATTGTCTAAGGGTTAAAGTACCCACAGTTCTAGGGAACTAGGGTTATTAGAATCACCTAGTGAAGTCTTCCCTAGTTGGGTTTAGTCAAGTCAGGAATTAGTATAAATAGAGAGCTAGCCTCTCTATTTATCTCACACTCACTCACACTCAGTCGTAGTGCATAGCTGAGGAAGAGAAAGACACTAGGGAAAGAAAGAAAGAGGTTACTGTTGTCGAGAGATCATCTTACTATTTTTGGGTTTCACTTTTGGTGCTGATTCTATCTTCGAGGAAGTTGCGGGGTTTTCTCCATTTATGGTTTCCCCAAGGAAAAACACTGTGTTCATTTTCTCTTGTGTTTGATTGTTTTGCTTGTTGTTCTCTCAGTTAACGATCCTAATGTTATGCTAGCTTAATGTTAAAAATCTAACATGGTATCAGAGCTAACTTGAGAAGAAGACACTATGCAGCTGCAGGAACTAGGGATTCCTATTTTATTGATCTCTCTGCACATATTTTCAGCAAAAGTAGGGTGGAATAACTCTCCTCCCTAGGGTGCATCTTTTTATCGACGTAGAATCCAATTATGGGGTTTTTCAGTTTTGGATCTGACACTACTACTGAAAATTATGGATTTTCATAGAAGTGAAATTTTTCAGTGAGCCTAGGCCTGGATTGATCTCCTCCCCAAAATCAAAGTTAGGGATCAAAATCAAAGCATTTGGTTGGATAGAACTCTAAAAAATAAAAACCCTAATCTATTCTTGAACCAGCACTACAGGATTTCAACTCCAAATCCAAATCCAACATCTTAACTTGGTAAGATCTAAATCTTTTGTATTTCCATTTGATTTTCTCAGTTAAGATGTCTCATCATACCAAGCTTGATCAAAATCTTGAGGGAGCTGATAACTTCCAAGCCTGGAAGTATAGGATCTCCTTGCTCCTCGAAGAAAATGAGTTGGACTCCTACATCCATGAGGAGGTTCCAGTTCCAGAGGGAGATGAGTCCAAGGCCTTACATAAGAAAAAGTTGGTTATAGCAAAGAGGATCATTGCTGATTCTATCAAGGATCACCTCATACCACAGGTGTCCTCCCTTAAGACACCTAAAGCCATGTTTGATGCCCTAACCAAATTGTTTGAAGGGAAGAGCATCAATAGGAAGATGAATCTAAGGAACCAGTTGAATAATTTAAAGATCTAGAATGAGGAGACCATCTAGTCATACTTCACAAGGGTCTCCTAGATCAAAGAACAACTGGAAGCAGTAAATGAAGAAGTGGAGAAGGTAGAAATTGTGATGACAACCTTGAATGGCCTCCCTAGATCATGGGATTCTTTCATCCAAGGAATCTGTGCTAGAAACAAGTTAGTCAAGTTTAGTAGACTGTGGGAAGAATGTTCACAAGAAGAAGCTCGGATAGCAGCTCGAGAAGAAAAGATGGGAAGTGAAGGAAGAAGGGAAAATCATCATCACGAAGGTAAGAATTCTCATCAGAAAATCAATCCTATAAGAAGGGATCCATCCAAACTCAGATGTTATACATGTGATGAAATAGGACACTTTGCTAGAAATTGTCCCATGAATAAGAATGGATCCAAGAAGAAGAATAACTCCAAAAGAAGACATCATGCTCACACTGCTAAGGATGATGATCCTCCTAGGAAGAAAGTAAAAAAAGAAAGTGAAGACTCATCAAGTGAATATGAATATGTTCTTATCTCCGCTCTCACGGGAACTGTCACTCATGGAAGAAAAGATTGGCTTATTGACAGTGGGGATTCCAAACACATGACAGGTTTCAAGGAATCCTTTGAGAAACTATCCAAACATAATTCACCCCATAAGGTGAAAATTGGGGATGACTACCAATATCCCATAAAAGGTAGTGGTGAATCCTCCTACAAGCTGGACTCTGGAAAGTCTAGGAAAATGAAGGATGTCTTATTTGTACCAGGACTAAAGAAGAATATTTTATCCATATCAGCATTGGATGCAAAATGCATGAGGGTTGCATTTTTAGATGGCCAAGTCCTCATGTGGTCAAGAAGAAAGACTATTGAGGATGCAATAGTGATTGGAGAACAAGAAGGAGGTTTATACAAATTGAAGGGCCATCCAAAACAAGATTTGGTCCATGACACAGTAAAGCCAAATGAACTTTGGCATAGGAGGCTTGCACATTTGCATTACAGAGCACTACCACTTGCAAGTAAAGTTGTTGAAGGTATTCCATAAATTCAAGAAAAACATGAATGGGTCTGCAAAGGATGTGCGAAAAGAAAGAATACAAAGAACACATTTCCAAGTAGCGAGAGCAAGGAAAAAGGAATGTTGGAAATCATCCACTTCGATGTATGCAGACCAATGTCATCAAGTTCACTAAGTGGGTATGTATACTATGTTTCTTTCATTGATGACTTTTCTAGGAAAACATGGATTTACTTCATGAAGAACAAAGATGAAGTTTTCAACAAATTCAAGGAATTCAAAGCCTTGATCGAGAACCACACAGAAAAGAAGATCAAGACCTTTCGATCAGATAATGGTGGAGAATTCACATCAAATGAATTCAAAGACTTATGCAAAGAATCAAGGAATAAGAGGGAGTTCTCCACTCCATATAATCCACAACAGAATGGGGTTGTAAAAAGGAAGAATAGAATTATCATGGAAGCTGCAAGAGCAATGCTTCATGATCAAGATCTTCCATGCATATATGGGTAGAATCTACTAGAACAGCGGTGTATGTACAGAATCGTACTCCACATAGAGTACTCGAGAACAAGACACCTGAAGAAGTATTTTCCAGTAAGAAACCAGAAGTCAGCCATCTCAGAATATTCAACTGTCTAGTGTACATATACATTCCAAAAGAGAAGAGAACGAAAGTAGATCATTCAAGAAAGAAGGGTATATTTGTGGGACACTCTGAAATATTGAAGGATTGCAGAATATACTTCCCAGGATTCAAGAATATCGACATCAGCAGGAATGTGACATTTGATGAAGACACAGCTTACGACAAATCCAAAAAGAGACCTGCTAAAGAAGCTGAAGAAGTAGAAGCACCCAGAATTCATGATACAACCATGAATGAAGAAACTCAAGAAGAAGATCGAGAATTTGAAGAACCACAAAGACCTGTAGATCCACCTCAGGAGAAGAATCCTCACAAGAGGAAACCTGCTTGGGTACAAGAAATTATCCAAGGTGTGGAAAGATATGGGGTTCCAGAAGAGAATCACAGAGAAAGAAAGAGAACCAAATATTTCTACGGATATGCAGCTTTACTATGTGACTTTATCAATGAAGAACCTTCCAATTATGAAGAAGTGACAGAACGGAAAGAATGAAAGGATGCTATGATCGAAGAGTATCAATCGATCATGAAGAACGATGTTTGGGATGTTGTCCCAAGACCATAAGGGAAGTCGGTTGTAACTTCCAAATGGATCTACAAGATCAAGCATGCTGCAGATGGTAGCATAGAGAAATATAAGGCAAGATTCATGGCTCATGGTTTCTCATAGAATGAAGGAATAGATTATGAAGAAACCTTTGCACCTGTAGCCAGATACACTTCCATCAGATCAGTACTTGCTCTAGCTGTAGTAATGAAATGGAAGATACACCAAATGGATGTCAAGACTGCTTTCTTGAATGGTGTAGTGGAAGAGGAAGTGTATGTAGAACAACCACTCGGTTTTTAGACACATGACATGGAGTCTCATGTGTGTAGATTGAAGAAATCTCTGTACAGTTTGAAACAGGCACCTAGGACATGGTACGGTAGAATTGACATCTTTTTATCCAATTTGGGCTTTACCAAGAGTAAAGTAGACTCCAACCTTTACTACAAGGTTGAATATGGCAACCCAGTGATGCTCCTAATGTATGTAGATGATTTGTTTGTAACAGGTATGGATAGGTTGATTGTTGATATGAAGAGAAAGCTTGTTGATCAGTTCAAAATGAAGGACTTAGGTATGATGCATTTTTTTTTAGGCATGGAGGTGTGGCAGAATGTGGATGGAATCTCCATCGGACTAGGGAAGTATGCAGTAGAGATCCTGAAGAGGTTTGGGATAATGGACTGCAAGGCCATGATCACACCTATGGCATTGAACCTAAAGCTATTGAGTGATGATTCATCAGAGATGGTTGATGCTATGATGTATCATCATATGATTGGGTCCTTGATGTATCTGACAAACACGAGACCTGACATTTGCTTTGTTGTGAACACCTTGAGCCAGTTCTTGACAGATCTGAGACATGTTCACTTCATTGCTGCAAAGCATATTTTGAGGCACCTGAGGGGTACAATTGATTATGGGCTCAAGTACAAGGTGAATTAGAAGATTAACCTAGAGGGTTATGTTGATTCAGATTGGACAAGCAGTGCCATCGATAGGAAGAGCACTTCAGGATGTTGCTTCAGTATGGGATCAGGTGTGATCTCTTGGTTTAGCAGGAAGCAATCCTGTGTGGCACTGATTACAGTTGAAGTAGAGTATGTCGTAGCTTGTTTAGTTAGTTGTGAGGCAGTATGGCTGAGGAAGCTACTGTCTTATTTATTTGATCTCTAGATGGATGCTACTTGTATACATTGTGACAACTAGAGTTGCGTGAAGTTTCCAGAGAATCTAGTGTTCCATGACAAGTCAAAGAATATTGAGATCAAGTATCACTATATCAGGGATATGGTGCAGAGGGGAGCAGTGAAGCCTACAATTAGCATGAAAAAGGGATGGCTCTGTAGAACTTCCCATGACGAGAAGAATCATGAGATAGAACCCATGAAGATCCAGTGATGATGATCCAGCAGAGATGATCTAGATCGAGGGATTATCCAGATGCAGTGATGATGCTCCAGAGATGATCTAGATTGACAGATGATCCAGATCCAGTGATGATGATCCATATCGAGTGATGATCTAGATCCAGATGAAGTTGACTTGCAGATGAAAATGACTTGAAGATAGAGATGACTTGAAGGTGAAGATGATGAAGACTTGATGATGATCTAGATGATACAGAGAAGAAGACATGTGTTGATAAAATGTGTTGAGAGAATACCTTCCTAGTTAAGAGGGAGTGTTGATGTAATTGTAACTTAGGAATGTATTCACTTGTAGTTCTTATGTATTGTAACCCGATGTTTATTTTGGGATGTATTTGTAATGTACTTGAGTCATGTCATGCCCCAAGGTTCCTATCGAGAGTTTCTATAATGTAAACAAGTCATGTCAAGTCATGATGGGTAACCCTCCTATTGTCTAAGAGTTAAAGTCCCCATAGTTCCAGGGCACTAGGGTTATTAGAATCACATAGTGAAGTCAGTCCTAGTTGGGTTTACGCAAGTCGAGAATTAGTATAAATAGAGAGCCATCATCTCTATTTATCACACACTCAATTGTAGCGCATAGCTGAGGAAGAGAAAGACACTGGGGAAAGGAAGAAAGAGGTTAATGTTGTCGAGAGATCATCTTACTATTTTTGGGTTTCACTTTTGGTTCTGATTCTATCTCTAAGGAATTTGTGGGGTTTTCTCCATTTATGGTTTCCCTAAGGAAAAACACTATGTTCATTGTCTCTTGTGTTTGATTGCTATGCTTGTTGTTATCTCAGTTAAAGATCCTAATGCTATGCTAGCTTAATGTTAAAAATCTAACAAATATTTGGCCATATTAACTACTAGTATATTTCTGATTTGATTGACAAAGATATGGTCATAGGGTTACCAAAGACCAAGTTTTCTAAGGGAGTCTTTCAAGGTTGTATCCTAGGAAAACATGTAGAGCAAAAGTATGAGAGAGCTAGTCATGAGAGAACCTATGCACCCCTTGAGTTGATCCACAATGACATTGCTAGTCCATTCCCTCATATGTCCATGATTCAAGACAAATATGCACTCACCTTCATAGATGAATTTTCTAGGTATTTTTTGGTTTACTTCCTAAAGCATAAGTCTGAATTTTTTGACCTCTTCAAAGTCTTTAGAGCCTTAGTTGAAAACCAGTCTAGGTGGAAACTCAAGATCCTCAGATTTGACAATAGTGGTGAGTATTTCAAGCATGATTTCATCGAGTATTACAAATATGTAGGTATCCAGATGCATCATTCTATTCCTTACACACCACAGCAAAATGGTGTTGCTAAGAGAAAGAACAGATCACTGAAGGAGATGGAAACTTGCATGATGGAGGCTAAAACTTTGCAACCAAATTTTTTGGCCGAGGCTATAAACTATGCATCCTCTATCCATAATAGGGTGCCACATAAGAATCTTGGTGGTATGACTCATTTCAAATCTTGGAGTGGTCACAAGCCATATGTGACCCATTTCAAGATTTTTGGCTCAAAGGCTTGGGCTAGAATTCCAACTGAAAAGAGGAAGGATTTGCAACCCCAAAAACAAGAGTGTCTATTTGTTGGGTATTCTGAAGATTCAAAAGGGTAAAAAATGATCAACTTGAGCACTAACAAATCTTTCATTGAAATAAATGTTCAGTTCGAAGAAGAGCCTTTAGCAGCAGTTGAAGTTGGAGAGTCCTCTTCACCACCACAATGATTGATTGTAAGTGAAGAGACTAATGAGTTTGTTGATTCTGATATGTTTGATAATGATGAATTAGTTGCAGATCCTAACATCCCTACAAGACCAAAGTGGACAGCAAGGACCATTCATGTAGCTGGAGAACTAGGTGGAAATCCTAATGACACTAGGAGGACTAGATCTCAATTTGAGAGTTCCCTTTGTGTGAAAGATCCACTCTTTGTTGAGAAGTGTTATTTGATGATAGATTCTAATCCACAAACATATGAAGATGTAGCAAATGATCCAAGATGGAAAATAGCAATGAAAGAATAATTCATCTCGCTCCAAAAGAACAACAGATGGGAACTGGTTGATCTCCCCCCATGGAGAAAGCTAATGAAGTGTAAGTGGGTCTTTAAAACTAAATTTTTTGCTGATGGTTCACCTTTGAAATATAAGGCAATATTGGTAGCCATGGGATACTCTTAGGTACATGGTATTGATTACAATGAGACCTTTTCACCAGTGGAAAAGATGGACTCCATAAGGCTAGCTTTAGCCATTCCAGCTTCAAGGAAATGGGAGGCACATCACATGGATATGAAGTGTGCTTTTATAAATGGAGATATGAATTAAGAGATTTATAACACATATTTCATTAAATTTGTAATTATTTAGTCGATCTAGAATTTAGAACTTCCGCTAGATTGAGTTCTTTCAAAATGAGGAAAGTCATAGCCTTTGAATCCTTACATAATTTCTATTAATATTTTTTATAGTTTGTATTAAATGTTAAGTTGATTAAATTATTTTATGACATAATACCAGCATTGTATTTGCTACTACAAAAATTATAAATATTGTCATAGTAATTATTTTTGTCTTTGTTGAATATGTTGTTTTATTTTTGGAAGTTGGCACCATTTATAATCAAAATGAGAATAAATCTGATGACTTTAAACTCTAAGTTTACTCTTTAGTGATTAAAATAAATTATGAATTAGAATAGCAACATAATTTATTATTGTTGTTGTTGGT
>LPNX011016039.1:91033-107921 GCA_001517045.1 Pseudotsuga menziesii
GTGTATTAAATGGTAACTTGATTAAAATTATGTAATGGCATTAATATTGTATATGTTATTATGATTAAGCAATTGAATTATAATTTGATATGGTAACTAGTACATTGTTGGTGTTGAGTTCCTATACTAGTAGAAGGTTGGTACAATTTTAGAATGACCCATTTAAAAACTATTGAATGGCATACTACAAATGTGTTTGTTACTATAACAATTTTAATTCTCGACATAGCAAGTAATATTGTATGTGTTGAGTGTCATGTTGTAATATATTATAAGGTTGGAAACATTTTACAAGTGACAAGAAAAACTATTATATATTAAGTGTTAATATGCTAAGTTTATTATTTTAACGATCAAAATCAATTATGGGTTAGAATTGAAATATAATTTATTTATATTACTATTATTTGTATTTTCTAATAAAAGTTAAGTTGATCAATGATTATATCACGGAAAATAGATTGTAGAATTTTTTTTACATCTTATTATTAAAGTTATTTAGTGACATTAATAATCAATGTTTGTTGCTATTATTATCTTTGAATTTCATTTAATTGAAATTATGTTAACTAATGTTTCTAGGTTGAGTTATCATAGTAAGTCTAAGTCTTTTTTGAGTATGATGTTTTGTTTTTGGAAGTTGGCACCGCTTGATAGTGAACAAGAGAAAATATTTTATGACTTAGAGTAAAATAGGTTTTATCTTAGTAATGATTAAAATAAATTATGAATTAGAATATAGACATATTTTATTATTATTATTGTTGGTGGTGGTGTATTAAAAACTAAGTTAATGAACGTTGATTTTATGAATAACAGATTTATGTGAGAAATTTTACCTATAAATATGTATTTAATGATATACTTTGATTATCATTAATATTTCTATTTACGTATAAAAACAAAAGTCACCAATATTAGTCACCAATATTTGACTGGTGAATTATTAATAATTTGTGTAAGAAATTTCTTGCATAATATAAAGTTATTTAACAACATATTAATATTGTGTTGTGCCTATTATTAACTTAAGTAGTATTGACATTAAATGTTAATACTTGGCTATCGATTTCCGGGATTAAGCTATGTGAAAGCTTTTCAAACCATAACAAATTTTACATTGTTTCCCAGATGATCATGCGTGGAGTGCCCACTTGAAATGTTGGTTTGAAAAACTCACTGACAACTTAATCCAGAAAATCATTCACAATGATGGCAAGCTATTAAAGCCTACACTCTGAAAATGTTATTACTTTGTCTTTGTTGAGTATAAGATATTGCACTAGTACAAAGTTCGCACCACTTTAAAGTCTACAAAAGAAAATATAATATTAATTAGAATGCAACATAGTGGAAAAATTAAATTTATATCAATTATGATAACAAATAATAGAGAAAACTCACATCAAACCTTATTGCAAGTGCCTTACATTTATTCACATAGGAAGTCTAGAAGATATTTTAAGGTTCATTATTGAATATGATTATGCACATTTGATATAGAGACATGTTGAGTTTATGTAAAAAACAAATTGAAAAATTAAAAATTGAATGGTGTTATCTAATTCACCTAAAGTACCATCACATGAATTAACATAGAAGTTGAACCAAAATTTTCATATTAGTAAATAATACAAAATTCCTCAAAAATAAGGCTTGAAGAGAATATTTGATATACAACAAACATTGAGAAGTGTTTCTTCTTGTATATTAATAACTCGTTCAAAGAGAAAATTGCATTCATGAATCATATCCATCTAATCTCCTTATATTTGGTCAAGCAAATTAATTACAACTTGTACACCACATTTATTTATCATGGTCTTTCTACAATCTTGTTTCTTTGGCATCCATGCCCAAACTATGGTATTAACTGGAATAGATCCAAGTCATGTGTCATCAAGGTTTGGTACCCAATATTGTTCTAAAATTTTCCCTTGTATTTCCTTGAACTAGGCTTCCATCAATCAACCTTTACATGAAGAGTCTCACTTTCATCATTCTGGAAGATATGTGAGGTGGTTTTTGCCATCCAAATCATCTCTCATTCATCCTCAGTTCATGATCTAACTAGCAACATCTTTGCTTTCTCAACTTCAATCATAGGATTGAATCTTGTCTATAGCTTGTTGCACTTGGGTCCAACATATACCAGTCCATCCGTCACACTATCAAAATCTCCATCCATAATACTTATATTACATGCAGTGCATTACGATCAACATTAAATCTCACATGGATTAAATTGTCTTTATGATGCAATGTATTTGATGATAATGTCTAACATGAATTAAAGCTAACATGATGTTACTACTTAATGATTGATTTTCTAGATTAAGTTATGTGGAATCTTTTCAGTCCACAATGAGTTTTTCATGGTCCCATAACAAGCATGGGTGGAGTGTCCTCTCAAAACATTGGTCTGAAAAACGTTCACACAGTTTAATCTAGAAAATCAATCACAATTATGACAAACTAATAAAACCTGCACACTCAAAACATTAGTACTGTATTTATTAAGTATAAGTTAATATACTAGTACAAAGTTGGCACCACTTTAAATTTTACACAAGAAAATATAATTATGAATTTGAATGCAACATAGTAGTACAATTAAATTTATATCAACTATAATAATGAATAATAGGGAAAACTCACTTCAAACCTTATTGCAAGTGCCTTACATTTATTCACAAAGCAAGTCTATAGGATGTTTTAAGGTGCATTCGCATAAAATATCATCACATGAATTAACATTAAAGTTGAACCAAAATTTTCATATATGTAGCAAATAATATAAAATTCCTCAAAAGGTAGCTTGAAGAGAATATTTGATATACTACAAACATTGACATCTTTTTCTTCATGTATATTAATTTGTCATTCAAAAAGAAAAATTACATTCATGAATCATCTCCACCTAATCTCCTTGTATTTTCTCAAGCAGATCAAGTGCAGCTCGAGGATAAAGATTTCCACAATTAATCATAATGACAAAGAGAGTTTATGGAATTGAATTGTGTATTGAAACGTCCCTACGTTTCGAGTGGACACTCCACCAATCATCAGGGGAACAAAATGAAAAGCTCAAAGTGGTATTGAAAAGAGTGAGCAAAAGCTAATAATAAATAAGATAAGGGTTTTGTACATGCATTAATGAATATAATTATGCACATTTGATATAGTGAGATGTGTTGATTTAAAAGACAAATTGAAAAGGTTAAAATTTGAATGGTGTTATCTAATTCGCATAAAGTATCATCATATTAACTAACATTGAACTTGAAGTGAAATTTTCATATATGAAATAAATAATATAAAATTCCTCAAAAAGTAGCGTAAAGAGTATTTATTATACTACAAACATTGAAAAATGTTTCTTCATATATACTAAAAGTCATTCAAGAAGCAAAATTACATTCATGAATCATCTCCACCTAATCTCCTTATATTCACTCAAGCATATCAAGTACAGCTTGTACACCACATTTATTTATCTTGGTCTTCCTGCAATCTTCTTTCTTTGGCATCCATGCCAAAACAATGCTATTAACTGGAATAGATCCAAGTTTTGTGTCATCAGGATTTGGTACCCAATATTGTTCTAAAATTTTTCCCTTGTATTTCCATGAGCTAGACTGCCACCAATCAATCTTTACATGAAGGGTCTTGCTGTCATCATCTTGGAAGATATCTGAGGTGGATTTTTCCATCCAAATCATCTCCCCTTCATCCTCATGTCTTGATATAATAAGCAACATATTTCCTTTCTCAACATCAATTCTAGGATCGAATGTTGCCTTTGGCTTGTTACACTTGGGTCCAACAAGCAACATCTTTCCTTTCTCAACATCAATTCTAGGATCGAATGTTGCCTTTGGCTTGTTACACTTGGGTCCAACATATACCGGTTCATCTGTCACATTATCAAAATCCACATCCATAATACTTGATATTGCATAGTGCATTACCGTCAACGTTAATATTTTGCCTCATATTGGGCCAAAAATCATCAAAAAAAGAATCAATTTCATCCAAGGGTGTATGGTCATTGTAGACTCCATCTAATGCATCAACAACTCTTTTCCAATAATCAAGTTTTTATTCCATTCCTCTGGAACAATTGGTGAATTCTCATTTCCAATAGTCTCTTTCCAAATTTTTATGTATGATGGTATTACTTCCTTTACTTCTTTTAAATAAACATCATTGTCTTTGGGACGTAAGAAATATGGCTTCCATGTGGGCAATATAGGTCGACCTTCATAATCTATATCCACAACTCAACTGGTTCTGGCCACTCAATGTCTCTGATGGATTCTTTATCCCTCATAACTGGAACATCATTGAGTAAAATAAATTGGAAGTATTGGACATTAAGATGTCCAACTAGTGCATTTTCCCCCTCCTCGATGTACCCATTAAGAAAACTTTTGAAGTCATACACTTTGTCAATAAGTTTAGGTAGAAACACCCATTTTTCTTCTATTGTGCGATATGTATCCATCGTCTCAGGTAAAGCATATATATCTTTACTTTTCAAGTTGGAAGACATTCTTCTGTATGTTCTATCTAAGTCTTCATGGGTGTGCCTCACAAGCAAGAACCCAACCTTAATAGTGATGAAGACACGAAGTGCAGTTAATAGTGATAGAAACATGAAAACATAACGATTCTTATTATCACTAGTTCCATTGTCCAATTGTAACAACAAATGTGGAGGAAGAGGTTTAAAATCAAGATTTTGAAGGCTAATGCATGTTAGCTTTCATAAGGTGATGAGTGAAAGGTAATGCGTGTTAGCTTTCATAAGGTAGTTTTCCATTTAACACAACCACATTGTCAAATTGCACTATGATGGAAATATCGTTGGAGTTAGATTTCAACCTTAAATCATTGCACATTGAATGAAATCTAATGTGTGTTAGCTTTCATAATATAGTTTTCTATTTAACACAACCACATTGTCATCAATCAAAATGCACCATATTGAAAATGTAGCTAGAGTTAGCTTTCGTTCTTAAAACGTTGCACGGTGAGTAATAGGTAATGTATGTTAGCTTTTGTAAGGTAGTTTTCATCTAACACAGCCACATTGTAATCAAATACATTACACCATGATGTAAATCTAGTTGGAGTTAAATTTCCTTCTAACAACATGGCATGATTAGTGAAATCTAATGTGTGTTAGCTTTCATAAGGTAGTTTTTCATCTAACACAACCAGATCGTCATCGATCACATTGCACCGTGATGAAAATCTAGTTGAAGTTAGCTTTCGTTCTTAAATCATTGAACGGTAAGTGAAATCTAATGTGTGTTAAGCTTTCGTAATGTAGTTTTACATCTAGCACAACCACATTGTCATCAATCACAATGCATCATGATGGAAATCTAGTTAGAGCTAGCTTTCGTTCTTAAAACATTGCACGGTGAGTAAAACTAATGTTTTTTAGCTTTCATAAGGTAGTTTTCCATATAACACAACCACATTTTTATCAAATACATTACAACATGATGGAAATCTAGCTGGAGTCAAATTTCCTTCTAACAGCATGGCACTATAAGGGAAAGCTTATGTGTGTTAGCTCATTACAACATGATGAAAATCTAGCTGGAGTTAGTTTTCCTTTTAACAACATGGCACGATGAGTAAAAGCTAATGTGTGTTAGCTTTCATAAAGAAGTTTTCCATGTAACACAACCACATTGTCATCAAGCACATTGCATCGTGTTGGAAATCTAGATGGAGTTAGATTTCATCCTTAAATCGTTGCACGGCGAGTGAAATCTAATGTGTGTAAGATTTCATAGTGTAGTTTTCCATCTAGCATAACCATATTGTCATCAATCACAACGCACCATGATGCAAATCTAGCTGGAGTTAGTTTTCTTCAAACAAAATGGCACTATCAGTGAAAGTTTAGGTGTTAGCTCATTACACCATTATGAAAATGTAGTTGGAGTTAGCTTTCTTTTTAACAATATGGAACGATGAGTGAAAGCCAATGTGTATTAGTTTTCATAAGGTATTTTTCCATCTAACACAACCACATTGTCACATTGCGCTGTGATTGAAATCTAGTTGGAGCTAGCTTTCAACCTTAAGTCATTGCACGGTGAGTGAAATATAATGTGTGTTAGCTTTCATAATGTAGTTTTCCATTTGGCACAACCACATTGTCATCGATCAAAATGCACCATGTTGGAAATCTAGCTAGAGTTAGTTTTCCTTCTTAAAACGTTGCACGGTGAGTAATAGTTAATGTTTGTTAGCCTCTGTAAGGTAATTTTCCATCTAAAACAGCCACATTGTCATAAAATACATTACACCATGATGTAAATCTAGATGGAGTTAGATTTCCTTCTAACAACATGGCACAATGAGTGAAAGCTTATGTGTGTTAGCTCATTACACCATGATGAAAATCTAGTCGGAGTTAGCTTTTCTTCAAACTACATGGCACACTGAGTGAAAGCTAATGCGTGTTAGCTTTCATAAGGTAGTTTTCCATCTAACACAACCACATCGTCATTGATCACATTGCACTGTTCTAGAAATCTAGCTGGAGTTATCTTTCATCCTTAAATCATTGCATGGTGAAAGAAATCTAATGTGTGAGCATTCATAATATAGTTTTTCATCTAGCATAACCACATTGTCATCAATCACAATGCACCATGATGAAAATCTAGCTAGAGTTAGCTTTTGTTCTTAAAAAATTGCACGGTGAGTAAAGTTAATATCTGTTAGCTTTCATATGGTAGTTTTTCGCTTAACACAAACACATTGTTGTCAAATACATTACACCATGATGAAAATCTAGCTGGAGTTAGTTTTCCTTCTAACAACATGGCACTATAAGGGAAAGCTTGTGTGTTAGCTCATTACACAAAGACTAGAGCTAGCACAACCACATTGCCATCAATCACAATGCACCATGATGGAAATCTAGTTGGAGTTAGCTTTTGTTCTTAAAGCATTGCACTGTGAATAAAAGCTAATGTCTGTTAGTTTTCATAAAGTAGTTTTTCATCTAACACAGTCACATTGTCATCAAATACATTACACCATGATGCAAATCTAGCTGGAGTTAGCTTTCCTTCTAACAACATGCACGATAAGTTAAAGCTTATGTTTGTTAGCTCATTACATCATGATGAAAATCTAGCAAGAGTTAGCTTTCCTTCTAACAACATGGCACAATGAGTGAAATCTAATGTGTGTTAGCTTTCATAAGGTAGTTTTTCATCTAACACAACCACATCATCATCAATGACATTGCATCATAATGGAAATCTAGCTAGAGTTAGCTTTCGTCCTTAAATCATTGCACGGTAAGTGAAATCTAATGTGTGTTAGCTTTCATAATGTAGTTTTCCATCTAGCACAACTAAATTGTCATCAATCACAATGCACCAGAAAGAAATCTAGCTGAGAGTTACATTTCGTTCTTAAAATATTGCACGGTGAGTAAAGCTAATGTCTGTTAGCTTTCATAAGGTAGTTTTTCATCTAACATAGCCACATTGTTATCAAATACATTACAACATGATGAAAATTTCGCCGAAGTTAAATTTTCTTCTAACAACATGGCACTATAAGGGAAATCTTATGTGTTAACTCATTACACCATGATGGGAATCTAACTGAAGTTAGCTTTCATTTTAACAAGATGGCACGATGAGTGAAAGCTAATGTGTGTTAGCTTTCATAAGGTAGTTTTTCATTTAACACAACCACATTGTCATCAATCACATTGCATCGTATTGGAAATCTAACTGGAGTTAGCTTTCATCTTTAAATCGTTGCACAGTGAGTGAAATCTAATGTGTGTAAGTTTTCATAGTGTATTTTTTCATCTAGCACAACCACATTGTCATCGATCTCAATGCACCATGATGGAAAACTATCTGGAGTTAGATTTCATTCTTAAAGCATTGCGCGGTGAGTTAAGCTAATGTCTGTTAGCTTTCATAAGGTAGTTTTTCATCTAACACAACCACATTGTTATCAAATACATTACAACATGATGGAAATCTAGCTGAAGTTAGGTTTCCTTCTAACAACGTGGCACTATATGTGTGTTAGCTCATTACACCACGATGGAAATCTAACTGGAGTTAGCTTTCATTTTAACAACATGGCATGGCAAGTGAAAGCTAATGTGTGTTAGCTTTCATAAGGTGGTTTTACATGTATCACAACCACGTTGTCATCAATTACATTGTACCGTGTTAGAAATCTAGCTAGAGTTAACTTTCATCCTTAAATCGTTGCAGGGTGAGTAAAATATCATGTGTGTAAGTTTTCATAGTGTATTTTTCCATCTCACAGCCACATTGTCATCAATCACAATGCACCATGATGGAAATCTAGCAACAGAAGTGTCATTTTTAGAGTTGTCCGAAGAAAACTTTACAAATGTGTGAATAAGATAGATAGGCAAAAAGTCGCCTCGCAAGGAGTGTCAAATGTCACAACTCTCTATATACTATAGGGCCACCTGATCATCCTCAGTCTAAATGTTTAAGGCACTAACCAAGGAGGGTAGACCATACCCTTGGCCACATAATCCGGTTACCTACTAGTACATGCATTATGAGACTTTTACCAAGAAACATGATATTAAGAGGAAAGTACATAGACATGAAAACTAGCAAAAGACACGTGGGGTAGGTGAGAATAAGAAAAAGCCTACTACATCCCTGATATCATCTGATAAGAAAGACAAGAAGATGCTCAATTCAGTTCAGGTTGGGTTTAAAAAGCACAGTTCATTATCAACATCTAAATCCGACAATATGAGGTCCATACTAAAGATAAGGAAGCCTACAAGCCATTTTGAGGACCATTTGAGGTCTGATGTTGCTGGTGCAATGCCTATAAGCCATTTTGATAACCATTTGAGGTCTGATGTTTCTAGTGTATTATCTTTAATAACTGAGCCAGAGTTAAAGACAACAAAGAGAGATTTTAAAATGTCGTCAGAGAGTGAAAGCAATATTCATAATGATGGAGACAATATTTTGAAATTTTCTTCTTATCTTGAATAAATTAGGGTACAATCACCAGATACAGGCATTATTTCAGAGTAGACCATGAGTGAAAAGCAGTTTGGTCAGAAAAGGCAAAGCATGGAAAAATAAATTAGAGGTTCTCGATTAGTGCATGAAAGGGAGTTCCTAGATCGTAGAAAAATAGTGACAAATAACATTTTCCTTTTAAATTTGCCACAAATGCAGCGTCATCATCCTTGGAATCTTATTGAGATTTTCTCACTTATCCTCTTACAAGAGTTGTACTTGATTAAATTCCATGATTTTGGAGCAATATTTAACATGTCCACAATTGCAGTAAAGGACTTCAGTAAGTTATTTAAAGTAATTGATTTGAACACTTTTTTTGCAAGAGTCTCACTTGCTATAAGCCGATGACTTCTTAAGATCTGCCATGGAACCTCCTTCCAGCAACTTCAATGACAAAAGCTTGTTTTTAAGATGTAAAATATTTGTTTCATTGACATCTTCGTGCAATTTCTATAGTCTCAATCTCATCAGAAACTAACATCAATATTAGCCAAAGCCCTTCACAACTCTTCATCATATTTAGCTTGTGTAACACCCCGGTTTTGACCCCATTTACATTAATGTATATGATGTATGTATTGTAAATAATCATGGTGCGGAGCTAAACGCCAAGGCCCACCATCGATTTGGATATGTTATGTTTCGGATTTGGAATTGTCACCGATGGTATATCGGGACATACGACATATATTAAATTGTGGCATCATGTAAACATGCACTTTAATTAAATAACCTAACCAGCTATGTTTGCGCAACTAAATTGAGAAGTGATTCTCATAAGGATAAGGGGGGGGATGTCAAACCTTGAGCCATGAGGGAAAATCCATGTGTCACCACCCTGTTTGACTTGCTCATATTCCCTTGTCTTATCCAACTACCACTTTAATGCTCTGCAGAGTAGTTGAGGCAGTTATTTTTGCTGGGGAGTGGAGTGTGGCAGGATTGTCAGTACTTGCCCACACGCACACTCCACCAGCAAATCGAACCTCACATTGGGCAGAAGAAATGACTACGCCCATCATTTCCACTCTCTCCATGACGGTGCTAAAAACACTCCGCACTTTCGACTCGCCATTCTGCATTGTCGCTCATTCTCACGCAAGGAAAAACGTTCGGTGTCTCACACACAGGATTCTTCTTGGTTTTTACTCACGCAGTGAGCTGGGAGCCGTGTTCTTTCACCCACGATTTCTCTGTGAAGGGCCATTCACATTTTTTCTGCTGTGTGTATGTTTTCCTTACCAATTTGTGGCTTGTGTATATGTTTTTCCCCTGCCCAGCTGCGAACCCGACTTTTCTCTTCCATCTTCGGACTGTGTAAGTTTCCTCAGTTGGCTGTGTCTGCCTTTACATTTTGGGGCTGTTGTAGGTTGTTTTGGAGTCGTTTTGGCCACGATAGGGCCAAGAATGGCTCAGGAATTGTTTTTCCCTATCCAAGCTGTGAATCGCTTATTTGACTGTGTGTATGCAGTGGTTGGTCTCCGGACATGTTGGAGTAGGGATGAGGGCTTGGTTTGATTAATAAACCTGGTGCGTTTGGGAACCACACAAATAGAGCTAGAGGCTGGCTTTCTTCTCCACAACCCCTGAACAACACTGGAAGGGAAGTCAGGGCTTGAAGGAATGTGCAGTAGAGAAGGGACTAATTCCTTATGTTCGGTGTGTGTGGGTGTTTTAGAAGTCAAGCTAGTTCTGGTGTAGGTGTCCCTAGCTCTGTAATGAGCTCACCAACTTAGCATTTATCCTTTCCCAGCTCCTGGATGGCCTGATAAACCCAACTGTGTTGGCCTGGCTGATCCATTGTTTGTTTGATAAACCCAATTGTGTTGGCTTGGCATGTTTTATTATCCTTGGCTATGTGTAAGCCTGCTAGTTCCTTAATCCTTGGGGAATCATGCCCGGCTCGGGGGTGGTAGCGTTGCTGAGAGATTAAGGAGCACGCTGGCCTATGGTTGGGTGGAACGTTGCAGCGACGTAGCTGGTTGCGGAACAGTTTTCATAAGATAAGTATTCTTGTCTATTCTACTTCTGCAATTATATTTACTGTTAATAAATTATGATGAACATGTGGAATGAATGAATGAATGTTTGTTTCCACTGTGTATGTGAATGATTATGCATCTTATCATGTTTTATGTTCAAGCATTTCGGTTTTATATATGTCCATGTTCATGGGGCAGTTTTCCTGGATGGTTAATGTCTTGGTAGCGTCCTCTTTGCTGGTCGAAGGGTCGAGCACGTCACAGCTTGACCTGCAGTACCTGTGTTATCCGGTCTTGTCCCTTTGTAGGATACTATCTCCCATATTTTTGTAAATTTAAGTAGGGTTCTTATTATGGATTTCAATACAAGATAATTGTTTCCAATTAATTTAGGCCTTCAGTCATTAACATGGTTTGTGATTCCATCTTCTTAGCTTCAACTCTAAAACCCTTCCACACAATTGGTCTGGTCAGGCCTATCTAGATTAAAAGACATGCTGGAAAACAACAACAAAATCAGGGCTTGGAAAATTAAATAGATTTACCTCAAATTTTGGACATCAAAGAACTGTCTTCTAATTGGTATAAATTGGACATAAAAATTCAGCCGTCTTCTTCAGCAAACAATTTGCGTCCTCTCATGTTGCTGCTCCTTGAATTTGTGACTATTAGAGAAGAGGGCAGCACAATCCTCTCCTCCCAGAAGTGCTATGATAACTGAATAATGACTGGTACTCAAACTAAAATCATGTGCCTAAAATATATTATTTATGTGCAAGAAAGTCCATAAATGTACATTATTATTATCATATCTAGCAACTAATTTAGACAATATTGTCCTTGATCGGTTTAAAACTTTAAGCATGTCAAGGATCTTGCATAATTTGAATTAATTTCCTTTATAATTATTATTTTTCAACCCTATTATCACCACTGAATCTCTTAATAGTAAATACATTGCAAGGACTTGACACCAATAGCTTTACCTGAATTATAAATCTTTGGGAGTTTCTAACGCCTCAAAAAAAATATGAGATGGTGAACCCAATTCCCAAGGAGAGGAAAAAACATAATCCCTTCTTGTCACAAAAGAGCTCCCTGCCTTAACTCTCCCCTGATTTCCTTTTCTTCCAGACAAATACCCCACCCCTAAGGTAGGTAGGATTCAAACATATACTTGATATCACATCTCACTTTGGAGAACTGGCCTTTTTGCTTTGTTTATTTATGCATGTATGTCGTGGGAGTTATGGCCCTAAAAAACACTTTGTTGTTTATGCCCTGTATGGCGAAGTATGATTGGACAAGCTTTTTTTCCAATTAGACACACATTGTGGTGGTTGTAATCATGGCCCCCTTTGTATCTAAATGAAAGTACCATTTTGTATATTAATAGAAAGAAGTATTTTATTCAAAATAAATAATATATTCATGAAGTGGTTCCGATATACCAATCTTCCAAGAAATTAATCATTTGCAAAACAATATACTTCATATTATCATCATTCACGAAAGATCTTTTAAACACATCAACAAAAGAAGAATCCATAATATTTCTAAATCAAAACAACATCGTAAAGAAGACAAATAACCTCCAACTTTGAAAATTGTATAACTTCATAAGCATAAACAACTCAGTTTTCTAAAAGGGTAATAGATGTCACATGAAACCAACACACTGAATCGTCCAGCAGTATGTTGTTGGAGGTATCAATCCAAACCTTGATATTGAACTGGTAAGGATGCCCATTGTTATTGTCATAAAAGGGGCATTTAGCTTAGTGGTAGAGCATCACACTAGCCAGGGTCAACATATTTCATACAGGATGCTATTACATAGAAGTCACAATTGGGAAAAATGACAAGAATTGGAAAACTCCCTGAGATTCCCAACCCTAAACAAGTTAAAACTCAAAACATATGTTGCAACTTCTATAAGTAGCAATCCAACTTCCACAGCTTTACAACTGATCTCATTGGCCTGAAAATAGGCTTTGTTAAGAAACTTAGGACAGGTTCACCTATTCAAATGAATAGGACAAGTTTATCTCACAGCAATAGACCTTACTCCAACTGTAATGAACACAAAATAATTTACTGCATATTCTTTCCCTTGGGGAAATGTTTGGGCATATTGCTAATAACACACAAATAATCCATTCTGAAAATATATTTGGTACTTCAGAAAACAATGCTCCAAGAAAAGATTGAAAGGAAATCCTTAACAAACCCCAATTCTCAAATTCTACAAGTGAACTGTAATACTACTAAAACACAAACCTTGGACTAAATAATGTTGAATGAAAGAAAATTCTAGAGACCTGTAAGAGAGAAAATTATTACTTACTCGTGTACCCAAGTATGAGGAAGTCTAACCAACCCCCAATAGTGGAGATGAGCCACAGACATAGAGCCACCTAAAAATATAAGGAACACAATTCAGATTATAAGGAAATTTGCAAGGATGGATGTACAATTCATAAGACAAAATCTCTTCATCACCTTCAGGAAGAGCTTGGGATATTTTCCAATGGAAATATCATGTGCTACCGTAAGTAGAAAATTAATCTAGGATCATATTGATGCAGCTATGCCATTTACCATACCTTCTGATAATTCTAATTTAGGAATGAGAGGGGGAGGCCTACATTTATGTAATAAAATTTATACACTTCAGTCTAATCTACCATGTTTTCATTACCCTAAGCTATCATGGACTGAAATAAAATTTTATCAAGGCCTGATTCAAGGTATCAGGATACATCCCATTATTGATAATGGGACCTATATTGTGGGAAAAAATCATGAATCCATTAAAAATGGCATTAAAATAATATGAAGGTTGACAAATGTGACCTACTAACTTCTAGACTAAACCTCTCACACCCATGTAGTGATATTCACAAAAAGGGATTGATGAAAACCTTAGGTCATAAATGTTCACCTATGTATGAGAGCTACTGCAGTTTCGCAAACAAACAAGATGGAGACCAAAAGGAGAAGCACATTTTCTATATGTGGTAGTCGAATGTATCCAAATTTCTCAAATAAAATCCATGCCACAGTATCACCAATAAGGATTCCTACCGATGTATTTCTTCGCCTCCATAACATCACATCAGCCACTGTCACACAGAATCCACCAGCTCATTATCCTCATCAAAACCCAAATAAGTTGTGCTATGTTTCCTCTGTTTCTAACATCCACAATATCTATCTATCTACAAAGAGAATATAATCAATTTGATCAAGGGTTTTGGGTTTTCAAGTTCGCTTATGAGGTTGAACTCCATATGAATTATATACATTCTACAACATCATGAGAATCTTTGGCTCTGTAACATATAAGTGATAGCTCTATATAGAATGCTTATTCTTGTCAATAATTATATTAAATTTGCTCATCTCAGATTGAGGCATAGTTAATCATACAAATAAATGAACTAAAATGATCAGACATAGGAACCATAGATGAATCTCTTAATCTGGTGTACACTCTCTACATTTTTTATACAAAATTTTCCCAAGAGTGATCATAATCCACCAAAAAACCTAAGTCTTGAGTTGATAGCCATCCTTGTTTCCATAAAATATGTTAGGAACTAACTCTAATGTCCTATGTATCTTTACAGTTACATCTCATGTCTCTGTTAAAGACCAGTCCAAACAGACAGCTGTGAACCTTACATAACTTTACATTCTACAAAAATATATTGAACCAATTTACATAACTTTATATTCGACAAAATATATTGAACCAATTTTTATAGGGATGAGCTGATATCTTTTAAACCATTTTGATTGACATTTTCCCACTTATTTCTTACATTATAAAACCAAAAAAGAAGAAGGTTGTGACTGTCTAAAACATATCACATGTCACTGCAAAAATCATGAGAAGGAGCTTGGCCTCACTCTATTCATTGGATTTACATCGGAGTATACTTTGTTCGGGTTGAAAGAGATAATTAATTATCATGTCCATGCACTCTCTCGCTGTCCAACAATATCCGTGTGAACTTCGATGAATGACCATTGAAGTGGTAATAGGGTTCCCAAATTGATTCAACGTGAATTTACCAATACCTTGAAAGCACTAAATTAACTCTTCTGGAACAAAAACAACATTATTACAGGCCACTGCAGCATATACCCCTATCCTTACATGTGATCCATTGCCAATCTTCTAGGCCATAAAGCTCCCAATTATAGGAAATTCCAGTGTCATAGATTTTCAATGGTTTGACATTATGAGGAAGAGCCTCTTATACCCGTTAGAGCCATGTTGGCATTGATACCATATAGGCAAGAGTTACAAAAGGCAGTTTGTTAACAAGTAGAGCATGACAATGATGTAGTTTGTTAACTTGAGTAGAGATTTGGAAAGTAGGAATGATTCAATATTCAAAAAGAATGGAATTTATGGCAATCCATATTTGGATGATGCCATATTTGATTTTTTAATTCTAAGTACCTGGTTTTCTTACTTGCTTGCATATTATTCTTGTTAGCATCGGCTTGTATATTAACCTCATCCTTTTCTTTAATATTGAAATAATTTAACTTCATTCAAACATCTACCTATGCTTTTAACAGCTGAATTATCATTGGATTTTGGCCAAGGAATCACTATTATTGTTTTTGAAAGGTTACCTTTGGACAGGTTGTTGTCCACTGTTGTGAAATCTTCATCCCTGATAAAGGTAGAGAAGGATTAGAGAATATTGGAAATATTAGGAAGGTTGTCCATGGAAAAAAAGAAAAATGCTTTTGGTTATTTGCTGGCATGTATTTCAGAAGCTAATTCTGAGACTTAAAATCCAAAGGGCTAATTGCCGTGAATATCCTGAACATAAACTATATTATTGGAGTGACACTCATCCTTTGAATGTCATTGGGTTTTGGCTAAGGAATCACCATTATTGTTTTGAAAGGTCATCTTTGGATTGGTTGTTGTCCATTGTTCCATTGTTCTATTGTTATATATGTTTTTTACAAAATATGAATATTTTATGTATTTTTTAGTCAGCCGATTTTTTACCCGGTTTTTTGCCGGTTCCGGTCCGGTTCACATTTTGGGCTTCGCCGGTTCGATGACCGGTCCGGTTCCGATAACATTGGTTTGAACATTCTTTCTTGGCAGGATATATGTGTCCACTAAATATATTTATATTATTCAGCAGTCCTTTCAATTCACTGTGGTATTGCCAGTTTCAAGGCTGTTTATAGGGTGGCAATTAATGGCCATTTCAAGTTATCTGGGAGTTTACTATCCATTTTAAGTTGGAAATTTATGAATTATTCAAGAAGCCAGCCCTGAATGTTAACTACCATTTCTTAATTCTTTATGGTGGTTTATATTGGGTCTTGAATTTTGATAATAATAATAAAAACATTTGCATTCCCATAACTGCCATTTATGTATAAACTGTATGTGAAAAAATATATATAAAATAAGGTGAAAAATAATTCTGAAGTAAAATTTTTATCATGTACAAAAAGATCTAGAAGCAGTTTCTGCAAACTAAATAGTATATGTTACTAAATGTATTTCTATATGGAATTGCTTTTACGATTTTCTATGTTGCACCTTGTGATAGCCAGAATGCTCAAGGAAATAGGAATAATTTTAATATCACTCAGGCAATTCTTGACTGGCCCACTCCAAAGAATGTGAGCTAGTTGAGGGGATTGCGGATGTTGTGCAACTTCTAAAGGGGATCTATCCAAGATTTGGGAGCCTGATGAGACTCTTCGCTGATCTTACAAACAAGGATCAACTAAAATGGCAAAAGCAATAGAAGACACATTACAACA
>LPNX011016043.1:3189-21719 GCA_001517045.1 Pseudotsuga menziesii
AAAGGCTTTCTAAAGATTGAATCTTGCACACTAACCTATCTACAAGTGTTGCAAGATTCCCTGGATGTTGTAGCAACAATTGCTATCAAGCTTCAGATGTGTTTCAAAATTAAATACGATAGAGAGTTAATACACAACATTGATTTCTGTAAACAATATAGCCAATCTTAACAAAGCATATCTAGCATAGCTAGATTACCCGGAGTCGCATTTCAAAACTGTTATGCTCTGCATCTTCCATTCTCCCGTCTCCTGCTCTGCGGCTCGGCTCCCTCCTGCTCTGTTTTTCAGCTCCCTCCTGCATTGCATTTCGGTTCCCTCCCTGCATCTGCTTGCCATTCGACAATCAACAAGTAGAAACCAAGAATGGTGTTCAACCCATGAAATTGGGAAATTGGACGAGTCATACACTGCAACGACCCAGAACTCTTCGACTCGATTCGACAACTCGGTCTAAAAGTTTGTTCACTCAATCACAGGCGTCTCAAATAGTCTTATTGCCTTTCAACTACGCAGGGCTCTCAAATAGTCTTATTGCCTTTCAACGTTGCCCCGGCCACCGTGAACAGGGGAGGGGATCGATAAGCGATCAATGGACGGAGCGGTGTAGACGTTCAAAAAAATTGTAGACGTTCAAAAAAATTGTTTGGTAGATAATTAATGCAGGACGCGGCGGGTGGCAGCAGGACGACGATGGTGAGACGGAGGCGGACGAGGCTGCCGGATTATTGTAAAATTCCGTCAATGCACCAAGTTGATCGGCCGTAGGGCCCAGGCCAGGTAGCTTATCCAACATCAACGTACATGCTGGATAAGCTGAGCCGAGCGTAACAGATGGATCACCCAAATCACTTATCGACTCCCATACACAACTTCTTAATTTGCAAAGCTCAAAGAAGATTTCCGCGGATGTACATAAAAAAACTCAACACTCAACCGACACAGATCTTCCATTATCAGAGACCACATAACAAGTAGGTTGAAGGCCATCCATGAGCTCTCCATAGCTGAGACTCCGATCCTCTACGATCGTGAGTATATTTTTGCCGCAAGACTGTCGTTTCACCACGAATTCCTTCTGGGAAGGGACGATTTCCATCCACTGCCCTTTCCCCGCTGCTACCATTTTCGGAATTGCCATTAACAGAGTTTTTCTGGAGAAAAAAATCTTTAAATCAGAACCCCAACCTGCAACAAACCATAAAGGAGACTTCTTTGCAAACTACAATACAAGGCGACTTAAAGCCCGTTTTATAGGAGAAAACTGCTTGCAGAGCACGCAAATCAGAAAATTCTTAGATCTTTGAAGTATTGTGATTTTTATAACTCCTGACGTGGACTCTGATGCGCTGTGCTATTAATTTAAAAAGTTGGCGAGTGGCTTTCGTGAATAGAATAGAAAGGGAAAGGAGACGACGGAGCCACTCTCTCGAAGCTTCTAGTAACTACACGTTCGAACTAATAATGCATCCACTAATAAGATCCGATTTCAATTTACCTGTAAGATCCGATTTCAAATCACAAAACTTAGTACTTACGAGCAAAACAACGATATATGATAACATTATTTCTAATATTTCCATAAATTTGTTTTCATGCAAATTCACAAATTAATAACACATGTTTTAACTTATTAATAAAATCATTTGCATTATTTGTTTTTCACTTAAATCCTTACATATTAATAAGTAAACATAATAAGTAAACATTTCAAGGCATTATAAAATCACAATTAATATTATTTTTTTAGGTAAATCTTATTATGGTATGTTGAATGAATGAGTGCAAATTAATGATGCTTTTTCATTAAGGAGATGATACGCAAGAGAAGTAGCCTGCCATAAAAATGAAAAGCACACATTGCAACGGTAGGGGAATCCCCCTAATTCCTACACATACATTGAAAAAATTAATTGCACATTTCACTCTTGAGAATGATTGGTAGGCGAATCCTTTTAATTATTGAGTGGATTTGATCCCTCTAATTCCTACACAGACATTGAAATTTTTTTTTACATATTTCACTCTTGAGAATGATTGGTAGGCGAATCCCTCTAATTCCCAAGTGGATTTGATCCCTCTAATGACAAAAATTAACTACACATTTCACTCTTAAGGATGATTGGTAGACGAATCCCTCTAATTCCCAAGTGGATTTGATCCCTCTAATGACAATAGCTTATTATTTTAATTGATTATCATGTTATCTACTTCAAGATTGCTAATTGTGTCGAGGTATTTAACATGTATTATGCCGTACAAATGGTTTTAAAACCATGTGCAAGGCCTCCTAAACAACCATGCAAGACTTCTTAATCAACCCATGGTAAAATGCACTCAAGGAGATTTGTTAAATGTTTTTACCAAATTTCAATTAAAAATAAAGAAAATAAAAAATGAACTACTAAATAAATGATAAAATTTCAAAAAATATATTATTTCAAACACTAATCAATACCTTCATTTCCCAAGATTGTTTTTCCATGAGCATTGTACCATCCATCCCTGAATCATAATGAAACAAAATTAAGATATGCTCAAATTCTGAACTCATTATTATACTTAAAATTTCTAAAAAGATTATAGCTGTATTTTCAAAGTTTATTAAAATTTCTCCATATGAATAAGGATTACAACCTTATTTACTTTACACAGTTGACTTCAAATTTTGGAAATATATATATGCGTTGAAAGACAATTACATTTTTCAACGCTTCCTTATTATCTCATATAATTTTCAACTTAATTATAATTTTACTTAAAAATGTTAGGTGTATATATATATATATATATATTTTAACTTAATTTTAATTGTCCATTCATATTTTTCATTAAAAAAATGAAGTTTCCATTCAAATTTGACCTTTTCGATTACCAAGTCTAAATACTCTTAGTTTTCAAGTAATTTTAAGAGCATCCATTCAACATAAGATTGGGAGTGCCCATTCAATTTTGATAATGATCTGGAGGCCTTTGTAAATTCCCCTAGTCCCATATGCTGGATTTTCTCATTTACATAATATTATTTATAACCGAGAAGAGGAAGGCGATTAGATTCATCTTTGTGTGGGGATTAGACTTACTGTAGTAGTTGTATACAAGTCTCTGTCGGATGACCGAATTTCTAACCATGTTTGGATCAAGTGAAAATGGTGAAGAACATCCCAATCTCTGCCACCGTATTGAAACTCGGCTAGGGGCTGAAGAACGCTGCTACATTTCCTCATAAATGAATTTGCTACATGCCAAGCAAGGGGATCACTGCTCTAAATGCAAAGATAACTAATCTAATGACAATTCCAACTAGCTAAAGAACTAGCCAACTCTCACAAGCACCATGCGAGAGTTGGAGTTGAGTTGAATTAGCTGCTCCTCACGTGAGATAGTCGTTGATAGGAATATCATACTGGAGAATTGACGTTTGCATGAAGAGATGTAAGCAAAAACGATGTTATACATATCCAAATGCAAATGACGGTTTTTTAAATTCAAACGAGAAGTGTAATTATATTGTAATTGTTGTAGTTGAAAGATGGAAAGCATATTAAAATTTCATGGAGGATTTTAGAAATTGTAGATGACAACAAAATCCCAAGTTCAAAATTTACAAATGTGTTTTACTAGCATAGATCTATCTTAAAAAAAATCTACCAATTGTCAAAATAGATCAAATCTCTAACTGTCAATCTTTTTAAGTGGAGATGTTGAAAAATGTACAGTAATGTAGAATGTGCCTCTTCTAAGCAAAACAAAAGAAGAGTGATTGTTTGGGGTAAAATGTAAAACCCTAGAATGACTGTAAATCTAAACCAAATTTTCATTTATTTAATCCATACAAAATTATTGTCTCTATTTTCCAGTTTAACAATTTATTCAATCTTTAATACTTATTACTTACATTGAGATAATCCTCATAATTCTATCCGTGTTTTCAACTTAACATGTTCCTTACAATGTTGATCAAACTCCAATTTTGTCTCACCACCACGACTGAAACCATCCTAGTTCCAAATCCTAGGCTCTATCAAGCGCCGAGAGGGATCAAATATCTCGAGGTGCAAACCTCTTCTCAGGTATTGCACTCAAGGAGCTTTGCACCTTGGGAGATTTGATCCCTCTCGACGCTTCATAGAGCCTAGGATTTGGATCTAGGCTGGTATATGAATGCATATGGTTCAAGTATCTTCTAGTGATTACATATTGTTACATAATTGTAGTGATAATATAGTTTGTTGCAATATAATAGACTCACATTACAAAGTATTACAAAATTGTAGTGGTGTTCTTGTCTCCCTCCTTTCAGTGTCTTTTTGATGCATGGCATGTAAATGCATGTCAGATTACAACATGAAAAATGATGAATGATGGAGTGAATATGTTAAATGAAAGGTAGGTATGGAAGAGAAAGGGTAATATTGGTACATAAAATCAGTACAAGGTGAAAAATAATGTGTACATGGGAAGGAACTAATTTTTCATATGGATACCATGCAAAGTTTGAAAGGTAGGTATGGAGGAGAAATAGTAATATTGGTACATAGAATAAGTATAAGGTTAAAAACAATGTGTACATGGGAAAACAATATTTTTTCGCATGAGATACTATGCAAATTTTGGTGTAGGAAGATGAAAGGTTGTTGACGTGGAAACTATGTCTATCTGAGAAGATGCAAAAATAAACCACTATATGAAATTCAATGTGTCTATTTTAATCTCAATATTCTTGGAGATGGAGGATAAATTGGTGTAGGATGAAGGCGTGCAAGTTGGTTTTCATATAATTTGTTCCTAGTTAGTAAGGTTTGGTTTCATAGAAGTTGCCTTGAGTTGGTCAGAGTTGGATTCAATCAATATAGAGTCGGTATTGAGTGGAAGAAATTAAGATGAAGATATAGAAAATGAAATTATATTGGTGGTTGAAGAAAGGAGAGTGACATTGGTTCATAATTTAATTCCTAAAGAGGCAGAGCATTAGGTAGAGAGAGGAAATCTAGAACCTATTGATCTTGAAGACAAGGAAAATAATCCAAGAGTAGAGACTATGTACATATGAGAAGAGCATGAAGGTTGTTTGATATATAGATGGAAGTATAGATAAGAGATAATGGGGGGGGGGATGAGTTGACTTGTAATCATGAGATACTTCAGATTATATGTATATGCAATTTGTTATACTTCATAATGAGAATGTGTGGAATGTTTTGAGCATTTTGTTATGTATTTATAATATGTCTTGTGTGAGATTACATTATGGTTATTTATTTTATGCAAGTAACATATGAGGTGAGAATCTTGTTGTACAAACCCTAAGTTGGCTCCCTTCTTGTTGAGGCATCAATGACTCCCAAGATAGCAGACTTGAGGACCCTCCTTTTCAATTTTTTTTTTTTGAGATTCATATTCAAATATTCATTTCTTGGCTCGTCTAATTTTAATGAACGTATTAAGTTCCACGGGAGTTAAAAATATGAATCAATTTCTTTGCCCTTGTTTTTTAATGTAGCCTTGTATTCATGCCATGTCTTGTGATATTGATCAATTTCATTTGAAGGGTTCTAGCTTGTGATTTATTAACAATTTCATTGTTTGGTCTATGCATATTTGATTTTAATTTCATCTTGTTTGTGTATCGTTAATCTTGGATAATATTGTCTCTGGGTTATTTTACATTTGATTGATTATTGAATTTTGTAATTTTCAAGTTTAATATGGTCTCACGTATCTTTGCATAGGTTGGCATGGCTCTTTTATGATTTCTAATGAAAGATAAGTAAAAATCATATCCCTTAACAAATGACATGAGATGGCACAAGATGTCGAGTATTCGATTGACAAGGATGAAATTAACAAGTTACATGTACAAATAAAAATGACATGATATTATGATGTTTAGTGTATTAGAGCACATGTTAGGGACATTAGATCACTTCTAATAAATAAATATTATTACCAGATAAACTACATAGTTGTATCATGAGATTCTAGATATTGGCATTGAAAACACATTAATGATTATGGTGGGAATGGAATGCAAAGTGGAAAAATGAAGCATTAACATAGTTCTGTCGAAAAGAGTTCACTTCACACTACTGTCAACAACCATCGAAACAGACTCCCTAAACATCGACTCAGAAATGTTTCCTTTCCAACAACACCCATGGAGTATCTCGAGTCTCACCTGAGATGTCTGAGGGAGGGTTGCAGGAACCAAGTTTCCACAGTGTGAAGAGTACTTTGCACTATCTTCTACCCTATCGCAACATTACCCAGAAATATAGGATCGCAACAAATTACAAACCAATCGTACTAGTGACTAGATCTACTTATCATCACAATTCACAATCACATTAGCCTAGATTTAGATCGAAAAGAACTACTAGCATTGTGATTCACATCCATTTACCCAGATTCATATTAACAAAGATACCAACATGCATCAAACTAACAAGTACTATGATAGTTCACATCATGGAAATAGCATTTAAAGGGAAAAAAACAGAAGTAGCATCATCATTTGTATATCAATTCATCTGATCTATCTCAGATCGACACAGATTTCATTAATAATGTAGAAAAGAGTATAGAAAATATGCCATAGTCCATAGAAACAAAACATCACAACACAGAGGTTCAAAAAATGCCAATCACATCCAATTGATAAGGCAGAGCCTTTGTACAATCGATGTAGAAAATAGATTGCAAAAAAAAAGACATTCCTCAATCGATCCTTAGTCGATTGATCCTTCAATGATTTTTTATTTGAAACTATAACTCTATTTTTAGGCTCACTAGGTCGTTAAAAAATGCTCCACTTGAACAATCACCAACTAACTCAACCAAAATCTCCTAGTTTATTGGTTTCTTCGTCCTCTACGACTGACGTTTGTCCTTTTCGATGCCCTTCCTGTCGGTGGTAGTACCACACTTTGTGCGTTCCAACCCCGTGCCAACATTCCCCCAACACAAACTTGTGGCTTGTGTTCGAGCCACCTCAGATGGAAGCAATGGGTGTGTTCAGTTTTGTCTTGAAGTCGTCGTATTCCATTTTGGCTTTATCAACAACTTGTCTGACCTTTTCACTGTGTGCTGCGCACTCTTATACTTCTTGCTTAGTTGGGTGCTCCTCGCTGATCTTATGTACTTTGTTGAGATCCTCTTTGGTATTCATTATTTACTCCATGGCCTTGAATGCCAATTGTTCTTATGTGCCCTGAACTTCATCTAAATGTGTTGTTATCCACTGATGCCTTGTACAAACCTTGTTAACGCGTTGCTACAACTCTTTTAGCTCTATCGCCTTAGTTACTTGCGCAAGTGGGGGCATTGTTTTGAGTGATCCCCTCAATGTTTCCAACTATGCTTTCGGCTCACTGAGTTGCATGTCCAGCTGGTGCAACTATTCGTCTTGTACCAAGATACCCCAAAACTGTGTTATTTCCTCCACAATCGTCTGTGTTGCCTTTTCTAGTTCTGCAATCTCTGTTGAGACATCCTCTATTGCACTTCTTATTTCTGTTATCTGCTCTGGCGGTGTGTTGGGTACCGCTTTAGCATGCAATTCTTCATTTTCCTTTCGTAGATCTGTGAAAATTCCCCTAGTCACAATGCTTTTGCTTCCACAAACATTTTTGAGCTAATTTCCAGTACCTCTTCGCAGGCCAAGGAGACTTCCCTCTCCAGTCATTTCCTATCCTCGAATGCCTTTGTCTTATGATTGATTATGTCCTCCTTTTTTTCCTTTAGCTGCTGAAGCTCCTCTTCATTGCTTTGGACTTGTTGTTTGGAGTGGACTAGATGATCGTGGGATGTGGCTTCGTGATCTATGAAATCCTCACTTGTTGTGACCTGAATTCATTCCAGCATTGACATCAAGAGCAGGTTTATGTTGAGGTCGATCAGGTCGTGCCCTCATAGTGTAGCATATGTATCCTCGTCTCCTATTGTGATCGCTCAAGGAAGAATATGAACCAGCCACACTCTTGTTCTGATGTCCACTTCGGTCTCCCTTTGTAGTGATCCTTCTTGCGGTATTGCTGTCTCGAGCACTGCATTTGTGAGTTTATGTAGTAGCTGTGTAACCATGTGTAAATATCCTGCTATATGTTGTGTCACTTTTTCTTGATTTTCACTGGTTGTCGTAGTAAGTGTTGGAAATACTTTGTTTACCTGGTCGTCAGAGAGTCTCATGGTGCTGCTCCCCTCCCCGTGTTCGACCCGACACTTCATCCACACTTCTTCTTCTTATCATTTCTCTAACTTCGACTCTATTTGAGTTCCTAATAAGGCTTCATCTTGTGAATTTTTGCCATCTTTTGAATCCTTGTGCTTCTCTTCGTTTTTTGGGACATCCACCAGTGGTCTGTCTCCTGGGTCCGATAGTTCTTCGTCGCTTACCAAAACTTTCCATTCCTCGGGCCAGTCTTCTATGATGGAGTCCAAATCCTCTTCCGTTAGCTTATATTGTGTCCTAGTCCATTGTTTTTATCGGATCTACCCGTTTTTGAATGTGTATTCTGTGGGGTCCCATCGCCAACCGTTCAATCCTCTTGTACTTTTTTGCGGCTTATTCTGTAAGTCACGATACCTTCACTTCTTCCTCCCGTAGTGCATCTAAGTAAAGGTAGAACTAAATGTTGTTGGTAGTTTGTCTTTCTTTGTTGATGAGCACCCACAATTTCTTATACCTCACTCCTCAGTAAATCTTGACAACGTTAACCTCCATTGCTTGGTAATGTGTTGGTTCCATCCATCCAACCAATGGAATGAGTATCAGTAACCATTATTAAGTGAATGGATTACCATCCACTTGACCAATCGCTAACTAACTCAACCACAATATCCTAGTTTGTCGGTTTCTTCATCCTCTGTGGTTGAATTTTGTCCTTGTCGACGCCCTTCCTGTTGGTGGCGGTACTGCACTTTGTGCGCTCCAACGCCTTTCGAACATGAATTAGATAACCAATATCACATGCATGAGTATATAGTTTCCATCCTCATATACCATACTCATTCCCTATCACTAGAAGCATCTTATCCAAGTTTGAAATCAAAGTGGAGGGTTTTACCATGTTTTACTTGTAGGTAAATTTGGTGCCAAAATGACACCTATGTCCTTTAAATCAATTTCATTTGTGAGGATATAACCAACATCAATTACCTTTATTAAAGACCATATATTAGGATATAGAATATGTGGAGAAACTTTTATTCCAACAAAGAAACACTTCAAATGATATCCATACTTTAGCCTCCTATGCCTCGTCTTTTATGCATATTTAGGGTTGTCAATCGAAATGTGTGTTTTATTTTTTAATTTGAAAGAGGTTATACAAAATGTTTTGTGGGCCTACAACTCAACAAAAATAATAAATTCAATTCCAAGGTCTTCATTACAAAAATGCATATTAAAATTTTTCTCATCAACAATGTAATGTAGGATTCTCAGATTATAAGATGTATGAGCCAAAGGTGTGTTACGGGAAAAGTCACCTATTAGCTAGGGTTCATGCTATTAAAAACTCAAGGGAATATTCTACTATAAATTCCTACTTAGTCAACCAAAATTGAAACCAAAGAGAGAGAAAGATGGATTCACCTGGTTCCTAACAATCAAATATTTTGCAAGCGGATGGCTCAAAAGCTTAACTTTCGATCAATATTGGAACCCTTATGTACATGCACCTGAGAAAAACAAAGACCCTTCTCAAATTCCTTTTACTATTATAAAATATTAATGAAAGAAACAATTTAATTCTTGGTTAAACAAAGTAAATCGATTTGCATAGATTTATATCAATTCAATCCACAAAGCAACATACATAAACAAACCATATCATGCATATAAATGTTTTGGGGAAGGGAAAAAAGAGATGTGATCTCATATATTAATCAAAAGACAACTACATAAGCAAGATATACATGAATCTTTATCAAGGTGTCTTTGTCACCAATTTGGATTCTTTGTGCCCAGGCCATTGACTGATCTTCTTCCATAATCTTCCTTGAACTAGCAGTAAATGGGATCAAATAGGATTATCCCCACTCACTCTAGGGAGAACAAATAACTCAACATATACGAGTAACTAAATGGAAGGATACTTTAGAAACCCCAAGGAAAATATGATTCAATTCCTTTAGCATGCAATTACTTCATTGGCATATGGTTCCTTTCCTTCATTTCGAGACTCGTATTTATACTTTGAGATAGGTGTTTTAGGGAGTTGATTATCATATAACTAAGTCTATGTGGACCAAAACGAAGTTCAACCACCCTAACCACATGTGGAATTCCACATATGTTTAATTTTTAAATTTTTTTGAGAGATGCACATGCCATTGTTAAAGGTTAACACACATATATGCATGTTGCTAATTGAAAACTTCTGTACACAAGCAAAAAAATAGTTTTTTGAAATATTTATGTGATGATATGATGTGTAAGTATTTTGTCCATTTTATTGAGGATAATATGGCACGGATAAATCTTATCAAAATCCAAGCTTGGTGGCTAATTCTATCATGATTTTATTCATAGAAAATGACTTCCATTATCAATGAAAATATCCTTGGGAATACCAAATATAACTATGATTTGAATAAATATGAAGTGTGAAGTTGTCTCACCATCACACATAAAGGTAGGCATGGATTCAACCCACTTTGTAAATTAATCCACAACCACAATTATTATTTATGGCCTTTTCTCGATGTCGAGTTATAGGTTTGTGAAGGGTTCGAAAGTGGTGACATGATTTAGTGGAGTAGGGCGTGCACACATCTTCTTGGTGAACATTCGAAATGGGTGACAATTCTTTACTACTTAGACATAGTATTTAAAGATAAAAGGCCAAAAATTCCTAGCACAAAACATCTTTTGGGGTATAGATAACACTGATAAGTGACCACCACATACTACTCCGTGGAAATTATCCAAAAACTTCTCAACTTTTCAATGAGTTAAAAATATCATTGGAATGGAATCCACTCCTCAATGATATAAACTGTCACCTATGATAATATAATATTTTGTATGGTGATGAATATGTCACTGGTCCTCATGGGACAATTGATACAAGACCCTCTAGGTCTAGAGGTACACCAAGATATTTCCATACTAGGTGTCATTCAAGTCGACAAGGAAGACATGTTTCTTAGGTAATGACTCATTCTCAATCGATGTAACACCCCTGTCCTAGACCCCAATATGTTTGAGTTCAAATGTATCGTAAACTATGAAAACCTGAAAGGTTGTATGTTTATATTTTTATTATCGTTAATGTAAATTTACAACTGACTGCTAAGGAGGCTGAACCATGTAAAGAACGAGGATCCAAGCATTCACCAAAAGTTGAAATGGGGTTTATAATTTTTTTAAGCCTAAAACATTTCCTAAACCTTACCTTAGACCATTATTAAAGTATTAACTTTGTACGTTGCAGAGACTTGGATTTTGGAGATGAAGAAGTATCTGCAGCTCCAGGACTAATCTAATAAACATTAACCTCAAATTGATATATAAAACCTCTAAGGAAAGGCCTACTGGTGGTGGAAATAATTGGTGCAGGTTGCAAATATAAATGAAAGACATATCTCACGGGGGAGTTTCCAAAGTATTTAAATCAGTAATGCTTGTCTCAACAATGTTATGACAAAAAAATGCAGGAATTATTTGCACTTAGATTGGGTAATATGACAATGGAGGAATATGAGAAAAGATTCCCGGAACTATTAATTATGTAGAATTTATCCAAGGAGAGCAAGCTAAGATCCAAATATTTCAGAGTGGTTTACCAATATTCTATAGGGATAGAATAGCCTATGATGAGACTCTTACATTGAAAGAATGCATACAGAAGGCTAAATGCATGTATGAGCAAGGTAAGATCATGTAGGAGTTGCATAGCAGTTGGAAGGGTAAACTAAAGGATACAATGGATTTGATGAAAAAGGGTTTTAAATGTCATGATAAAAAACATAGTTTGTACAATTCATTCAAGCATCCTACTTTGTAGAGTGATGCAAGGATGACATAGTCAACTAGACAAAAGAAACCCCTACAAGTCAAGTGCTAGAAATGTGGAGGTGATCATTATCTCAACAAATGTCTAGAAAAGAAAGGCAAAGAAGATAGTCTTTATAACAAGAAAGAATCACCTAATGTGGAAGAGGTTGCTAGAAGTATTCCTTGTATTTATGAAGCCTTGGATAATCATCAGGATGATCACCAATCATCAATGATTGAAATTAAAGGTAAAGTAAACAATTTACCTATTTCAATTATGATTGATTATGGAGCTTTTTACAACTATGTGAATATTTATTTGGTTGAAAAATGTAAATTAGTGAGCAGTAAGTTATCTAAAACCATAATGGTACAACTAGCTACAAGTGAGAAGAGAAAAATTACTTCAATGGTCAGGGGTTATTGTTTAGAGATGAATGGATGCCATAATAAATCATATTTGGATGTTATTCCTCACGACTCCCATGACATGTTAATTGGTATGGATTGGCTACAATCACATCATGCTATTCTTGATTGCCATAGTAAAAATATGAAATGCATGGATGAGGAGGGCACCAACATTCAAATTAAAGGAATCTCAAGAATGATTACAATATGATAGATCTCAGCTATTCAAATGAAGAAATATCTTAAGAAGGGATGTCAATTATATGCGATCCGTGTTGAGGAGTTATCAGCTAATGGGAAACAAAGTTGATAATTTTATAGTATTACAAGAATTCCTTGATGTATTCCAAGATGTACCTGGATTTCTACCTAGAAGGGACATCAACTTTACTATTGATTTAATGCTTGGAACTATACTAGCGTCCAAATTACCATACATGATGAGAACACTGTAGTTAAAATAATTGCAGATGCAACTGGAAGAGTTATTGAAAAAGGGATATATTTGCCTTAACATTTCACCTTGGGGAGATCCAATGTTAATTGCAAGAAAAAAAGATGGGACGCTAAGGTTATGTGTGGATTACATATACTTAATTAAAGCAATGATTAAGAGTAGATATCCACTGCAAAGGATTGATGACATATTTGATCAGTTCAGAGAGGCGAAAATATTTTCCAAGATTGATTTAAGATCTAGATATCACCAAGTGCGCATAAGGGATGAATATATCAGTAAAACGAACTTTAGAATCAAATATGGGTATTATGAATACATAGTTCTTCCCTTTGGAAAGAAAAATTCCCTTGCTACAGTCATGCGTTTGATGAATGGAGTGTCCAGTGAGTATCTGGACAAGTTCATTATTGTGTTTTTGGATGACATAATGATATATTCTAAATTTGAAGAAGAAGATGAAGAACATCTAAGGATTACTTTGCAAATTCTGAGGGAGAAGCAATTATACCCTATGCTCAACAAGTGTTTGTTCTATCAAAATCAATTACTATATTTGGGTTACATTATTTTGGAAGAAGGCATGACCACAGACCCTATTAAAATAAAGACAATACAAGAATGGCCTACTCCAAGAAACGTTAATGAGGTTATATTGTTTATGGGTTTGGTCGTATATTATAAATTTTTTATAGAACCTTTATCTTGGATTGCATGTTCAAGTAATTCATTACAAAAAGGGTTTAACATTTATTTGGAGATAGAAATGTGAAGATAAATTCAATTGTCTATAGGAGTTACTCACTAGCACCCCAATATTAAAATTTTCAGATGATGATAAGGAGTATGTGGTGTGTACTGATGCATATTTGGAAGGAATTAGAGGAGTTTTGATGCAATATGGGCATGTTGTTTGTTATGAGTCACGAAAGTTAAAGGAGCATGAGAAAAACTATGATGCTCATGATCTTTAGTTAGTTGCCATAGTTCATGTGCTCCGGTTGTGAAGACATCATCTCCTGGGAAATAAATTTGAGTTAAATCCTGATCATCTTAGATTAAAGTACTTGTTTGAGCATCCACAATTGAATTCTAGACAAGTGAGTTGATTCAGTTCCTAAGTGAGTACAATTTTGAAATCAAATACATTAAAGGCAACGAAAATACAGTGGAAGTCACACTTGGTAGAAGAAATCAAGTTTTGAATATTCCAACCATTAGTAATAGGAAATATCATGATACAATGCTATTTGGAGTTGAGACTGTTGTTTGGAGGTAGAAAGTGTGCTGTTTGGAGAAAAAAAATGTGTTGTTTTGTTTTACATCTTTTGGATTTAGGGAGAGTGATGTTTGCAGCTACTTTGCTGCATTGGAGACTACTGTTTGGTTGCATCTTGTTGGGTTGGAGACACAAGTGCCTTGTAACTCAAGAACAACATTGTTATTTAGTGTAGGGTTTAAATTTATGTTTATGTTTCATCATTCATGTTTAGTTTTAAAAAGCCTAAGAAGATATTTTTGGTTTTTTTTTTAGAATTTTCAATTTTCAATTTTGGATATTTCTTTTTGGTTGCATCTTGTTGGTTGGAGATTCAAGTGACTTTTTAGTAAAAAATAGCATTGGTTTTTGGTTTAGGAATTTAATGTATGTTTCCTTTTTATCATTAACATTTAATATTTAAAGCTTCTATGAATATTTTTGGGGAGTTGTGAATGTATTTGTGAAGCTTCTTTCCCAACGAGGCTCCTCTACATTTATACTGAATCCATGGTTCACCTAATTAAAGTAGCACCAAAAAATATTGTTGGTGTCTTATGGATTCATAGTACATTGTGCATCAATAAGCATCATACAAAAAATGTAAACTTGGTATTAGACAAAGCTAATATCTTACAAAATATGCAAAATGGACCATAGCTATTTGAAAAGACACATTTCTACCTTAGTTGGAATCATACTTTTTTTACTGATCCTTTTTATAAGCATGAGCCTTCTACTTTAAAATCAAGTGGTGCATCACAGAAATTCAATGTTGTCATCCATTTCATTTATGCATTCTCAATCTTTACCATGATCACATGATCTTCTAAAATATATATGGCAGACAATTTCCTTCTCTCTCTATTTTCCTTGTCTGATTTAAATTTCAGAATCACTGCAAATAGACCTTTAAGTGATTGTGCGTAACATTTAGATGAAGCACTGAATAATTTAGGTCAAGCACAACAAATCTCTAATTTTGTGACCGTGATGCCTCCATCCATAGTTCTAGAGCATTCACAGGCCGCTGCCTCAAAATGTAAAATCTAAGTTATTGGGAAACTTGGGTTCAGGGACGGGGATCGAGACAGGGGATAGGGTAACACACTATAAATTCTAACGTAAGTTAAATTTACTAACTAAATATTAAACATGCACATCGTGTCAAAGTTCATTGATATAGAGTTGAAATTACATATGAAATTATGAATCATAAGTCTGAAAATGATCAACCAAGTGGAAATTCAATTTATATATTTGATATTTGATATTGATAATGGATATGATATATGTCCACTGTCATACTACATTCAAAATTTTCCTAATGGAATTTCCAAATATGAAATAGAAAATCCAAAAAACATTGAACAATGAACAACATAGCTCATTTAGCTTCCTCAAGCCATCTCTACTAGGCCATCTACATCTGCAACATCACTGTCATCGGCATCTGGGCATCCCCAAAATCAAGGTACTCCATCCCCTATGCACTTAACATCCCCTGTTTTTATGACCAAAGTTTCAGGTACACGGGTGAAGTACCCGATATAGTAGGGTACCTCTGAGAAGTCCTTGACCCTGTACCCAAGATGTGAGTGCCTTTACCCAGTACTGGTGTGTGTAACCTACCCCCAGGTGTGGGTACCCTGCTACTAAGTGTAAAAAAGTAACATAGATGGTGTAAAATGGAGAGTAGCCTAAAATACTACTCAGTACAATTTAACCTGAGAATACAAATTTTACTTTTGATTATATTATATAATTTTTTATTTGCACATGATAACTATTTCAGTATACCTTTATATGATTTATCATTTAAAGCACTATGAGTAGGCATATCAATGTCTCGAGTGCTATTTATTTCCATTCTGCAACCCATTAAAGAATTTTGTTCTTCAATGAATATGGAATTTTCACCCTTATGGACTTGTTAGATAATATACTGACACAAGTTTTAAATATATATGCTTTACCAACATCTTGCTCAATTTCTTCCCTTCAAGTCGTTGGGCTTGTCTTCCCAACTTTTACCTCAAGCAGTAATTGAAACTTCAGGTCTAGAAAAGCTATTTAAAGAAATTTCTAACAGAAATGCAATCTTGGAACATACATTACTTGTGGAATATTCGACCTTCTCTTTCCTTCAGAAATATCTTTTATGGTCCTTACCTATTCTAAGAGTTGCTATGCTTCATGATCAAGCTCATGTAAGAATATACATATCCCTTTAAGAATCCTGATGTCTGCAACCTGTAGGCTGTAACTCCTTAGAAATGGGTGATAAATGGTTTGCATACAAGAAGTTAGTCTCTAGATAGAGAATCCATCAATAGGACCAAATCTTCGGAGAAGGGTTGGAAAACTAAGCATATGTTCTCTCATTGTATACTATCTTGATGGGACTAGGGACCGATTTGTTAATGTTCTTTTGCTTCACAATGCCAAACCAGAAATTCTAATGAGATCATGTGTTCCTACTTTCTTAGATTGACGTACTTAAATTCCTTCCTAACAAGCAGAACTCTAGACAACATGGATACATCCAGTTAGATCTAAATCCATATTGTGTATTATCAGCACATTATTGTGTACAAAAAATTCATTTAGTAACAAGTTGAATGGACTCCACAGACAAGATGAATGAACTCCATAGACAAGATGAATAAAATCCTAAAGTTAACACCCTAAGCATGTTTCCTTTCCAGTTTCACAAGATCATAGCAACTTCCTTCTCTACTATGATTCTACCTAGTCGATACTTCTACACAAAACGAGAGATTTACTTATTTACTTTAAATAGTATATTAAATATTAAGCTGGTGCAATTTAATCTGCATACATTGCAACAAACAAAACATGGCATTTACAGTGTGGATACAAAACATGAGTAGCACTAAATGTAAGCTAAGAAATAGTAACATAAAAGGAAATATGCAGATTTTTCATAATAGCATTAACGCAAGCCTAGTATAAATTATCTAGGTGTTGGGAATTAATAATGTAAAAGGGAATATGAATAATTTTAATAACAACATTAAATCAGCATAATAAATTATCTAGGTATTGGGAATTGATACGGGGTTTAGATTGATTAAAATTCCTAGGAAGTTTACAAAATACTTCTTAAAGGACTATAGGGTAACCGAAGTTGATTCAACTATAATAGCTCATAAATCATATGATCGTTTTTTATATTTCTACTAAGAATCTAAAATATATAGATGAACTTACCTTCCATATATCTTTGAACAGATCCAGTAGTGATTGAACATAATTTAAGTATGATTTCCCAATCCTGTTTGTGACATGAGTGGCCCATCAATTTTGTGATGATGTATTCAAGAAATTTATTATTTTGAAATGTAGTTAGTTATTTGGTTTTCTGAACTTGTACTTGAACTTGTTTTGGACATCATGTAGAACCTTGATGTGACTTTCCATGGTTGAGAGGAAAAAGGTAAAAACATATCTCTATTTGTCAATTGAATTTAGCAATATTTGTGTAGATATACTCTGAGTTTTATCAAGCGTTTGGTGTTTTTTCTCTTCCTTTTGAAAAATAGTCAAGTAGTGAGTGTTTAGCCATGTTTTCGACATCATGTAGAACCTTGATGTGATTGTCCATTGTTGAGAGGAAAAGGGTCAAAGGAAGAGTGACAAACTAGTGTTAATTTAGGAAATGAATGTGATCTCTATGATGTTGATCATTGTGGGTGAAGTAATGTGCATCCACAATACACATCAAAGGAAGAAAGGTGCATTGTAGAATGCATGCGGGGTTTCATGTCAATATACTAGGTAGAAATATAAAGGGGTATAAAAATGTAAATGAAAAAATGGATACATGCAATATATAGTGAAAATAGGGGTCTTTTTAAATTGGGAAGGCATATTGGGAGGGGGTTTAAAAAATGATTTTTGGAGGTATTTTCCAATTTGTTTTGAAAATAGGGGTATTGTTTCATATGCCATGAACGAACGTGCTATGGCATGGTTTCACTAAGTGACGCCCCCGTGCCCCCCATACCTTGTTCCCTGCCCCCGAATACCTACAATATATTGACCTTATTTTTTCACAATTAAAAAATCCCCCTTATGAATGAACATGATAAGATATTCCTTAACAAGGTGAATCCCCCTTGCTTTTAATACCTTCAACATTAAGTATTTAATATAAATTTGATATTTCCAAATGATAATAGCATTTTCTTACCCATTTCTTATTTATAGTCCAATTGTTTTCTTATCAAACTTTAACTTCGAGTTTGGATTAAATACAATTATTAAATTAAAACATTTCTAAATTATTAGATTAAACTATTTTTAGAAGGCATGTATAAGCAGCGTAGCTGCTCATTTCACTTGTTTAAATTAAATCTTGTCGATATCAATCTTAATAT